>JAPDOI010000068.1:1477500-1582500 GCA_029168955.1 Aplectana chamaeleonis | reverse complement strand
TGAGCGACAGCGACGTAGCAGTGCGCAGCGACCGCGAAGGGTCTGTCGCGGGGTATAACAAAGGCCTGAAGGGATCCCCATGAGATCAGAAATTTGATTTACAGTGGTCTAGTATCAGGAATGGAGAAGTGTCTGGCGATCGATGATTTAATGACGGCGACGCTTCTTAACCCGAGGGTCAAGAACATGTATTTCGACGCCAGCTGCCACTATACTTTGTTCCGTTTTCCGATTTCCGCGGTTTTTTGGCCTAGGATTTCCGCTTTCCGAAAACGTGAAACTTGTTTCGATTTCCGAAATTTTTATTTGGTTTCGACTTCCAATTTTCGTTTTCCGAAATTTTAATTTTGTTTCGATTTCCGAATTCACATTTCCGAAATTCAAAATTCTTACTCCGCCCATCCCTGACTGGGACTGAGAAAATGTCAAAGTCCTGAAATGCAAGGGAAAATATACAGGTATTAGGGCATTCTATCTGATTAGTGCCTTTCGCGTTGCTGCAACGTGCCGAAAAGCCGATTCTGGGACCGGAATAACACATTATGTTCTTCAGTCAGACAAAAACGCTCTTTGAAGACCAATTTTTAGTTGTGATACAATCGATTGAAAATCGGTCTCTAATGACCGTTCTGAATCAGCTACAAAGCTCGATTTGTTATGTGGATACCGGACTAGCTTTTCTGCACTTCGCAGGCCCTAATTGGAATCCCAAAAAATACTTGTGATTTTATAATTATTCTGGACTTTGACATTTTCCAAGGACACCTTCAATTTCAGCGATCTTAGGCCTAGAGCTGCGTCCATAAAATTTTGGATACATTTTCAGTAGCGCACTGTCAATTAAATGTAATTTGGGAGCCCTAATCTGAGCCTTGTGCCTTCAAGGCGTTTAAAAAAAGCTAAACCCTTCTATTGTAGCGCTCTTCGGTTTTATTATTCTGTTAAATTTGTCTTCACTGCCGAAATACATTGATACCATCACCTTTTTTCGCCATCAAAAAAGCATTTCCCTTAACACGGAAAGATCACCGAAAATCTGTTACAATTCCAAAAATGTACAGCGCGGGGGGGGGGCAGGCAAATGGCTGCTGCTCCATCTAAGGATCAACTGCTCTAGATCACCTCAGTTTAAGTTGAAATCTTACCTCAACAGAATCCCGACTGACTTTGATGTGTTCGTGTTGTGTACGTAGAAAAGACCGCAAGTAGAGAACGGGTAACAAGAATACTAGAAGCAATAAGAATAAGGTAAAAGAATACGCTGAAATAACCATACGAAAGAAATAAAAGGGAGGATCAAGCCACAAGTGATGAGGGAAGGACAAGAAGGAATGAATCAATAAACTAGGGATGTGTTGTGTGCGTACGTGGAGGATGTAGACGTGCTCCCGCGTGTTTCGTAATCAATAAGGTGGAGAACAGCTGTGGCCCGGATAGCAACAGAATACCAACAGGAGTTGCCATTTCAACACAAACGCAGGTCCCGTTCCTTTGGGAACTGCAGTTGCTCAGCTGTTGCCGATGGCGGAAGTGGGAGGAGCCAGTTCGGCTCCGGGCCTCGTATCGCCTGAGTGACCCTTCCATTTCAATCAATGACGTAAATATCTAATGATATATCTAAAAAAGGTTTGTTCATGGGTGAAATAGGAAATAAATGAGTCAACGTATTTTCAATCTTTCTTTCAGGTACAAAGACCCCAGATATATAAGCTTGTTTATTAGCTGAGAATAGTGATTGAGCTTTCTTGATTTTCAGAAGAAAAAGCTACGAATGCATGAGTTACCGATCTGAAAAGGCTAGAAGCCTCTTATTTTTTGTTATGCGCATTTTTTCTATCAAAAACGCGCATTGATGTTTGGGAAATCCGGTAACGGACCTCATAAACGTGTTCAGCGCCCAAAACTTTGCAAAAGACTGTTCCAGATTACACTCAAAATAATTTCAGATAGGTTATTCACTCGCTAATCATGAATCTAGGGTTTACTTGTCGATTTCCCAAAGTTTTCGACTTGATTCGTTCAACGCTTCCCAATGTTCTCACCATAATGGGCAGTGACCCACGATCACTGTGGTTTTTTTTTGGTTTTTCTTCATCTCGAAGTGCTCTTTTTTGGTTTCAGGTCAAGGTCATTCTTGATTAGGGTGACAACTTTTATACGAACGTAGAGAAAATGGCTCGAGAATCAGAGACAGCGACGCCAAAAAACCCTAGAGGCATTTTTTCACACCAGCATATGAAATATAGTTGTACATGAACGAAATTTTCGGAAGATTTTTTGAACTTTTTTTGTTAGTTTTCGTTCGTTCGAAAGTTCCTCGAACAAAATTTTTTCAGATTCCGTTTGTTCGAAATTTCGTCGAACGAAATTTTTTCATATTCCGTTCGTTTGAAACTTCGTCGAACGAATTTTTTTCATTTTTCGTTCGTTCGACATTTTTTTCGAAATTTTACAATTATACTATGAACCGCATATCCTCTATAAAACGTCGTAATTCACATCACTCGAGGCGCGCGCGGCGCGCGCGACGCCTCAGCCTCCGTCTGCCCTCCACTCTCCCACCGTCTCTAACCTCCGCTCCGCACCAGCACGCGTAGGAACCATGTCAATTTCGCCGTTTTGTAGTCTGTAACAACCGGAAGAGAGAACGCCTGTGTGTACCCGGGATCTCAGACTATACCCGATACCCGCCTTACAATATCTCATGTGGCTATCTTATCAGTAGATAAGTCTAGGACTTTTGACTACTAGCGTGTTCTTGGCTAGATACAGTCTTCCTATGACTTTCTCTGTCACCAAAAAATGGGTATTGACATTTCTGTATAGTTTAGGCGACATTTGGCAGAGTAATACACACTTCTACTTTGAATAAGGAGGTTGCTGCGAAACGTTAGCCACAGGAAACTGTAACCAATTTCGTGTCGATTTCAACAACATCAGATAATTGAATGAAAGTCTCACAATTTAAGTATTATGAAACTCAAAATGCGAAACTTTTAAAGCAGACGCAAGCTTTCGAGTCCACTGCTTATGGGTCTCGCCATCGGATTCTCTAGACTTGAATCCGCTTGACCTTTTTTGTGTAGTCGTGTAATGAAAGCAAGTTAGATGGCCTAGAACGGAACGGACGGAAGAGTATCTGAAGGCCTGTGCTCACGGCGGATAATTCGAACGATCGCTTGACATTATCGTCTCCTCATGATGAGATGAGCTTCATGTGAATCCTCTAAATCATTCCTTCAAAACTGTATTTATGTCACTAGGCTAGGGATCCCGTGTAGCATAAGGATAGTGAACCATTAATCCTCTATCTTTCCTCGTTTCACATTCATTTTTTCGCAACTAAATTTCGATACCCCAGCAAAAATCTTTTCGAAACCTTATAGCCCTTTCTCGATTTGTCAGATTTTTCATTTTGCTCGTCCCTGTTCATCAAGCTCATTTTGTGCCACTGCAAAATTCACTCAGATTCTAGGTTTGTCTACATATTCTATGTTTTTTTAAACTTCTGAGTTCTGCCCTAGAGTGTGAAAATCAACCATTACTGAGTTTGAATCATATAAAGTTGTTAGTAAACGCTATTGATGAGGGCAGCCTCTGCCACGCCCCAATTCAACACCGCGGCGCATGGCGCGCGCATCCGGCGAAGTTTAGCAGTCATTGTCTTTAATTTTTCTATCTACGTACTAGAATGATAGCCTTTTTATTTCAGAGCTGAGTACGACAAGCGCATACGCCGGGAGGCGATGAAGGCTGGTGAAGGCGGAAAAATCTGATGTCGTGGACACGATTTCCTTGTTACATTGATGTTGTTAGGTTGTTTCGTTAGGTTGATATAAATTTCAGTACATCTCAGTTGCTTTTTTCATCAATTGGTCGATTTCCACTTTGTGTTTTTGTTCTTTGAATTCAGATTTATCTTGGAGAATATGGGTTAGCTGATTTCTGTATTGGAGCTGTATTCGAAATCAGGAAGGGAGTCGAAGCGAAAATACGCTTCCATGTCCGAATTTGCCCAACCAGAAAGTACGATCCCTTTGGGAAGAATCTGGGAACGTTACACACATGTTTGAATTCATAAAAACCCGGTTGGTGGGTCGAAAATATAATGACGGTGCCTCCTATCACCCTACAGTGCGGTGCAGAAACTATAAGTCCACCATAATTTTCTCTTGAAGTGAATCAGACCTCAAACCTTGCAGTACGGAACCATGAGTAATCACTTCAGGTGTACTGAAAACTCTGGAAGCCGAGGTTCCAGGGGATTATCGAGCACTGTTTGGCTAACATTGGCCCATGCATCCGTAGTGGCTCCTTTTAGTGGAAGAAACTGAAGGAGTAATAGTGCCAGCCTTGCACAACCTGCGTGAAGAATTCCCAATAGGTTCTGCGTTTGTCTAGGCAGGGCAGCATGCGAGTGATTGTCAAACTTTCGAATTGTGGGTCTCTAAGCAAACGGAAGTTGCCTTCCTTGCCTAAGTTGGAGTCCGTCCCAATGAGGCTGTTCGCCCACGCGGTCGGCGTGCGTGTCGAGCGGCCGTCGCAGAGGGATTTTTCGGCCAGCTGCAAACATCTGACTAGGATATAATCCATTAGTCGTCTAATATTACCTCTGATTGATTTACAGGTCCGAAAAATCCTCCGCGCCTGCCAACCCACACGCACGCCGACCGCAGTGGCGGACAGTCTCATTTGCACAGGCCATAACTCGTCATGTTGAAAAACAGAACCTGGTCGTAGTTGGAATTAGTCTTTGTGTCCTCGGAGCTTTCTCGGTTCACACTGTATGGGAACGTTTTTGTTGCTGGACTTATTCTTGTTCTGATTTGATCCAAATCACGCTCGACTCAAAACTCCTGACGCGTGATTTGACTCTGATAATCTATAGAGCGCGTGCCAAATCCATTAGCAACAATATCACTATATTTTAATGATCACGATGCCTACAAATACCATCATCAGCCAAATCAAGTTAATAATTTCACTACATTTAAAAAATCAAGTTGAGAGCCAAATCCTATAAAACAATTTCACGACATTTAAGAACAATTCCAAATCCTTAACCGGAGCCCAACTGCGGAGCCCAACTTACAGAAATCACCAAGTGGTAATAGAGCATTCGAAAGCCTGAAGCCTCCTCGTACCATAGAACTCGATCACTTCCGCATTTCACAAGTAAATGTGATGGATGGCCCAAGACACGGAGATTTCGAAATGTTTATATTCGCTCCCAGTGAAATCGTCATTCCGATTCACATCGATTGCCTTGGCCTCCTCCGAAGACTGGATAATAGCATCAAAACAGGTTAACGGAAATCTTCAGATGTGAAATTAGCATTTTTGTAATAGCCACTTCAACGCCTTCTTTCTGTATGCGAAGATTTTAAGCACCGAGCTTCACAGTCAAATGTTTTGTACAGTTCCTTACCCAACGACCTTCATTTTGTAAAGTATACGCCATTTTCTCAAAAAGCGAAAAACAGGAAAAAAGTGCTTATGAAAAGAAAATGATCGATACGCTATACAATTCATTTAAAATGTGGAACTCAGAATTATATCTGATCATGGAGTTTGGTAGCCTAAATTTTCGCATAGAATTTACAGCTTTTGCAAAAAAAATCCAATTTCATTCCATTCGAAGCGCAAACCTGCTTTGATGCTATGATCAGGATACGACGCGGGGTGTGGAGCTACACAGGGAGGGGGTTTGAGCTCCCATGGGGACCAAGTGAATAGTTCTGAAAAAGGTATGCACTGTTTAAGATCACTTTTTACCCAGAGAATTTGCTGAAATCTCCCAATTTACGAAAATTTTTCATATTCTTCGAATTTTGCAGAAAAAAGACTATGCTTCTGTGAAGGGGGGGGGTCTTAGAAAATCGTCAAAAAATGCACCAAATCACGCTCCTGAGGGGTCTAAGAAACCGTAAAAAATTCGACCAAATCACGCACCTGGGGGGGCTGACTAAAATTGACCTTCTCCATACCACGGGCAGTACCATGGCTATCATATTGTTCTCACTCACATGGGTCGAATGTTTCACAAATTCAAAAGGATTTAATGTTTTGATAGCAAAAAATATGAACTTTTTAAAATACTTGGCTTATCTGGGCCAAATTCCGGTCCGCAGTTGCGTCTCGACACGCTTTGCGGCCGCACGCGCTGGATTCGAGTTTCCAGCGCCAAAGCCGACTCGATATGGCTTTTTAATACAGTTTTCTCCAATTTTGTTTACTTTCCAGTTTCTAAAACCCACCTAGAGTCAGCAGATCGGCGGCTGCTGCGCTGGAAACTCTTCCGACTCGAAAGCGCGCGGTCGCAAAGCGTGTCGAGACGCAATTGCGGACCGGAATTTGGCCCAGAGAAGCACAGTATGTGTCGCATGGACCACACGTAAAATTTTGAGTGTTTAATGCGGGAGTAACTGGGTTTTACCGTACGCTACTTGGAGTGTTAGATAAAAAAAGAGCTCTGCTTTAAAACATCGTATTAAACACACAACAAAAAAAGCGACAAAGTTTTCAAAACGGGAAACGCGCGGAGAGTTAACCCGATATATAATATGCATTCTACACAACTGGGCTTAAAAAGCGCCCCATTTAAGCAGAAAAGCGATTTTATTTGGCATGAAAATGAAGGGTCAATTCGGTCAAACACTCAGATATTCGTAGTTGTGTTCCGCGAGACCGCTGCCGTATAAAGGCCTAATTAACATCGGCATGGATCGTGAAGAGGCTTCGCGTTCACTGTTGAAGGCTGGCGCAAACTCGGTGCACCTTTGTTACGACATATGGCACCGAGTTTGCGCCAACCTTCAACAGTGAACGCGAAGTCTCCTCACGATCCGTGCAGCAGTTAGTTTCCTCGTTTCCGTTTTTTTTTCATCGCTCTTCGGCGCTTTCTTTAACGCCTGTTTTATCCTGGCGTTTGCCCCACAAACAACAGCCGTCGGGCGGAACATAACTACAAGTGTCCGAGTATGGGTTCAGGTTGAACCGAAATTCGTGAGTTTAGCTTGGCAGGGACTGATTTTTATATGAGAAAAAACTCAATATGGGCACTCCAAGCAAAAAATGTCATGTTTGTCTTGACAGGAGGCGAACTTGTTTCGAAGAGTGGTAAATTTTGTCCGAAAGGCCTCCATTACCGCTAGAAAAGGTTGATTGTTTTTTTTTGATCGGAAAGGATGAAATAAGAAACAACTTCTCTCAATGGTCAGCATGGCAGCACTTTTGATTTTCTAGAAGTCTAAATTGGCTGACCAATGGCCTTATTTATGAAACTGCGGGAGCCCCCCCCCCCCGGCGGAAGGGTTCAAAGTCCGCGCGCCGCATACACCGGCTGGTTCTAAAGACCTTCCCAGGAGGCTCCCGTGGTTCCATGAATACGGCCACAGAACAATTGGCAGCCATCTATCGAGAGGTGCCCAATTTGGATTAATCTGCCAAGGCAGAATGTATCCCGAGCAAGCACAAAGATTGCACAAGTTATGGCTCGGATCATACTTCACGCGACCAGCGACGGTGACACTGCATATCAGGCATATCGATTCCTGAAAGTTTAGGTTCCTGGCAAAAGTAAAGATTTGGCATGGCCATAGAAATATACTCAGTTAAAAAGGGAAGATAAAGAAAAATGAAAAAAGGTTTATAAATATTCCTGAGAACGATTTGGCGTAGAATAATTTGTTTTTCGGGAAATGAAGTGAAATAGTTGAAAGTATGATTTGGTAGTCGAGTTTGAACCAACTATTGATAAGAGTTGTGCAAAACGAGAGATCGCCTTGTCTGTGCTTATCCGTAGAACATATCAAAGCGAAATCACGCGTGAAATGGGAAGCATCAAAACTTTTTCGGGAGCTGTGGTGCGGCGGTCTTCACGTATTAGGTGAAGTAAAATCAACACGCGTGATTTCGCTTTGATATGTTCTACGGATAAGCACAGACAAGGAGATCTCTCGTTTTGCACAACTCTTATCAATAGTTGGTTCAAACTCGACTGCCAAATCATACTTTCAACTATTTCACTTCACTTCCCGAAAAACAAATTATTCTACGCCAAATCGTTCTCAGGAATATTTCTAAACCTTTTTTCATTTTTCTTTATCTTCCCTTTTTAACTGAGTGTATTTCTATGGCCATGCCAAATCTTTACTTTTGCCAGGAACCTAAACTTTCAGGAATTTCATTTATTTCTCCTAAAGGTTTCCCTTCTAACATGATTTATGCCTGGTGGTGTTAGATGAAAGTAAACCCCCTGATTTCCTGCCCCCCCCCTTCTATGACGTCCTGCGTACTCCAACTGATGGCCTGCTTACTTTCTTTAACGTCCTGCACACTCCCACTAATGTCCTGCGCACATTCTGTTACATCTTGCACGGTCCCACTGATGTCCTGCACACTTTCTACGGCGTTCTGCGCACACCCATTTGGGTCCGGCACATTCTACGGTGTCCAACGCACTCTCATTTGGTTCCCACACACTTTCTACGGCGTTCTGCGTACACCCATTTGGGTCACAAGCACGCTCATGCAGATCATTTTTCCGCAGGGCTACCGTAACCTTCCTTCAAGAATTTTCTGAGTGTCAGCTTGGATATGAGCACATCGTAATAGCCAACAAACGTGTTTGCACAATTTCGACCTCCTAAGCCACTTCGAAGAGAACGGTGTGCGAATGAATGCATACCGCTCATCTGCCCTTTTATACCCCGCATGTTATGAGCGTGTGTTATCGTTCGCTATCATGTTTTGCTCAAGAATGGTTACGGTAGCCCTGTGGAAAAAAGTGATCGACATTGGCGTGCTTCTATTTGGGTCCCGCACACTTTCTACGGCGTCCGGCTCACTCCCACGTGGGTCCCGCACACTTTCTGCAGCGTCCGGCGCACTCTCATTTGGGTCCCGCACACTTTCTACGGCGTCCGGCGCATTCTCATTTGGGTTCCACACACTTTCTAGGGCGTCCTGCGCACACCCATTTGGGTCCCGCACACTTTTTACGGCGTCCGGCGCACTCCCACTTGGGTCCCGCACACGTTTTACGGCGTCTTTCGCACTCCTGCTGGGGTCCCGCACACTATCTACGGCGCCCGGCGCCTTCTCATTTGGGTCCCACACACTTTCTAGGGCGTTCTGCACACACCCATTTGGGCCTTGCACACTTTCTACGGCGTCCGGCGCACTCCCACTTGGGTCCCCCACACTTTCTACGGCGTTCTGCGCACAACCATGTGGGTCCGGCACACTTTCTATGGCGTCCGGCGCACTCCTACTTTGGTCCCACACACGTTCTACGGCGTCTTTCGCACTCCTGCTGGGGTCCCGCACACTATCCACGGCGTTCTGTGGCGCACTTCTGAGTCACACCGTGCGGCGTTTCAAAAAGTACTTCCGAGATCCCGCCGTATTGATTGAAGCGTTGCCCCGTCAAATCCTGAGCAAAAGCCTATCAGTGACGGTGTTTATTTCACTGGTTCTTTTTTACGAATAAGTATGGTTTATAATAACATGTTAACGTGTTTTTGTCTTTTTGACCCTCAATTTTGAGGGCTCTCTAGCTCAACGATAAGTGTTCCAACAAGATCGTGAACGCCAACTGAAAAAAAAGGAGATGAACATTTTTTCGACCAAAATGATGTGGTTTTGACACTTTTTCTCAAATCTCAGGTAACCGTTCCCGACCATTTTTTGAACAGTTATTCACCTTTCTAAAGTATATTAAATGCAAAAAGAACGGTCTTCCTACGTTTACTCTCGACCCTGATACTGAAATCAGGGGGTTGCGCGATGGCGAATCAAAGGCAAATCTGGTGAGCGCTTCGCGCTCACCACAATTACCGGTCGATACGGATGATAAACACTACGTCGCGTCGCTCGTCGCTGGAAGTATGATCCCGGCCTATGTCATTTACATTCCGACAAGACTCATCTTGTGACCTGTCCTCACTCTTTTGAAAAGCATGTGGGGAATAAAGCTGAAGAACGTTTTGTTATTAACCAGCAAATCTTCTTCTTCAATGCAGCCGTGAAGAGGGTTGTCATAAGAGGTCTGCAGAGCTAAAGTCGCGGCGTTGCTCGCAGCGACGAGCAGCGCTAGGTGTGACAATATCGATCACATCCGACCACGGGGGCAACCGACGCAGCGTGATGGGCGAAGAAGGGACACACAGAGTGTTTTGACGCCGCGACGATCCTGCGTCATTGTCAGCGAGCGACAACCAACGCGGCGACCATAGTGTTTAATGGTCTGCAGAGTTTCCCCAACCGGCGACTGGTCGCCGAGCGTCAGCCTTGACGCTGCGACAAAAATGTTTCCGAATATTATCGTTGCCGCGCTGGTTGCCGCTCACTAGCAGTGACGCACGGCCGTCGCGGCGTCAAAACACTCTGCGGTACCCGCTCGTCGCCCTTCAACCCGCGTAGGTCGCCCTCGTCGCCGACTGTAATCGATATTGCATTACCCAGCTCTATTCGTCGCTGCGAGCAACGCTGCGACTTCAACTCTGCAGACCTCTTTTTGAACATTTTTGTCGCCACGTCAAGACTAACGGTCGATGCCACTCAGCAGACCCCTATAGGTTTAGAAACTGGGCGACCAGTGCTGGACTACTGGATTCGTCCGTGGGTCAATTATAGTTAGGCTGAACAGCTGCTCCATCAAGAAACTACGGGAGCCTTCCGGGATGGATCGTACCTCTGGAAGTTATTGGGAGTGCTCAACACGAATCTGAGTTCAGTTTATCAATTTTTGACAGTTTACGGTAGATTACGGTGGGTATGCGGTAGTTTGGTCAAAGTCTAAGATTTGTCTCAAAGTTTCTACGTGGGGGTTATTTGGGGTGCTGAATACGAATTCGATGTCCATTTGTCGATTTTCGAATTACCAAGGTTGGTTTTGCTTCCTAAGTGAGACGTTACCTACCATAACCTACAGTAAACCTTCAAATTTCGACCGACCCCGAGATTCGTATTCAGCGCCCTAGATTACCCCTAAATGCATGTTTTTAGCAAAATCCCAACAAACAATTCAGAACACCCTAAAAATTCCATGGGGGTACCCGTACCTTGCCGCAAAGCTTTAAAAAGGCTCATGACTTCTTTCAGAGTGAGTCTAGGCTGCTGTTATGGGCATGTTCGGACTTTATGTTCGAATATGGTTCTAGTAAAGTACATTTCATTTGGATTGGTTAATATGACTCATACTTGAAACAGAAACAATATTGAATGCGAAACTGTTTGCGAAAAGCGCGCATACCGCTCCGCTGTATAACCTTCCAACGGAATCACCCCGTCCATAAACACGCGGGACGCCAGCAGCCGATGGACTGGTTATAGGTTTACGACGACTACCAGCAAGGATCTTCCGTCCAGGGCCCACGCTGTGATAATCACAGAGGGGGGCCGCAGCCTCTAGGCGCTCGGGAGTGAGGGGGCCGCAGCCCCAGCCAGCAAACAGTTGATATTCAGCAGTGCGAAAATTGCAGAAATAGGTAGAATGGACTTATTGACAGTTTTTATTCAGCAGTGGGAAAATTTCGAAAAGTAGAAATATAACTTCCAAAATTACCTTGAATTTAAAGAATTGTAATGATTTATCCACAAAACCATCACAAATCGATAAATTTTGCATCAGTCTAAAGATCACACTCACGATCGATCACAGCGCTATGCCTTACCCTGCTGCCCAGAAAAACCCTCTCAGTGGGGTCTTGACGTTATTTCAGCCCAGTTAATGCTTCTTGGGACCTCAAGAATGTCTTTTCCAGGAAAAAAACTCCTGTTGTGCCGTTTCGTCCATAGTCGCGGATCCAGACGACGGGACTGGACAACGCGAAAACGGTTAGAGGGCGATTTGCGTACAGTCGGTATGGATCCTAGTGAGACTCTACGTTCCCCAGAGGAGGTTGGCGCAAAATCGGTGCACCCACGTTATAGCAAAGGGCGCCGAGTTTGCACCAACCTTCAATAGGGAACGCAAAGTATTACTATCATCCATGCCGACTGTTCCAATTTTGGGGTTCTGGATAGTGGAGAGGGGGCTAGTTCAGAATTATGAAAATCGAAAACTGTATGGGGCTCCGCTGGAAGATCAAGTGGACCATTTTTAATGGAGGAAGCGAAGCGCGCACCACAATTGATCATACTATCCAATTTACTAGAATGCCTTTTTAGATTAGCTAAATATGTAAAAGATTTTAAATCTAATAAAGGTCCTCCTAGGGTTTAATATAAGACACAGAGGGTCTAGGCGTGTATTCAGAATGGTCAGCCAAATAAATGGGGGGTCCGAGAAATCGCCAAAGATTTCCCTAAATCATGCCTTTGAGGGGTCTCGCTTACGTACGAGTCGCGGTTCGGTGAGTGTCGAGCGCGCGGCGAACGCTCAAAACCCACCACCGTATGGGAGAGTCTTCAGCGCTCCATACGAGTAAATAGCTATCGTATATGAACAGAAATAAACGCGTCTCCGCGCATCTCATCGCGCGCGTCGCTCAGCGACCGCGACCGACGCGGCGTGAAGGGCGACGAGGGGCACCACAGAGTGTTTTGATGCCGCGACTTTCCTGCGTCACTGTCACCGAGCGCCAACCGACGCCGCGACGATAATGTTCGAAAACACTTTTGTCGCGGCGTCAAGGTTAACGCTCGGCGACCTCTCGCCGGTCGCTGCAACTTTGCAGACCTCTATAGGCAATCGCTTTACATTGCTCTGTCCTGACGATGAATCAATTTAGGCGTGGCAGCACATGTGACTCAGACTTGCTTTGAATGTCTTACAGCGCGTATTCGCAGACAATTCGGGAATGACACAGAGCTTCTCTACCCGAATGCACCACCACCGTGGCTCGGTAGGTGTTTTGTCAGTTTTTTTTATCGTTTCTGGTGTTTGGGCCTGTTATTTTTTCAAGCGTTTACAGATTATGAACATGTTACTTTTCTGTTTCCCTTTTTTCCTCACAAAATTTGCTCATTCTTTTTTATAATAAATTGCGATTTTCCACTGTTTTGAGCCTCATGTGCTGATTTCTTCGCGGTTGGCAAGCGGGATATCCTCTTTCCAGAGCCAGGAATTTAATTGCGGTTTCTGCGAACTGCCAGAAAAAAGTAGCCTGAGTACTGAAAGATTCCGGCTGTCATATATTTCTGGGCAGAGACTTTCGAAATTATCTCTTTTTTGCTTTTCCAAACAAAACCAATACCATGTCTCATCGTTCTAGGTGGCTGCTATTCATGGCTGTGCGTAACTACTAATTTCGATTTACGATCCACGATTTACGGGCGTTTTTGACAATTTTTTCAACGATTTTTGGCTCGAAATAGTAAAGAATCATCAAAAATCGATTGAAGGAAAAATGACATAATACAATTCAGGGAATAGATTAATTTTAACTTTTCTAAAGTTCCTGGTGTATACTTATTTCTTCTAATTGGATTTTTTATCAGAGTTACGCTGAAGCTGTGATGATCACAGAGAGGGACCGCAGCTCTGGGCGCGAGGAAAGGAGAGGGGTCTCAGATCCTGCCAGCCACCATGCACAAAAAGTTGGTATTCAGCGGTATTTAAGTTTGTTAAAAGAAATGGGAAGGAATCATTTTCATTCTCCTGAAAAATCCAAAAGCAACTTGAAAAATGAAAATATTAGTAATTTAGTCAAAAGTCAATCCAGTTTCGCTCAATTTTTCAATGATCCGATGATCGAAGTCACAATACCCACTTACAATGCCGCAAAAATTTTAGAGCTGGAGGGTCGGGGCCGCACAAATGTCCACGCCGAGGGGATTGGGGTCGCAGCTCTCGCGGACCAATCACAGCGACATGCCTTACCCTGTTTTTATAGAGCTTTGGTTACTAATTTACACTCACTGCCGGGCGGGTTTATCGCTAGGTGGCTGGCCGCAGTTCAGCTATCAGGGCAGCTCCATCGACAGCTGGCTGGCAGCAGTCACACCCTGACAGTGGATCTAAATGAGAACCTTTTTGCGATACGCGGTCGCATCGCTCTGCACAGCGACAGCGACCGCCTCCCGCCCTTTGAATCTGTCGCAGTGCGTCGCACAGCGACAGCGACAGTGGCAATGACAGGCATCGGCACATTCGCAATTTTAAGTCCTCCACGACACGTCGCTATGACGGACACGCGAAAACTCTACCTTCGACGGCCAGGGCCATTGCTCTGATGCTGTTCCCACCACGATTTGTGCTAAATGTCATGACTGCCGCTCATGACAGCGACAATGTTGACCACTGACCTTAACGCGCTAGGCGGAGAAGTGTGCCGAAAATGAGACGCCAACGTGCGGGGTGGCCCGGAAACGGTTTTGACGAGCTTTATCGTGATTCTTATTACCGCTCCTCGATACCAAGCAGCACAAGCCTACGTAACTTAGAATCACACTAACGTCAGAGAAAAACGACCCTTTAAATGTTTCCAACGTTATTTCAAACATTAATCTGCCTCATAACGTTTGCGTACTGAATTAGTAATCCGAAGTTGAATCTTCAAAAAGGATAATATTTTCAATTCTCTGTGTATAGCCTAGCTCCCTCATTTTGAGCCGGTCGACTTTAGGCTTATCGGGCTTATCATGTCAGAATCTCCTTATCGCTCCAGCCGCGAAGCGGCTGGAGAGGTTTGGTTTTGCCTGGCACTTGTGATCACTTAGATTTTGGTAAAGTAGTTAATAAAACCTGTAAAACAAATTTTCTAGAGATTTCCTTCTGGATATAAGTGAGAGAGTATAGAAGACACCCGCTGACAAAATTTGAGCCAAATCGATTGAAAATTAACAAAGTTAGATCGGCGGAAGCTTAGCTAAAATTCGCGTTTTTTCTTGTAACGCGTCCCTCGTGTCCTGTTCCTCGTCCCTCGTCCCTCGTCCCTCGTCCCTCGTCCCTCGTCCCTCGTTCCTCGTTCCTGCCACTAGCCACTGCCAGTGGTCGCAGGCTATCAGTACATAGGGCATCTGATGACGTCATCAGGATGTCATGTAAAGTACATAGGGCATCTGATGACGTCATCAGGGTGTCATGTAAAGAACATAGGGCATCTGATGACGTCATCAGGATGTCATGTAAAGTACATAGGGCATCTGATGACGTCATCAGGGTGTCATGTAAAGTACATAGGGCATCTGATGACGTCATCAGGGTGTCATGTAAAGAACATAGGGCATCTGATGACGTCATCAGGATGTCATGTAAAGTACATAGGGCATCTGATGACGTCATCAGGGTGTCATGTAAAGTACATAGGGCATCTGATGACGTCATCAGGGTGTCATGTAAAGTACATAGGGCATCTGATGACGTCATCAGGATGTCATGTAAAGTACATAGGGCATCTGATGACGTCATCAGGGTGTCATGTAAAGAACATAGGGCATCTGATGACGTCATCAGGATGTCATGTAAAGTACATAGGGCATCTGATGACGTCATCAGGGTGTCATGTAAAGTACATAGGGCATCTGATGACGTCATCAGGGTGTCATGTAAAGAACATAGGGCATCTGATGACGTCATCAGGATGTCATGTAAAGTACATAGGGCATCTGATGACGTCATCAGGGTGTCATGTAAAGTACATAGGGCATCTGATGACGTCATCAGGGTGTCATGTAAAGTACATAGGGCATCTGATGACGTCATCAGGATGTCATGTAAAGTACATAGGGCATCTGATGACGTCATCAGGGTGTCATGTAAAGTACATAGGGCATCTGATGACGTCATCAGGGTGTCATGTAAAGAACATAGGGCATCTGATGACGTCATCAGGATGTCATGTAAAGTACATAGGGCATCTGATGACGTCATCAGGGTGTCATGTAAAGTACATAGGGCATCTGATGACGTCATCAGGGTGTCATGTAAAGTACATAGGGCATCTGATGACGTCATCAGGGTGTCATGTAAAGTACATAGGGCATCTGATGACGTCATCAGGGTGTCATGTAAAGTACATAGGGCATCTGATGACGTCATCAGGGTGTCATGTAAAGTACATAGCGCATCTGATGACGTCATCAGGATGTCATGTAAAGTACATAGGGCATCTGATGACGTCATCAGGGTGTCATGTAAAGTACATAGGGCATCTGATGACGTCATCAGGGTGTCATGTAAAGTACATAGGGCATCTGATGACGTCATCAGGATGTCATGTAAAAGTACATAGGGCATCTGATGACGTCATCAGGATGTCATGTAAAGTACATAGGGCATCTGATGACGTCATCAGGATGTCATGTAAAGTACATAGGGCATCTGATGACGTCATCAGGATGTCATGTAAAGTACATAGGGCATCTGATGACGTCATCAGGATGTCATGTAAAGTACATAGGGCATCTGATGACGTCATCAGGATGTCATGTAAAGTACATAGGGCATCTGATGACGTCATCAGGATGTCATGTAAAGTACATAGGGCATCTGATGACGTCATCAGGATGTCATGTAAAGTACATAGGGCATCTGATGACGTCATCAGGATGTCATGTAAAGTACATAGGGCATCTGATGACGTCATCAGGTTGTCATGTAAAGTACATAGGGCATCTGATGACGTCATCAGGATGTCATGTAAAGTACATAGGGCATCTGATGACGTCATCAGGATGTCATGTAAAGTACATAGGGCATCTGATGACGTCATCAGGATGTCATGTAAAGTACATAGGGCATCTGATGACGTCATCAGGGTGTCATGTAAAGTACATAGGGCATCTGATGACGTCATCAGGATGTCATGTAAAGTACATAGGGCATCTGATGACGTCATCAGGGTGTCATGTAAAGTACATAGGGCATCTGATGACGTCATCAGGGTGTCATGTAAAGTACATAGGGCATCTGATGACGTCATCAGGGTGTCATGTAAAGTACATAGGGCATCTGATGGCGTCATCAGGGTGTCATGTAAAGTACATAGGGCATCTGATGACGTCATCAGGGTGTCATGTAAAGTACATAGGGCATCTGATGACGTCATCAGGATGTCATGTAAAGTACATAGGGCATCTGATGACGTCATCAGGGTGTCATGTAAAGTACATAGGGCATCTGATGACGTCATCAGGATGTCATGTAAAGTACATAGGGCATATGATGACGTCATCAGGATGTCATGTAAAGTACATAGGGCATCTGATGACGTCACCAGGGTGTCATGTAAAGTACATAGGGCATCTGATGACGTCATCAGGATGTCATGTAAAGTACATAGGGCATCTGATGACGTCATCAGGTTGTCATGTAAAGTACATAAGGCATCTGATGACGTCATCAGGGTGTCATGTAAAGTACATAGGGCATCTGATGACGTCATCAGGATGTCATGTAAAGTACATAGGGCATCTGATGACGTCATCAGGATGTCATGTAAAGTACATAGGGCATCTGATGACGTCATCAGGATGTCATGTAAAGTACATAGGGCATCTGATGACGTCATCAGGATGTCATGTAAAGTACATAGGGCATCTGATGACGTCATCAGGGTGTCATGTAAAGTACATAGGGCATCTGATGACGTCATCAGGGTGTCATGTAAAGTACATAGGGCATCTGATGACGTCATCAGGATGTCATGTAAAGTACATAGGGCATCTGATGACGTCATCAGGGTGTCATGTAAAGTACATAGGGCATCTGATGACGTCATCAGGGTGTCATGTAAAGAACATAGGGCATCTGATGACGTCATCAGGATGTCATGTAAAGTACATAGGGCATCTGATGACGTCATCAGGGTGTCATGTAAAGTACATAGGGCATCTGATGACGTCATCAGGGTGTCATGTAAAGTACATAGGGCATCTGATGACGTCATCAGGGTGTCATGTAAAGTACATAGGGCATCTGATGACGTCATCAGGGTGTCATGTAAAGTACATAGGGCATCTGATGACGTCATCAGGGTGTCATGTAAAGTACATAGGGCATCTGATGACGTCATCAGGGTGTCATGTAAAGTACATAGGGCATCTGATGACGTCATCAGGATGTCATGTAAAGTGCATAGGGCATCTGTTGACGTCATTAGGGTGTCATGTAAAGTACATAGGGCATCTGATGACGTCATCAGGGTGTCATGTAAAGTACATAGGGCATCTGATGACGTCATCAGGATGTCATGTAAAGTACATAGGGCATCTGATGACGTCATCAAGGTGTCATGTAAAGTACATAGGGCATCTGATGACGGCATAAGGGTGTCATGTAAAGTACATAGGGCATCTGATGACGTCATCAAGATGTCATGTAAAGTACATAGGGCATCTGATGACGTCATCAGGGTGTCATGTAAAGTACATAGGGCATCTGATGACGTCATCAGGGTGTCATGTAAAGTACATAGGGCATCTGATGACGTCATCAGGGTGTCATGTAAAGTACATAGGGCATCTGATGACGTCATCAGGATGTCATGTAAAGTACATAGGGCATCTGATGACGTCATCAGGGTGTCATGTAAAGTACATAGGGCATCTGATGACGTCATCAGGGTGTCATGTAAAGTACATAGGGCATCTGATGACGTCATCAGGATGTCATGTAAAGTACATAGGGCATCTGATGACGTCATCAGGATGTCATGTAAAGTACATAGGGCATCTGATGACGTCATCAGGGTGTCATGTAAAGTACATAGGGCATCTGATGACGTCATCAGGGTGTCATGTAAAGTACATAGGGCATCTGATGACGTCATCAGGGTGTCATGTAAAGTACATAGGGCATCTGATGACGTCATCAGGGTGTCATGTAAAGTACATAGGGCATCTGATGACGTCATCAGGATGTCATGTAAAGTACATAGGGCATCTGATGACGTCATCAGGGTGTCATGTAAAGTACATAGGGCATCTGATGACGTCATAAGGGTGTCATGTAAAGTACATAGGGCATCTTATGACGTCATCAGGGTGTCATGTAAAGTACATAGGGCATCTGATGACGTCATCAGGGTGTCATGTAAAGTACATAGGGCATCTGATGACGTCATCAGGGTGTCATGTAAAGTACATAGAGCATCTGATGACGTCATCAGGGTGTCATGTAAAGTACATAGGGCATCTGATGACGCCATCAGGGTGTCATGTAAAGTACATAGGGCATCTGATGACGTCATCAGGATGTCATGTAAAGTACACAGGGCATCTGCTGACGTCATCAGGGTGTCATGTAAAGTACATAGGGCATCTGATGACGTCATCAGGGTGTCATGTAAAGTACATAGGGCATCTGATGACGTCATCAGGATGTCATGTAAAGTACATAGGGCATCTGATGACGTCATCAGGGTGTCATGTAAAGTACATAGGGCATCTGATGACGTCATCAGGGTGTCATGTAAAGTACATAGGGCATCTGATGACGTCATCAGGGTGTCATGTAAAGTACATAGGGCATCTGATGACGTCATCAGGGTGTCATGTAAAGTACATAGGGCATCTGATGACGTCATCAGGGTGTCATGTAAAGTACATAGGGCATCTGATGACGTCATCAGGGTGTCATGTAAAGTACATAGGGCATCTGATGACGTCATCAGGATGTCATGTAAAGTACACAGGGCATCTGATGACGTCATCAGAACGTCGTGCCAAGTGCATAAAGCATCTGGTGACGTCATCAGGACGTCGTGCCAAGGTGGTGCCAAGTGCATAGGGCATTTTCTGACATCATCAGGACGTCGTGGAAAGTGAGTAGCGCTTCATTTTTAGCGTGCGCATCAAGTTTGTTGCTTACTGATTATTATAGCAATCCATGCTATTCGAAAATTATTGAAGATTTTTCAGGGATATTACTTCGTAATATCAATAAAAAGTGAACAATTCTATCAAAAAGGGGTCTCCCAAGCAAAGAGGTTTGGTTGGCGTCAGAAACGTTCCAACAAAAAGGGAACAATAGGTAAGTAGAATGAGGAGAGTCTACAAAAAGTGAACAATATTTTCTGAGACTGATTTTCCTGGCCGATACTTCTTAACAGCAAAAACAAACCGTTGTGGTACTTCTAGAGGAAGAGTTCAATGGTTTCCAAGAATGGACTTCTATTCGTTGACGAGAATATAAGAAAATATTCTCATTAGATGCTGCACTTTGGTTTCGCTTCTCGTAGCAGCTGGAGCTAACCGTCCGTCTGTGTTTTTGGCATCATCTTCTATTCTGATGGTAAGTATTAGGTTTACATGCACATACTTTTTAACGGTTCTCGTGTAGTCAAGACGAGTTTTGGAACCACAGAGTGCTTCCGTGTAGAACACCGCAACGGTTTGTTTTGCTGTTAAGAAGTATCGGCCAGGAAAATCAGTCTCAGAAAATATTGTTCACTTTTTGTAGACTCTCCTCATTCTACTTACCTATTGTTCCCTTTTTGTTGGAACGTTTCTGACGCCAACCAAACCTCTTTTGCTTGGAAGACCCCTTTTTGATAGATAACTGTTATGTTGGGCCATGCCGACCGCTCCGCTGCTTACTCCGCCCGGACTCATCCGAGCAGCCTTGGCTTTAGTGGTGAAGACGTCCCACAAAACCTCACTGTTAAAAAAAAGGAGTAACCCCAACATCTTGGGTTTCGACAGATAACCATGAGCCCACGTCAAAGTTTCGCTCACTACTGGAGTTTTTATATGGAGGTGCGGAACGTTCCCCCAATTGTTCTAAAGGGTTGAAACCAGGGTACGGCGCGGGGTGTGGGTATCCACAGGGGAGTCTGAGCTGCGCTTGGGTGAAGGGGGGGGGGGGGTCTGACCTCCGGTTGGACAACAACTCTGAGAGAATCTTTCGCGCTAGCACCATGATGCTCCCGCGATCCGCGATGGTACCGTGTTCGTCTCCCCCTAGTTCCACGATCCGCGTCCGTTCCGCGATAGTTACCCAATCGACCTATCCGTTGACTTTCTCATGCTCGTACCGTGATGGTTCCGCGATGTTTACCAAATTTGCCGCGCTAGTACCGTGGTGACCTCGCGATCCGCTATGGTACCGTGATCGTTTCCCCCCGGTGCCGTGGTCTCATGCTGTGTAGATTTGTAAAGCAGCGCGAAATACGGCACGGGCAATACGTTATAGCTTCCTGTTGATCTGATAGGCAACACCCGTTCGGCTGAAACACCGATAGGGTATGGATGCGGTACGATCAGGGTGGAGGCTGCCCGAATACCGCGATCTTCCTGCGATTCAACGCTGATCCGCGATATAAGGCCTGCTTTACACTTCCAGCGCTGATCGCCGCGATGGCTTGTTTGGAATGCGTAATGACGCGCGACGCGATCTCGATCGATGATCATGATTATCATCCAATCGCGTCGCCCGGCGATCGAACTCTGGAAGAGGCCTAACACTTCAAATACATAGATGCATAGACGCGATTCGCCCTCAGGTTGGAACTGGTAGAATCTCAGGATCGTTCCGCGACAGCCCCTCGCTCGATTCCTCTCGGTTACGCGGTGGAGCATGGTGGGAGCATCGATGAACGAACGCGGTACGCTCTCGGTTTGATACTGGCAGAATCTCGCGATCGTTCCGCGATAGCCCCATGCTAGTATCCTCTCGGCCCCTACCAGAAACCGAGTGGATTCTATCCGTGAACAATCGCGGGGGATTCTCTCAGAGAAGTGAACATTTGAATACTTATACACTGTTAACATTCGGTTTTTATTTCGAGCAAAAATTATTAAGTACCTTTGTTGGTCGATAAATTTCTTGGAATTGGATTATCTTATAACTGCTAAGGAGGTGACTAAGCACATATATGAGGCACTTACACGGTTTATTTCTCAGGGAACCCCCTGACAGAGTACACTATGTGTCAAAAGAGAATCCCCGTGGTGTATTTGCATACGTGTGCGGAGCGAGTGGGGAAGACAGTGAGAAAGCGGAGGTGAGGCGGAGGCTGCAGCGTGCATGTGATCGCGCGCGAAGAATCATGGGAATTCTGTTTTTACACAGTCTATACATATGACGCCAATATTCGCAGCAGACAAAAGAAATGAATCCATCCTTCGACTGTTTTTGAGAAGATGTTCAGTATTAATCTACAGTGTGGTTGAAAATTTTCTGCCTTTTTTAGGTCGCCGCTGAAAAGCTGATCCTATGGCTTGTGAATAATTCAATCAACCCAATCCAAAAACCGAAGCCTCATTAGATCAAGTGCAATAAGTTCAAGCTTGAGAGGTAACCGAAGCTGTGCGAAATTATGTTCTCCGAATTTGATGCATTTACGCAATTACGCGGTTTTCTGAGCGACCACTGCAGGTTGTTGAAAATAAACGGGGTGTTTGTCGTGATGGCGGCGAAACGGGGGAGGAGCGAGGAGCGTGACTGGGCGCTAGCCGTGTTCCGTTCAATCACACTTCGCTCCTCCCCCGTTCCCGCCGCATCGTGGGAAACATTATGACCAACACTCAGAAAAATGGCATAATCTTCTTCTTCTTTGCAGCCACTGAGAGGGGTTTCGTCACAAGTTGAGAAACTGGGCGACCAGCACTGGATTCGTCCACAAGTCTATTGTAGTGAGCGTTGTTGGCTTCTTCGGACAATCAAATAGGTGTTTAGTGTCGTGGCCTTGGTTTCCACAGTCCGGGCACACGTCAGGTTGGCTATTGTCGATCCTGTGCAGGTAAGACATAAGCAATGGAGAATGTCCGCAGCGCAACGAAGCGAGGATACACCTGGCGCGCCTACCGAGCTCGGACTCGGTATCACATACCCTGGGCGGCACATCACCGAGAATAGGGTTGACGGCCGCTTTGGCGAGATGATCCTTCACGAACCGGGTGTGCTCCGCGCGTAAGAGACGAAGCCGTTCTTGATTCGAGTCGGTCCATCTCTGTACATTCACTTTGTTCGGAGCATCGGCAAACGGCACTCTGATCGATCTCTCTCTCACGGGATTTAATAGTCTTCTCGACGGATGATCAGGTTGCTTAAGGACATTGATAAACATCTGCTGAGCCTGGAGCTGACAATGCTCTTTCACTGGCAAGATACGGCCCTCTGCGTGAAGGTGCTCAATCGGTGAGCTTTTTGGTCATCCAGTGGCTATTCGTAGTGCAGCATTCTGAATTCGCTGCATCTTAGTTCAGGAACTGTCCGACACGATGTGCTTCCTGACAGGTGCAGCATACTCTAACGCAGGCTACAGAATAGCTCGATATGTCGTCAAGATTGTCTCTCTGCTGCCACCCCAGGATGTTCCTCCTAGAGCTCTCAACACATTAAGCTTTGCCTTGATAATTGCCTGCTTCTGTTCAGCATTTTTGTGAAACTTCAGCGATGGGTTCAGAACGAGGCCCAGCAGTCTAGGAAATTGCGCTGTAGGCAAGAGGTCACCATCCCACCTGACAACAGGTTGGGCGCTGTGTTCCTTTGGGTCAGATGTGAATACCGAAACAGAAGACTTCGCCGCGGAAACTGTGAGCATCACACTATCGAGAAAGTTTTTAAGCTCGACGAGATAGTCGCTGATCTTGTTTGCGGCTACCTGTATGTCACGATTACGGCACATGATGGTGATATCGTCGGCATACGCAACAATTTTTATATCTTCAGGAGGCTCAGGTAGGTCTTCAATATACAGGCTGAAAAGGGCAGGTGACAAAACTCCACCCTGCGGCACACCGGCTGCTACAGGTATACTATCGGAGACGTGATTCTGGAAAAGCACTTTGGCCCGACGACCTTTCGTAAACGCTGCTATCCAACGCTTCTGCCACGGTTGCAGCGAGGACTTCAATAGTTTCTCGGACAAAAGTCGTAGGTTAACAGAATCAAATGCTTTGGTTAGATCGAGGGCAACGGCCACTGTTCTAAGAGCCTTTCTGAAATTGAACCCATCGACCGCATAGCTGACAACCTCCAGAAGGGCAGTGGTGGTGGAGTGAAGCTTTCTAATCCCATGTTGATGTTGCTGTGCCTCATTCTGCTCTGCCAGGTCCCTTACGATTAGCTTTTCGGCTACTTTCGCGATCGGTGATAAAAGGCTAATAGGGCGATAGCCCTTCACCGTGCTTTGCAATTTGCCTGGCTTAGGCAGGGGTATCACATTGGCGGTCTTCCATGCTTGGGGTAGAGTGCAGGTTCGGGAAGAAGTGTTTATGATATCTGCGATCATCGGTAGAAGTTCCGTGGGAAGCTTCTTCAAGACGGCTGCTGAGATACCATCAGGTCCGAGAGCCTTCGAGTTCCGCATTTCCTTGATAGCCTTCTCCACTTGAGCAGGGGTAAAGGCCTCAGTGGCGTTCATCAGCGGCAGACGTCTTAGTTCTCTTACCGTGACTCTGTTTTGTGTGCCACGCTTGGTACGTGTGATAAAGAAATTTTTGCCAAGAGCATATGCGGTAGCCTTTCCTGATTTGGAGACGCTGTTATCGAACTGTATGGTAGAGTTCGAGGAGGGGGCGCACTTTCCAGATATCTTCCTCAATACTTTCCACGCAGTTGTTCCGTCGGTTTTAAAATTCAACCTTTCAGTGAACTTCTCCCAACTGTCTTTATTGTGCTTGTCCAGATCCTTTTTTATTTCTTCATCCAGCTTGGCCACCTCAGGGTCCAAATGATTCTCAGCTCTCTTTTCATCTCTTGTCCTGATCTTCTGTAGAATCTCCCTGGTGACATTAGGGTAGAAACTTTTCACACGTCCTTTAGGTATGGCCGCTTTTGTAGCCTTCCGGATGGCGTCAGATATGTGACGCTCTTTCTGGTGCACATCGCCATTCCATGGATACTCAGCTGCCTGGCGGAGCGCAACCTCTCTGAGCAGGACCCAGTCAGCAAGGCCTAAATTGAGATAAGAACGTTGACGAATACAAGTATAAGGGGCAAGAGAATTTGAGAGACCAATATGGAGAAAGACGGGAATGTGGTCGCTGGAAAGAGTTGTGGAAGTAGACCATGTGCATGAATTAGAAAGATTGGATGAAACGAGGGAGATGTCCGGGAAATGGCATTATACCTAAAGTGGCAAGGGAAATGGCATTATACCTAAAGTAACCTGCCGTAGTAGTCCGAAAAACCAAAAACGAATCTCATATTCTTCTCCAGCACCCCAAGCAACTCTCCTCTACTAAGTTTGGAGGAGAAGAGGAGTTTTTCTGTAGACAGCCATGCCAAATCTTTACCTTAGCCAGGAACCTAAACTTTCAGGAATTTCAATTATTTTTCCTGAAGGTTTCCTTTCTAATATGGTTTATGCCTGGTGGTGTTGATTCAAAGCAAACCCACTGATGCCCTCCCCCCCCCCCTTCTATGACGTCCTGCACGCTCGCTTTGATGTCCTGCACACCTTCTACGGCGTTCTGCGCACACCCATTTGAATCACAAGCACGCTCATGCCGATAATTTTTTCCGCAGGGCTACCTTAACCCTCCTTCGGAAATTTTCCAAGTGTCAGCCTGGATATGAGCACATCGTAATAGCCAACAATCATCTTTGCACAATTTCGACATCCTCAGCCACTTCCCAGTGGCTTCTCGAAGAGAGCGGTGAGTGAATGAATGCATACCGCTCCTCTCCCTTTTATACCCCGCATATTATGAGCGTGTGTTATCGTTCGTTATCATGTTTTGTTCAAGAAGGGTTACGGTAGCTTTGCGGAAAAAATGATCGGCATGGGCGGGCTTGTATTTGGGTCCCGCAAACTTTCTACGGCGTCGGAAGCACTCTCATTTGGGTCCCACACACGTTCTACGGAGTCTTGCGCACTTCCACTTGGTCACCTCACAGTTTCTACGGCGTCCGACGCACTCCCACTTGGGTCCCGCACACTTTCTACGGCGTACTGCGCACACCCATTTGGGTCCCGCACACTTTCTACGGCGTCCTACGCACTCTCATTTGGGTCCCACACACTTTCTACAGCGTACTGCGCACACCCATTTGGGTCCCACACACTTTCTACGGCGTTCTACGCACACCCATTTGGGTCCCACACACTTTCTAGGCGCCAGGCGCTCTCTCTTTTGGGTCCCACACATTTTCTACGGCGGCCTGCGCACTCTCATTTGGGTCCCACACACTTTCTATGGCGTTCTGCGCACTCCCACTTGGGTCCCGCACACTTTCTAGGCGCCCGGCGCGCTCTTTTTTTAGGTCCCACACATTTTCTACGGCGTCCTGCGCACTCTCATTTGGGTTCCGCACACTTTCTACGGCGTCCGGCGCACTGTTATTTGGGTCCCACACACTTTCTACGGCGTTCTGCGCACTCCCACTTGGGTCCCGCACACTTTCTACGGTGTACTGCGCACACCCATTTGGGTCCCACACACTTTCTACGGCGTCCGGCGCACTCCCACTTGGGTCCCGCACACTTTCTACGGCGTACTGCGCACACCCATTTGGGTCCCGCACACTTTCTACGGCGTCCTACGCACTCTCATTTGGGTCCCACACACTTTCTACAGCGTACTGCGCACACTGATTTGGGTCCCACACATTTTCTACGGCGTACTGCGCACACTGATTTGGGTCCCTCACACTTTCTAGGCGCCCGGCGCTCTCTCTTTTGGGTCCCAAACATTTTCTACGGCGGCCTGCGCACTCTCATTTGGGTCCCACACACTTTCTAAGGCGTTCTGCGCACTTCCACTTGGGTCCCGCACACTTTCTAGGCGCCCGGCGCGCTTTCTTTTGGGTCCCACACATTCTCTACGGCGTTCTGCGCACTCTCATTCGGGTCCCACACAGTTTCTACGGCGTCCGGCGCACTGTTATTTGGGTCCCACACACTTTCTACGGCGTTCTGCGCACTCCCACTTGGGTCCCGCACACTTTCTACGGCGTCCGGCGCACTCTCGAAAGGGTTCCGCACACTTCCTAATGCGTACTGCGCACACCCATTTGGGTCCCGCACACTTTCTAGGCGCCCGGCGCACTGTTATTTGGGTCCCACACAGTTTCTGCGGCGTCCGGCGCACTGTTATTTGGGTCCCATACACTTTCTACGGCGTCCTGCGCACTCTCATTTGGGTCCCACACACTTTCTACGGCGTTCTGCGCACACCCATTTGGATCCCGCACACTTTCTACGGCGTTCTGCGCACTCTCATTTCGGTGCCACACACTTTCTACGGCGTTCGACGCACTGTTATTTGGGTCCCACACATTTTCTACGGAGTCCTGCGCACTCTCATTTGGGTCCCACACATTTTCTACGGCGTCCTGAGCACTCTCATTTGGGTCCCACACACTTTCTACGGCGTCCAGCGCACTGTTATTTGGGTGCCACACACTTTATACGGCGTTCGACGCACTGTTATTTGGGTCCCACGCATTTTTACGGAGTCCTGCGCACTCTCATTTGGGTCCCACGCACTTTCTACGGCGCTCTGCGCACTCCCACTTGGGTCCCGCACACTTTCTACGGCGTCCGGCGCACTCTCGAAAGGGTTCCGCACACTTCCTAATGCGTTCGACGCACTGTTATTTGGGTCCCACGCATTTTTACGGAGTCCTGCGCACTCTCATTTGGGTGCCAAACACTTTCTACGGCGTTCGACGCACTGTTATTTGGGTCCCACCCATTTTTACGGAGTCCTACGCACTCTCATTTGGGTCCCACACACTTTCTACGGCGTTCTGCGCACACCCATTTGGGTCCCGCACACTTTCTAGGCGCCCGGCGCACTGTTATTTGGGTCCCACACAGTTTCTGCGGCATCCGGCGCACTGTTATTTGGGTCCCACACACTTTCTACGGCGTCCTGCGCACTCTCATTTGGGTGCCACATACTTTCTACGGCGTTCGACGCACTGTTATTTGGGTCCCACACATTTTTACGGAGTCCTGCGCACTCTCATTTGGGTGCTGAAAACGAACCTGAGGACGGTTTGTCAAGCTTCTGAGGTAAACTGTAGGTTACGGTAGGTACCATGCCATTTAGGGGCGGAACCTATCTTACTTTTTCTCGAAAACTAACAAATGGATGATAAATTCGTATTCAACTCCCTGGATAAACCCGCATCGAAATTTTGAGACAAATCTGAGACTCCGGCCGGACTACCGTATACTTACCGTAATCTACCGTAAGCTGTCGATAATCGACAAACGGACCTCAGATTCAGGTTAGACACTCCGAATAACCCATATAGAAACCCTGTGAGCCATATCTACCGCAGCCTTCCGGAAGTCACCAAAAGTCGCGTTCTGCCCCCATATTTTCCCCAGACGTAAAGCTTCAAGTGAGGTTTAATTTTGGTTTTCGCAAAGTCAGCTGATAACTTAAACACCTTTCATACGTCATTAAGTCGTGTGCGAGATTCTTGAGAACTAAGTTTCGACTCTCCATTCCTTGCTCCTTCCAACGAATCATTTAGTTGCAGGTTCATGCTCGTGTAACTCAAGCGAAAGACGTGGATTCATCAAGCGAATCCAGCTGTGGAAGCGAAGAATTCTGGTGATAAATGTTCACACGATAATGACTTCTGGTGATAAATGTTCACACGATAATGACGATAAATGACTACCAACTCTTCTAAAAACCTACAACTTCTTCAGCTAGATACTCTTTTGAATCAGATTTTTTGTTCGAAGATCGGAGTTTGAGATTGTCTGGCTCTCAAAGACTGGATGTTGTCATCCCATTGTTCAATGTTGTTTCACTAGAAGACTCATAGAGGAAATGAAATACTCGGTTTTGGGAGCTAGATGGTTTTGTTCCAAAATAAGCAGCCGTTAAACATTATTTTCTTCTCAAATCAGCGTCGTCATCATCAGTGTGTTAACCTACCCGAGAGAGATCTGTGGCATTTCTTTCCATCCTATTTGTTGTTAAGTAACTCGATCTCTATTTTTGATGATTTTTTTTCGTCGGTGTTCCTGTGTCTATTGCTTGTTTTTCTTTTAATGTGGAAAAAGAGTCGAACCTATAATCTTTTTCTCTTTTCCCGTTATCTCAACTCATACATGGCTTGCAGGAAAATGGGCTTTAGCAGTGTGCACGGGAATTTTGTTACGTGGAGTATTGTTGTTTCTATTTGTTAAGAGGATACCAATAAGGCAAGCATCTAAATAGTTCTCGAACTTGCAATGTTGAAGTGCCGATAAATATTGGTTTTTTGTATTTCGAGCATTCTTGATGGTCCACAACACCATGCACCATTTCTCACAATAATCGCGTATTGAGGTCTTGGAAATCACGCAGCCTGCGGCACTAACGAGCGAGCACTGTGAAACTGAGCCGAGCTGAGCCCTCAGAAGTACACTGAATAATCACATTCCAAAAGACACCGAAAACGAGTGGTTTGTGGCGAATGGACAGTTAGGTTATGAGTTTCCTGAAAATACAGCTACTCAGACAAATTTGCCGCTCGGAGCGGGCCTGGAGAGCAACGCGAGCGACACTCCGCTACTAGCGAAATTCAAAGGTGATGAAGCCTCTTGAAGGGAATCACGATAACTCTTGCTTTCGAGTTTCCAGTGTGAAACACTAAGCTGACAGATGCCGGAGGGGATAGTGTTGAAGAAAGCAGCCAAAACTGGCCACCAGTACGCCTGCTTAGCCCGGCCCGCCCCCGTTGTGACGAGCCTATGGCGCCCTGGATTTTTTCGATGTCAAATCGCCAAGCAACTCCGCCACGTCCAGGCTGATCGTTTCGCGCACATTTAGCGCGCGTTTGCGGAAACCAGAGTTCGTCGCGCCCTGAATCTGCACTTGTATACGTTAAAAACCGCAATTTTGGCTTATTCTGAGCATTTTTCTTCGCTGTTTCTTCACTGTTCACTAACACATGACCAAACAACCCCATTTTTAAGTCGAGCTCGAATATGATATTTATCGTGAACATTGCCTTTAAGGGTATAATGTACTTGTTACAGCCTGTGGGCAAGGAAGTTAGAGGCAGTGTTCACGATAAATCTCACTTCCGATATCTCCACGGCTTACGGAAGGCCTGGTGCCCTATATAGCAAGTCATGCTTAAAAAGGGCACGAAAGACGCGTTTTTGAGCAAAAATAGGCCCTCTCTTGTTTACTCATTTGTTCATTTCGAAGGGGGCGGATCTGGGGCACCAGGCGTGTCTGGGGCACCAAAACGCTTGTTTGCAGCCGTCATTTTGCAGCTCCTGGCTCGTTTTCTACCGTTCTTTCGACTCTGGAAGCCTAGGATCCTTCTCGCCTATCATTTCACTGTGGAAAGTCAACGAGGATGATCATCGTGAACACTGCCTTTAAGGAAGGGTTGTCTGGGGTGAAGAACACAAATATGGTTCTGAATGATGTCCGTTTTCAGTTTTTTTCTCTCAAGAATGATGGTAGTTTACGGCAGGTATACCGTAGTGGGTCGATCCTCTAGGTTTATCTAAAGCTTTGCCCAATGATTTTCAAGCGGTACCGATTTTTTAAATGGAGTTTAATGGTAGGGTTTATTGTCAATCAGCTCTCGTAGCCTACCTTGATTTTTTGAAAATTGGGAAACGGATCGCGTGACCTTAGTTTGGAATTTTTTGACCAGTGGTCTCCAAAAAATTGAGTTGATGCCATCTGAATTTTTTATTCAAATAAGAAGTTCATATCTCTCTTGGTTTCAATGCGGGTTAGAATTTGGGAATTCGGAATTGTGTGCTGTAGTATTTTTCATTTATCCTCTTTTGCTTATATCATGGTTGAAGGTGTGTGTATCTATAGCCTAGCCCCTCCATTTTTAGCCGGTCGAAGCAAGGCTTAGCGGTGTAAGTACCGTGCTCCAATTGAAGAAGTTGATATGCAAACAACGCATTCGTTTCGACAGACAGCTGCGGCAAAAGTTCCGTATTCATCAAGCAGATATGTACTCAGACCATCAGAAGGCCGTGCGCCCTGGAATTTCCAACCAAGGGCGATGGGCCGGGGCAATGTTTTCAGGCTAGGAACCAGGGCTGTGCGGAATTTTTTTTAAATTTTCGGAAACGGAAACGGAAGAAAAATGGCCGAAAAACGCCGGAAACGGAAGAGACCAAAAAAGTATGGGTTGTCCCCTTTTCACGCTTCGTCGCTGCCCATGGCTTGCAGTTCTCATTCGTAAACCTGTGGTTTTGGTCAACAAACTAACAATTACTCAAGATACATAAAATCACTATGAGACATTTCACGGTTTTGAATCTTCGCTTCTGAAAAATCCGAAAAGGCAGTTTCGAAAATACTCAGTATACAGTGCTTCTCTGGGCCAAATTCCGGTCCGCCATTGCGTCTCGACACGCTGTGCGGCCGCGCGCTTCCGAGTCGAAAGAGTTTTCAGAGGTGGAGTTGGCGATTTGTTGAGTATAGGTGGGTTTAAGAAATCGGAAACTAAACAAAATTGGAGAAAATTGTATAAAAAAGCCACATCGAGTCGGCTTTGACGCTGAAAACGAGACTGACTCGAGCGCGTGCGGCCACGAAGCGTGTCGAGACGCAATTGCGGACCGGAATTTGACCCCGATAAGCACAGTATGTACGCTGCTTTTGCGTACAGCCTTTTCCCCAGAGAGGGGTTTAGGCTGTACAAGGTCAAGATGGACGCGGGTGGCCGCGCTACGTGTTCAAGGCTGATCAGAGGTCGACCTCCAGATTATCATCGACGACTTTTCCGATTCTGTTTTGAAGCTTAATTGCCCACCGGAGCAACAGAGAATTTCCGAAATCTCATTACTGTCAAGTTTGACCTTCGATTTACCCCCGTAAAGGGAAATACTATCATAGTGCTAGCGTTGACCGATGAGATTCAGGGATTTGTCTTTAACGCTGCCCGTGGCCACCTCCTCCTGTCTCCGCCCAGAAACCTTCCTGAAGGACAGGCTATACGTGTAAAAAAACGTATCTCAATTTTAATTGCTGTAGTTTGGGTTTACGAACGGACAAGAGGAATTTACGGAAAGCCTCACAAAAATCATTAAGTCTCGGAGGGTAAGCTTCTAAAAAACACCAAAAAACGGTCGGATTCCAGCCACGCCTATTTTGTGCCGTCAATCTAGAGGGGCGCACTTTTAGAACCCTGAATTTCTTCGAGGATCTCAGCCAGACCCAGATATTCGATTGAGCTCAAGAGATCCAATGTGATTTTCAGTCCGTTATGACGCCTTAAAACACGCTTGCCTAGACCCAAAACCGTTACACGTGCAGCACCGTTTCTTCCGTTTCCGGGCTCAAAAAGTCGGACACGGAAGCGGGACGGAACAGTCCAAAAAAGGCCGGAAATACGGAATCGGAAACGGAACAGTTCCGCACAGCCCTGCTAAGAACAATCAGGCGCGAGGCGGGTGTGCCTGCAAATTTTATTAGTTTCGTTTCGCAGAAAAAAGTGAAACAGAGGAAAACATGTCTGCTCGGGCTGATGGCATGATATGAGAACCAAAGAAAAAATCAAACTCGTGGCGCATAAGGCGCTGTTCATACTACTCAACGCCAGCGCGGCCCTCGCTTGCCGCGCTTGCGTGGCGTTTGTGTGTGAATGACCCGACGCCTCTCCAGCGCGGCACGCGCATGACGCCCGCTTCGCCATGGCGGCGATGGCCGTAACGGCTTTCTAGCCATTTTCACAACTAAATAATCATCAATTTCATTCCATTTCTTGATCATTAATTCTATTACTATCCTCTGCTACCGTGGAGGTGAACGCATGTACAGAATTCGGTTGTTTGGAGAAGTTAGGCCCGCTTTTTTCTGCTCCGCCTAGGCGTCGCCGCTGGAGTACTCATAGTCTCCGCAAGTGCGGCACGCGCCGCACGCGCTTGGAGAATACTCATACTTCTAACGTTACGCGCGCGGGTGCCGCGCTGGCGTTGAGTAGTATGGATATCGCCTAAGGAGCACGTTGATAGAGGGAGGCCGGGGAAGCCGGTGTAATGATTGGCGAAGCCGGACGAATGCTACACATGGTTAATGGGAGGAAACCGGCGACAAAGGTCGATTGTTTGACTGATTGTTTGAGAAGTAGGAATGTTTTAGCGACAACTCCTATCGACAAGGCTACTATGCTTGCCGACCAGTTCTTTGCTGCATTTCAAAAAGACAATGGGTTCATCGATGAATCATTCTCTCCTGACTGTGAGCCAATGCTGGATTTCCCGTGGTTTGATCCTAGAAAGGTTCATGACTTGATAACCTCTTTACTCTCACAGGAACTGTTTGTTGTGACACTGAAATCTTTTGTGGACCCGTGTTTTGAAATTCTCAACAATCTATTGCTCCGTTCTTGCCTTCGGATCCTAACTAATACTGTTTTGCCTTAAATATTTTCCCATCTGCGATTAGACCCATTTTTCGCCGCTGACAGCCATCGTGAACATGTTTCATCCAACCGGACAACTAGTCCAGGCCAGAGAATAATGTCACTGAAATAAGACGTTTTAGTGCGTTTTTCGCCGTTTCTTCGTAATTTTGGTAACACTTGGTGGCCAACGCATTGGTTTGAGTGTACAACTCGAGAACGAAAATCATCGTGAACACTGCGTTTAAAGTGTCTGGGCCGAGGAGTTGCCTAATCAACTCTCTATTTTCTTAACCGTCGAACTTTAATTGGAGAGTTTCGCATTCGTTCTCCGGATATCTATATTTACACTACAGTCTTGAGGAATGCGTGGACGATGGCTTAAACCTTGACGATGGACACACTTTTCTGACACAGTGGATGACGGAAATAGCTGGACTAAGTTGAAGAAAACCTAAAACTCCGCTGTTTTCGTGCGTTCTTTGGAACTCCTTGTAGCACACGGTCAGGTTCAGGGGAGAATCTCGAAATCGAATTTCTGCTCGGATCCTGCCTTTAAAGGCAACGTGCGCGCTGAAAACCACTCACCATTTTTTTGAGTTCGAATCATCGGTTGGGCCCCCCTGAGAACGTGGGTAGGGTTTGTTGGGTCTTCGACGCAATTAGTTTAAAGGCAGTGTCCACGATGAGAATCGTTTTTCTGTTTTTCCGCCTATCTTGAAAACGGCCCCATGCTGATTCCAATGGTGTCTCTGAAATCATACAAGACCTTCTGTGAACGCACGTATGGCCCCTCAAAGATTGAGCTATGGAAACATGGTGGACGAGTTTTCCGAGGCTTGTAACTTCCGTCTTTTGCAGCCGATCTATGCGAGCTGACCTGAGTAAAGAGAGAAGCTGAGAATGAAGGGAAGAACGGGGCTAATGATTGAAAATCATCGCTCATCTCACGATCTCGAGCATTCATTTGTTCACGTCGGTGGGCGTGTGATGCGCTTTTGGGGTTTTCAATGCGCTCGAAGTTGCAACTTCGGGCTCTTTTGGGGCTCTTCCTGGCTCGTTTTCATGCTTTCTTTCGACGTTAACGTTACAGAGTGTCCCTCCACTACCCAATCCTAGTGGAATTTCGAAAAGTTTTTTCATCGTGAACACTGCCTTTAAAGCAAAAAAACACATCCGACGTTTCTCAAAAAAACTTCCGACGTATTGCACCAGACACACCGAAATTGACGGAGGGGTGGAAAGTGAATAATTCGAGACGTTTTAAAACGAGTTTTTTTGCGAAAGTTGATTGTTTTGTGGAGCCTTTCCACTCTCATTCTGTATGTCAGAAAATCACCAGCGCAAAAACATGAAAAAAGGGATACGGTTTTTTTTGCGCGTACGATGCCTTTAAAGGCAACGTGCGCGCTGAAAACCACTAGAGTTAGAGAGAGACTAGAGACCACATTCGTGTTCCAGGATGAGCATTCTGGAAGAAGGTTTCCTCTCCTTCCAGAAGTCTTCTCATGTTGGCCCCTCAGGACCTTCCAAAAATTGGCAGGGAGGCGCCCTGACAATGGGAGAAGTTGGGGAAACTCCCCTTAAGCGGATTAAATTGATAGAAGCATCACGTAACACGAAGGTCAGTCACCGCCTTTCCCTGGAAATGATGGTGTTCCGTTGCGCCGAATACGCCTCCCAGACTGGATCGTATCTCAGGCGGGTGAGAATAATCGATTAACATGGGCGCCTGAGACCGCCTATTCCCCGCTAGTTTTTTCCTGGTTAGGTAGTTTTCCACGTGGAATCACTAACATTTGAGCATCAGAATGCATTCTACATGAAATTAGATATTTTCTGACGGTTTATGATTCATTGAACCTTACAGATTCATACGATTTTTTCAGTTCCTGCATAGGAATTGACGTTATTTCTCGTTTCGAGTGGAAATCTTTCACTTTTTCTTACTTCTCTTGTTTTTTTTTGTTACATAGTTTGCCAAGATTATTCTCAGAAAAATTCATTCGTACGCTATATTTTCCCTTTATTCCAGTGTATATCCTAATGGGCCTATAAGGTCACCGTGATTTCACAGATTGTCCTGATCTAGCTTCTTTTGAAGCTTTTGATGCCTCTCATGGAGAACGTGAATAATATAAATGTTCTGAGTACTTTCGCGTCAAGATCATTGGTTTTGTAGCCAGTTTCAAACAATTGTGATATTTTCAGTTATTTATTGTTCTGCGGATTAGATATGTTTTTCCTGCAGAACTCACCACACTCAAATTGATACCGTATGTTTCATGCCACCTCCGGAAATAGCGATACTTTGGAGAAGATGAAAATCGGTCCAGTTCCTCTACGTATTTAGAACTCCCATTTACGAAATTTGAACTTTAATAAAGTAATGGGTGGTTTCTCTTAATGTATGTAGTTTTCATACCCCAGACTGCCACCTGTATTCCCCCAGGACATCGAAAATCATTCAGTCATGGGGGGAATACAGTCGGCATGGATCCTAGCGATAGTTTGCGTTCCCAAGTGCAGGTTGGCGCAAACTCGGTGCACCTACTCTGAAAGTTTTGGCCGAGCTCCTGGTGGACTAATTTCCGGTCATTTCTCGGATTTTCACGAAATACAAGAAGTAGCCGAGAAATGGCCACGATACAATCGAGAAGCAATCAAAAGTAATCAATCGCCGGCTCGCCGAGCAAACATTCGGGGCCGCCAGAGGTTGGGCGGGGCCTCCAGAGCCTGAACAAGATCCAAATACCTAAAACTTGGGTATTTGAACCGACGGAGGTGTTGATATCTGTATTATGCCTCTGGAATGCGCCGTATACCTATCTGGAGGGCATTATTTTTCGGCTATTTCGCGGCTGTTTCGCGGCAAGCATGCATTTCACGGCTATTTCTTGGCCAAAACTCTCAGAGTATGTAGCATATGGCCAGGTTTGCGATAAACTTCATCAGGGAACGCAAAGTACCACTACAAACCATGCCGACGTTATGTAGTTGGCCCTGTGCTTACACAAATCGGAGTATCTCAGGCGATTATCGGCCCCCAGCCGCCTGACAGTTCGGCTCGTTTTTCCAATTTGCGAGTTGGCTCCTGTTGCTGTCCGGGCCACTGCTGTTGCTTTCCGGGCCACTGCTGTTACTGTCCGGGCTATTCCGGTTGGCCCGAACAGCAACAGCAGTAGCCCGGAGATTGGGAGAACGAGCCGAACTGTCAGGCGGCTCCGATTCCTATTCGGTGCGGCTCGGGGCCGAGAATCGCCTAAGATTGAAGACCTCTCCCACCGTTGTTCATCATTCACCTCCTTGGGGTATGGGAAATGAGCAGATCACCGGATTTAGCGGACGGGTCGGACCAAACTTGACCTGACATTATTCATTAGATCTCCAGATAGCGACTTTTATCTCGAAATCACTCTGATAGTCTCTTAGGGAACGAGTCAACGTCGATACCTTCCCATCCGGAAGGACTTCAGGACTGCAGGATGTCATGGAATGTGTGCAGGAGCTCAGTAGGAGTGTGCAGGACACCATGAGACGTCTGCAGGACCGCTGTAGAGGTGTGCAGGATGTCACGGAATGGCAGTAGGAGTTTGCAGGACATTATAGGACGTGTGCAGGACCGCTGTAGAGGTGTGCAGAATGTGATGGAATGTGTGCAGGACCTTAGTAGGAGTGTGCAGGGCATCATAGGACGTGTGCAGGACCGCAGTACGGAGGTGCAGGATGTCATGAAGTGTGGGCAGGACCTCCGTAGGAGTGTGCAGGACATCATGGGGCGTGTGCAGGACCGCAGTAGGGGTGTGCAGGATGTCATGAAGTGTGTGCAGGACCTCCGCAGGAGTGTGCAGGACATCATGGGACGTGTGCAGGACCGCAGTAGGGGTGTGCAGAATGTCAGGTAATGTGTACAGGACCTCAGTAGGAGTGTGCAGGACACCATGGGACGTCTGCAGGACCGCTGTAGAGGTGTGCAGGATGTCACGGAATGGCAGTAGGAGTTTGCAGGACATTATAGGACGTGTGCAGGACCGCTGTAGAGGTGTGCAGAATGTGATGGAATGTGTGCAGGACCTCAGTAGGAGTGTGCAGGACACCATGGGACGTGTGCAGGACCGCAGTAGGGGTGTGCAGGATGTCATGGAATGTGTGCAGGACCTTAGTAGGAGTGTGCAGGGCATCATAGGACGTGTGCAGGACCGCAGTAGGGGTGTGCAGGATGTCTTGAAGTGTGTGCAGGACCTCCGTAGGAGTGTGCAGGACATCATGGGGCGTGTGCAGGACCGCAGTAGGGGTGTGCAGGATGTCATGAAGTGTGTGCAGGACCTCCGCAGGAGTGTGCAGGACATCATGGGACGTGTGCAGGACCGCAGTAGGGGTGTGCAGAATGTCAGGGAATGTGTACAGGACCTCAGTAGGAGTGTGCAGGACACCATGGGACGTCTGCAGGACCGCTGTAGAGGTGTGCAGGATGTCACGGAATGGCAGTAGGAGTTTGCAGGACATTATAGGACGTGTGCAGGACCGCTGTAGAGGTGTGCAGGATGTCATGGAATGTGTGCAGGACCTCAGCAGGAGTGTGCAGGACATCACGGGACGTGTGCAGGACCGCAACAGGGGTCTGCAGGGTGTCATGGAATGTGTGCAGGACCTCAGTAGGAGTGTGCAGGACACCATGGGAAGTGTGCAGGACCGCTGTAGAGGTGTGCAGGATGTCATGGGACGTGTGCAGGACCGCTCTAGAGGTGTGCAGAATGTCATGGAATGTGTGCAGAACCTCAGTAGGAGTGTGCAGGACACCATGGGACGTGTGCAGGACCGCTGTAGAGGTGCGCAGGATGTCATGGAATGTGTGCAGGACCTCAGCAGGAGTGTGCAGGACATCACGGGACGTGTGCAGGACCGCAATAGGGGTCTGCAGGATGTCATGGAATGTGTGCACGAGCTCAGTAGGAGTGTGCAGGACATTATGGGAAGTGTGCACGACCGCTGTAGAGGTGTGCAGAATGTCATGGAATGTGTGCAGGACCTCAGTAGGAGTGTGCAGGACACCATGGGACGTGTGCAGGACCGCTGTGGAGGTGTGCAGAATGTCACGGAATGTGTGCAGGACCTCAGTAGGAGTGTGCAGGACACCATGGGACGTGTGCAGGACCGCAGTAGGGGTGTGCAGGATGTCATGGAATGTGTGCAGGAGCTCAGTAGGAGTGTGCAGGACATTATGGGACGTGTGCTGGACCGCTGTAGAGGTGTGCAGAATGTCATGGAATGTGTGCAGGATCTCAGTAGGAGTGTGCAGTACACCATGGGACGTGTGCAGGACCGCAGTAGGGGTGTGCAGGATGTCATGGAATGTGTGCAGGACCTCAGTAGGAGTGTGCAGGACATCATAGGACGTGTGCAGGACCGCAGTAGGGGTGTGCAGGATGTCATGAAGTGTGTGCAGGACCTCCGTAGGAGTGCGCAGGACATCATGGGACGTGTGCAGGACCGCTGTAGAGGTGTGCAGGATGTCATGAAATGTGTGCAGGACCTCAGTAGGAGTGTGCAGGACATCATGGGACGTGTGCAGGACCGCTGTAGAGGTGTGCAGAATGTCATGGAGTGTGTACAGGACCTCAGTAAGAGTGTGCAGGACATCATGGGACGTTCGTAGGTCCCCAGTACGGGTGTGCAGGACATTATGGGACGTGTGCAGGGACTCAGTTTAATGTTCATGACACCGTATACAAGTTATGCCTCCGTGTTAGAAGTCTGGGCCGGAACAGAAGAACGACATCTGCAAGAACCGGTGAAATTTGGCTAGAGCGACTGATCCTGCACAATTGTGCCCTTTTGGTACTCATTTCTTCATTTTTTCGACTTTTAAATTCAAAAAGTATATGCATTGTGTTCTATCTCGAGGAAGCCGCGATGCAGCTACATATTACCTTGCTATCATAGGTGCAGAGCGGTTCTTTCTCCATTTCTTCCACTATGTTTTCTTAAAAACATCAACTTGACTTTTATAATAAAGCTATCATAACAGCCTTCCTCGAGAGAAACACGATATAATAGAAGGGAAACCCTCGAAAAAAGTTGTGAAATTTCTGAAAGTTGGGCTCCGCAGAAAAGGTTAGGGATTTGGCATTGTTCTTACATGTCGTGAAATTGTTTTATTGGATTTGGCTCTAAACTTGATTTTTTGAATGTAGTGAAATTATTGACTTGATTTGGCTGATGATGGTATTTGTAGACATCGTATTCATTCAAATAAAGTGAGATTGCTGCTAATGGATTTGGCATGCGCTCTATCAATTAACAGAGTCAAATCACGTGTCAGAAGTATATTCTTGATAGTCTTCGTGTCCTCAACGCTTTCACGGTTCACATTGCATGGAAACGTTTTTGTTGCTGGACTTATTCTTGTTCTGATTTGATCCAAATCACGCTCGACCCAGAACTCCTTCTGACGCGTAATTGACTCTGATAATTGATAGAGGGCGTGCCAAATCCAATAGAACATTTTCACGACATGTAAGAACAATGCCCAATCCCTAACCTTTTCTGCGGAGCCCAACTTTCAGAAATTGATCTTAGGTGAACAAACATTTTAATCTGACACAGTGTGCTTTTCATTGCCTTGATGAGATCATACGATTCTGCTGTTCTAGTAAGATCAATCAGAGTTTATCTAGCACAAAGCTCCCCATAGGACGATCAGAGATTACCAACCCAGCTCAGAAAAATGAAAACATTGTACTTGACTCACTTGACTCGATTGGCTGGCTTTAGGAAGGCGCGGTTAATCCGCATATTCGACGTCGGATCAATGAGGCCACTCTGCGAAGTCTTGGAGCCCAAAGCCGCGTCAGGTTTTGACCAAGCCACAAGTCTGAGCGGCGTGTCGCGTGGCGGGCGACTCTGCAGGGTCAAAGAGGGAACAAAGAGGGAAAGAGAGGAAACAATCTAAGGCGGAAGCCTATCAGTAGCTGTGTTTAAATTCATTACTTCATTTTTAAGGTTGAGTGAACGTCGGATGGTCTATAATAACATGTTTACATGTTTTGTCTGTTTTTGACCTCAATATTGAGGTTCCGCCAAAAATGAGTAGGAGCTAGCTGCATCCATTTCGGGCACCCTGCCAAATATGATCTTTTTAGCTCAACGGGAAGTGCTCCTCCGTGATCGTGAACGCGCACTGGAAAAAGGGGATTAACAGTTTTTCGAGCAAAATCACGTGGTTTTCTCCTTTTCTGAGTGCCAAGAAACCATTCCAAACCACTTTTGGTTTACAACCAACTTTTTACGCTCTTTGCAATGGAGAAAAATTCTTCCCTAGTTACTCTGGGGCGGTAGTAATCTGGCTTAATATGCAACTTAAATCGTTGATTGGAGTTGCATCTGAGCGACATCTGTGTAACAACTTAAAAACTTTGTTTGATGCATAAGGATGCTCTAGGTGAAGTCTTGACTCTTAATGAGCAAGTCAGCTCCAAATCAGATTCATCTTAATCTCAAATTGGAAGGTGTCGCTGATTGCCAATATCAGCGACAGAAGGCTGTCGCTGATCGTGTGGTGGTGAGAGCGCACGAGACAGTGCGGCGAAAGAGAGGGCGCAGAGCTTTCAGATCGATCTTCGCTAAATGTCCTCTCGAGTACACTTAGGACTCCCGTTGAAACGGTTCGGCGACCATGCCGGAAAGCATCCCGGACGGGGGTGGGTCGCTCACACAGCGTGGTCGCAAAATCCAAGGTCGACGGAGTGATGCCTGCATGGGTAGCACCGTCAACAACCCTACACCAAAAGGAACTGCCCGAATTGAGAACATCATCGAAGACGCCACAGTGAACGGGGTGACCCCATCTGAAATAGACGCTCGTGAGGTCAAGAAAAGCCTCCCTTTGATCAATTTTAAAATCTTTGATGACTTTAAGGTGTATTACGAAACACTATGCTTGTCTTTATCCTTCTTACCAATTTTCACCATTTTCCGCATATGATTTGTTGATTTTCCATAAATCTACTTACAGTAACGCGCAATTTTTTTGCAAAATGCGTTTTACGGCGCTTTTTGAGCTCACAAACAGCCGCATCGCCATGCCTTGCTTCGAAGTGGTCCGATGTCAGTTTTGAAGTCATTTCTGGATTGCTTGTGAGTCCTACACGATAGTGTTACAAAATAATAGATTATACTTGTACACGAGCAAATTTTCAAAAAATTCTCTAAAGATTTTCCCAAATTTCTCTCGTTTGTTTTAGTTCATTCGTCGTTCGAAAATTCGCCGAACGAGTTTTTTCAAATTCGTTCGTTCGAAATTTTCTCGAACGAATTTTTTTTCGATTTTCGTTCGTTCGATTTTTCTTCGAACGAATTTTTTTTTTCGATTTTCGTTTCTTCGAATTTCTTTCAAACGATTTTTTTTCAATTTTCATTTGTTCGAGATCTGGTTTTTCGATTTTTTTTTCCAAAATTCGTTTGACTTAGAAAATGCTTCTCGAACCTTAGGTTACGCTGTTTCGTTATTCGTGCAGAAGATCTACAGCGTCACCAAGCTGTTCACCACGATCGACGAGCTCGAAGAATCCATCGTCTACTCCTTCGATCTCAGTGATCAAATGTGCCGCAAAGCTTGCAAACACGACAGGCTGAAGCTATTTGCGTAGAGAGAGACATAGACATTAGCAACCATGGAACAATGACACATAATGGGGGGGGGGTCAAAAAATATTTTGCTTACAATACACAGTTTTGCCCACTACGGGGAATGACCGACAATTCTCTTCAAGAGGTTGGGTTGCTACCCCTGGGTGGGCGAAATTCTGACGTGGGTGCCAAACTTTTCTACCCATTATGTGTACCTGAGCCAATCAAGTTTGGCAAGCTTGTTTCTGTCTGTACCAGATTATTCCGTTGCTTAAACCGACTGCGTTCCAATGACAATAGCTTTCGTGAAAATAAATTCCTCTATTGTCTTCTCCTCTTCAACCGAATACTGAAATACTCCAGAAGGGACCACACTGACCTACATATTTCATCGATGGATCTAAATGAGAAACTAGTATTCTGCCGTACGGACGTCTAGAAGCAATGAGTTGTACTTGGTTGAGAAGGTTCATGTGTTATTAATTTTGCTTGCTACTGCACTTTCACTGGTTTACTTTCCTGAAGAGCAAAATGAAATCATTTGTGTGAACTTACTAACGTCATGTTTTCTTTTCAATATGAGGTATTGATTGCACGAATTTTCTTTGGTACTAGAATATAACCGAAGAAATGGAAGTCATTTTCAGAACCAAAAAATTTCTACTAGGAATAATAACAAAACGACCTGTTTTTGAGAGTAATAAGTTTCAGCCACGCGAATCGGTTCTCGATAAATATTGATACTTTTTCATCGACTTCCCCACTCCACTTTCGCATTACTGATTTTTTCTAGAACGTTTCTGTCCGCATTAATCACATTTGCTTGGCAAATCCGCTTTTTGATAGAATTTACTTTGCTTTTCCTTTTTTATCACATGTGTAATCAGCAGCGTCAGCAAAGGATTCAGTAAATGAGTAATTTTGATGAAGAAATTCCGTGTGTTGCTATAAAGGAGCGAGCGCTGGAATTTTTCCCGACCAATCGGACATAAAAATATTGGTAAAGCTCTAAGAAAATGTTTTGCAAGAAATGCATTTACAAACGTGATTGTGATTACAGCCTTAGAATCCACATAGACGAAGCTGGCGTGGCTGTTTGCCAGAATTTTCATCGAAACATAAATCATTCGAGATATGCCAGTCGATAGCACAATAGTAGCGTATTTTTCTTTGTGTCTCCACTGCAAGAGGTGGGGTGGAGAGCGCAGCAAGCGCGAGGGAAAGTGGGCGAGGCATGCTTGGTTGTCAATGGTACCGCAACCAGTTGAGACAATATCTGAACAATCGAACATCCAGTTGAAAGTTCAACTATTGAATAAAAAAAGATCTTGTTTCAATGGTTTTATATTAAATCTGCCAGGGAATTCAATGTTAATCTCGTCCATTAGCTCTATGAATTGCAATATTCGCCACAATACTTCTGCAAGACAGTCAAAATTTCGCATAATATTAGCTTTATATTTCGATTTCCGATTATACCTGGAAACTATATTTTTCGATTTTTTGAATCGACTCAGTATTGAGAACTTTTAAATTTTTGATGAGTCCACCGCTCCACAGAAAGTCAGTGGTTATAGTAAAAGTAAGGACTAGTCATAGAGACTACTGTAATAAGGTCCAATCCACTCCAAAACCAGAAAAATCAAGCTCGTTTCATTTCCAGCTTCCGCTGTTGCAGAGCTAGGCCGGCTACAATGCTTAATTTTATCCCAGTTGTCGATTCCTTCTTCAGGAATTCCCACAGTTTTGATTTCAGAACACTTCGAAACCTTTTTTCTACCAATTTCGCGTATGGCAGCTCGTTTCTGAATTTTCAGTATCATTAAAAAGCTATCGAATCTCAAATCGAAGATCCAAAACTTCGGTTATTGGTCATCGATTTCACCACTTGATTCCCTTCAAGTTTACTGAGTGAATTTCATCTCTTTTAAGAACTCTTCGAATAATTAATGCTTAGTTCAATTATGAAGTGATTTTAATCCAACAATGAAACGGGTAAAACCACGACCACTTTGGAATACACGGCTAGTAATAATGGTTTTGCCAAAAACAAAGGAAAAGAATATCCTTTTCATTCCATTTATCTTCTCTAGAAAATTATATTAACCCATTCACGACCACGTGTCCCACCGGTGGTACTGTGCTTCTCTGAGCCAAATTCCAGTCCGCAATTGCGTCTTGTCACGCTTCATGTGGGTTGAAATAGAGGAAAAGCGGTTGTAAAGTAACTTTAGGAGCACCTTATGATTTATTTTTCCTTCTATTGCTAGCTTTTTAGGTGGCTTAGTAGAAACCTATCAATTGAAACTCGTTTACTTTTCTGAAAGCGTTGCAGCTCAGTTGACCTCGTTTTGATTTTGAGTAATTGTTTCTCTTGTGTTGCCAGTAAGGGTTGTTTGTGGTGAAGAACACAAATATGGTTCTGAATGATGTCCGTTTTCAGTTTTTTCTCTCAAAAATGATGGTAGTTTACGGCATGTATACCGTAGTGGGTCGATCCTCTAGGTTTATCTAAAGCTTTGCCCAATGATTTTCAAGCGATACAGATTTTTTTAATGGAGTTTAAAGTTTTTAAATGGTAGGGTTTATTGTCAATCAGCTCTCGTAGCCTACCTTGATTTTTTGAAAATTGGGAAACGGATCGCGTGACCTTAGTTTGGAATTTTTTGACGAGTGGTCTCCAAAAAGTTGAGTTGATGCCATCTGAATATTTTATTCAAATGAAAAGGTCATATCTCTCCTGGTTTCAATGCGGGTTAGAATTTGGGAATTCGGAATTGTGTGCAGTTGTATTTTTCATCTATTCTCTTCTGCTTATATCATGGTTGAAGGTGTGTGTATCTATAGCCTAGCCCCTCCATTTTGAGCCGGTCGAAGCAAGGCTTAGCGGTGTAAGTACCGTGCTCCAATTGAAGAAGTTGATATGCAAACAACGCATTCGTTTCGATAGACAGCTGCGGCAAAAGTTCCGTGTTCATCGAGCAGATACATATGTACTCAGACAACCAAGGGCGAGGGGCCGGGGCAATGTTTTCAGGCTAAGAACCAGGGCTGTGCGGAATTTTTTTTTAGATTTTCGGAACCGGAAACGGAAGAAAAATGGCCGAAAAACGCCGGAAACGGAAATTCGGAAACGGAAGAGACTTGCCCTTTGGGGTAATCTTCGAAATCGTTTTTTGCCTCTAGGAAGGCTTTACATCTGTTTTCTCAGCGCTACTCTCCTTCTGAGAACCAAGACAAATCTATTTTCATATAAAACTCAAGAACGAAGTTTATCGTGAAATGTGCCTTTAACGTATTTGAAAGCTTTCTTTCAAAGACAAAGACTCCGGATATATGTCTGAAAACAAATGCATAGCTTTTGGTCGCTAAGAATAGTGATTGTGCGGTGAGAAGGTGGCCAACTATCTAGAGTCTGTATGAATTAGACTGTCTTCCCACTCGGTCGGCGTGTGTTTTGCGCGGACGTCGCGAAGACATTGTCGCAAAAGCCTCCACACGGTTGCAGAAAAGTGACTGGGATACTCGAACTTTGTATACTATTCCTGTAGATCGGCTTAAATACGTGGAGAATGCCTATGCCACGATTGTTCAACACGCACGCCTACCGCGTGGGCGGACAATCTCATCCGGACGGATATAACTGATAACCGGCGGATGTCGACTGTATAATACTTTCTTTTCTATGTTGTCTTCTTCCTCTTCGCAGCCGCGGAAGAGTTTTTGTCATTGGTTCAAGAAACGGGTGACCGGAGTTGGATTCATCCACAAATTCATTGTTGTCAGTGTGGTGGGCCTCTTCGGGCAATCAAATAGGTGTGTTGTAGTGTGGCGAGGGTTACCACAATCCGGGCGCTTGTCAGGCTAACTGCTAAGTATGACATCAGCATAGGGGAATGCCCGCAGCGTATCGAGGCGAGGGAAATCCTAGCCCGCCTACCGAGTCCCACCTCGGTGTTGCTGACTTCGGGTGGTGCGATCCAATGTGGGGTTGACAGCCAACTTACTCAAGTGATCTCTAACGAATTGGGTGTGCTCCGCACGTCAAAGAAGGAGAAGATCCATTTGGGAGCCAGTCCATCTTTGTATATTGACTTTTTCGGAAGCATCCGCAAAAGGCCTCCTGATACTTCTCTCTCTCTCACACAGGATTCATAATCTGTCTTGATGGATGATCAGGCCGTTTCACGATGTTTATGACCATCTGCTGCGTTTGGAGTCGGCGGTTCTTGTTAACTGGCAAGTTACGGGCTTCATCATGGAGATGCTCCACTGGTGTGCATCCAGTGGCGATCCGAAGAGCAGTATTTTGAACTCGCTGCATCCTTGTCCACGATGAATCCGATGTTATGTGCTGCCATACCAGTGCAGTGTACTCCAACGCCGGTTGCAAGATTGCCTTGTACATGGTCAGGATTGTCTCCTTGCAACTTCCACACGTGGTACCGCCCAGAGCTCGTAAGACGTTGTAGAGACTCTATGTTGTAGAAAGTCCCTCATATTCTGGGATGGTGACTTGATCAAATTGCGAAATGGCAAACTATTATTTTCGTACACCTACTCGCGCAAATCTGAGTCCTTTAGTCTAAAATCATTCTGCGGAGAACGAAGTTCTCTCGAGAGGGTATCTATCAGGGGTGTTCGTTAACGAAAATTAGTTTTTCGTTAAGCGTTAATCGTTAATTTTCGAAAAAAAAACCGTTGATGCGTTAACACGTCAATTCTGGATTTGGTTAAATATTTAAAAATATTACCTGACATCACAAAAATCGATAAATCATCAGAAGTCCCAGAAAAAATAAAATAGACTTTCAAATAATGTCAGCAGGACGTCGTGGAAAGTGGGTGGGGCTTTAGATGACGTGGCCAGGACTTCGTGGGAAAGGAGTAGGCCTTCAGATGATGTCACGGAAAGTAGGTAGGGCTTCAGATGACGTCAGCAGGACGTGATGGTAAGTAAGTAGGTGGGGCTTCATATGAAGACTTCGTGGAAAGTGGGTGGGCGTTTAGATGACGTCAGCCGGACGTCGTGAAAAATGGTTCATGAGGGCGCGCGCCGCGCCGTAGAAAGTCACTAGTATAGTTGTACAATTTCGAAAAAAATGTCGAACGAACGAAAATTGAAAAAATTTCGTTCGAAATTTTTTTTTGAAAAAACGAATTTCGAAAAACTTTCGAAACTTGGGAGGTCGAACGAACGAAATTCGAAACTAATCGAAATTCGATTTTTTTTTCGAAATTTCGTATTTTTCAAAAATTTCGAATTTTTTTCGAAATTTGTCGGACATTTCGAAATTTTTTTCGAAATATATTCGAAAAAATTCCGAACGAACGAATTTCAAAAAAAAATCGAAAAATTGGATTTCGAGCGAGCGAAAATTGAAAAATTTTCGTTCGACGAAGTTTCGAAAGAACGGAATCTGAATAAAATTCGGTCGACGAATTGTCAAACGAACGAAAACGAACGGAAAAAATTTCGAAAAATCTGTCGAAAATTTCGTTCGTGTACAACTATAGTCAGTAGCGTTTTATGTACAACGTGCGACGCGAGGTAGAAACTGAGTGGCGCTCCATGATGAGAGTGGGCCGTTTAGTAGAATGTGAGCGTGCGCCGGGTAAAGAGTTGTAAGCACACGTGGAACATGCACTGCATCCTAGAAAGTTTTCAAACAGGATGCAGTGGAAAGTGGATAGGACTCCAGAAAGGGTGTCTGGAACGTCTTGGCGAGTGGTGTGCTACACTGTCTGACATGCGAAGAATGCTATCCTTAACATGAGCTTAGAAACTATAATCTACGGCATTTGCCGCACTTCGGATTGGTTTTCTGTGTGTGCACACTTACGCAGATAGTGTTCCCTTTCCCGGTTTAGTCTATAGTGCGGTCCATCAAATTTTGTTCATTTCCTCATCAATGAGAAGCAGTTGGCAGAAGATCAATTTGCATAAATTCTTAGGCAACACGCTCGCCACTGGTTGAGGGGGAGCGGCTGTGCTGCAATGAGTTTCATGCCCATTGATTCCCGATAAACCGCTTCTCATGGATAAGTAGATGTGCAACTTTTGGTGAACTTCAAGTGAACTTCACTATATGTCTTCACGTGTCCACAAATGCGGCAGGCAGTCTCTATGTGTATGCAGAATATAGTAAGGTGAGAAGAAAATCTGCGCCGACCATTTATATTCATTTATTTATTTATTAGTAGAATGCACGCTAAGGTGCGTCGAAAAAAAAACAGTATGTATGACAAACAAATCAAACTATTGCAGTATCGAGAACAGAAACATAAAAGTAATTAATATACATCCAGATTGACTAAAAAAAAGAAGCCTAAAGCAAACTAAGCTTCTCGCCCGCGAAAAGAGTGCCTCTGTTTGAAAGATCTGACGTTTTGATTATACGCTCCTCGAGAATCAGTGGCCATTCACTTGGAGCAAAAACGATTTGATAATTTGCACAGAAGAACGGTTTTTTATTATCGTATAATCACAATATTCGATACAGTGATGATACCTATTCTCAAGAGTAGCACCAACCCGGTTTTCTCTTCGAGAAAAGCGTGGTAAAGAGTCTTCTTCTTTCGTACACATGAATTTACTTCGTCAGTCCATAACCACGCTTCCTTATCGATGTACCTCCGTCCAGGCTTTGTCGTTCTAAGAACAGTGCGAGCAGCTTGAACTATGCTAGTCTTTGCTTCCTCCCGGCACTCTTCGACGCTTGTGATCTGCGGTAGATGGATCCGAACAATTCCTTCGGATGCCTTGTCCTTAAAATTCCACCACTTGATCCTTGCAGGACCTGTGAGGTCTGCACGCTGTTGTTTCGGAGAGCTAACGCGGAGCGTGCAAATGAGTGGACGATGTTGAGTAGCCACCGCCTCATAGGGAATCACTTTGGCATCAGTAACTAACGTGTGGTCTTTGCTCCTCACAAGGAAGAAATCGATTTGCGACGAAATGGTTCCACTGTGATACTTTGCTAGCTGAGAGCACCGCTTTCTATACCATGTATTCAGCAGTATGAGGTCGGGACTACCAGCGTAGTCGAGAATCCGCTCGCCATCGTCATTTCTTCGTCCATAGCCGAACCCACCATGACTGGGATGTCCGTTGCTTGCCTGTCCCACGTGTCCGTTCAAGTCACCAGCTACAACAAGACAATCTTCTAGCGGAACGGCAGCGGTTTCAATATCAAGGAGTGCCCCATAATCATCTCTCGTTCGTGACGAGCAGCCGCTCTGTGGAGCATATGCGCTGAAGAAATGCATCTTGCGAGAATTGATGACAAAAATGATTTTCATTAGACGGTCATCGTACCGGAAGACTGCAGCCACAGAATCACGATAGCGCCCAGAAACGATTACTCCAACTCCGTTTGTCGTTCGTGGACTGCCATTGAAAATCAGCTTGTAGCCAGCACCAATGTACTTAGACTTCGCACCAGCTCATCTTGTTTCTTGCACGGCACACACATCAACTCCTCTCTCTTTAAAGACGCAGTACACCCCTAGATATAAATTTTGAGATTTTCGTGTAATTGTGTAGACGACCCCTCCTGTATAACACGTGCCAAATGCGAGATCTCAATTCCTCCGAATAAGCAGGATATAAGCGACCACCACGGGCCCGACCCCTCTCCGGCCACCACCACAGGCCCGCCCCTTTCCTGATTTTCGATCTCAATAGCGGCTAGATGGATGGATGATTTTCAACCAGGTCGTCGTTCTTCACTCCCTTTTTGATTGGTCTCCTCATCCTGTTTTGCTCTCGTGCCGCGACTGCGAATCAAGAGAAATACAAGCCCGAGACAACTTGTCCACGAAATTTTCGCCCTCAAAAAACAGGCATTTTCAAAGAGCCATATCTTCGTTCGTAGGAGGTCTTGGACAATTTCAGAAATATTGTTGTGATCAGAGTGTGACCCTCTCCAAGATAAGGAAAAAACCTAAAAAATAATTTTCTGGGTGTCCTGTGCCTTTAAAGGCAGCAGACACGCTCGAAAAATCTGTTGAGATAACTACATTAGTGGGGTCGTGCAGGCCCTAGAAGAGCCCTCACGAAGTTGCAAGCGTTAAAAACGAGTCCAAATGACCGTATTTGAGCCGTAGTCAGTCACGAAATCATCCTTGCTCGGCCCATCGATACGGGCTCCGCCCCTCCATACAGGTATCCAATGCTCGATTGCGGCCGCTTTAGATTACTTTTTAGGCTTCTAATGGCGTAAGCGTTCCAGAAAGGGCCGTACGAGTACATTAGCGTCGTTATCCCAACAAATTTGTTGCTAGCTCCGCTATTTCAGCCAGTGCCGTACATCTCGTCCATTTCTGGGCCAATATAGAACGTACCGTTATATCTTAATTTCCGTCGATTTGTTTTCGTCTTTTTCGTTATTTTTGAATACTAATAGCTCCAGACCTTCAGTTTAATCCACAAAATTGATATCATTTTTGAGCGTGTCTGCTGCCTTTAAGTGCAGCTGCGACTTCTGCCGCTCGTCCAGCCATCGAACCCACATTCAGAGTCGCGAATCGGGTGGAAGGTAAGTGTTCCTTGCGAGAATCGCCGCTTCCACTGAGGACTAGCTTTTAACCTACGTCGTCCAGAATTCGTAGGTAACCCTGGCATATTTGGCACGTCGGTCGGGCTCCGACGCGAGTCGCTTCTGGGAGACGCCCTAACTATCGTTTAGTTCCTGAAGGCCACTTCCATGGTGTTGTGACCCCGGGAGTGTCCCGGGTTTTGTTGTCATCGACCGGCTTGTCACTGGAGTCTGGCGTCGGAATCGTAAGTGTCAGTATTCTCCATGTTCTCCGTTCTTCGAACCTCGGCATCGTATCTTAGATTCTTTACTGCTATGCCAAACGAGGTTTTCAGGTGGAACTTTATTAAAGGCCTGACGTTTCGACATCTTCAGAGGCCTCGTAAGTCCACCTTTTGAGCGGAAGATGCCCACTTTATGTGGCGTCTACTAGTATACTAACAGGGTGGCAGCGGACATCTTCCGCTCAAAAGGTGGACTTACGAGGCCTCTGAAGAAGACGTAAAGTCGAAACGTCAGGCCGTTAATAAAGTTCCACCTAAAAACCTCGTTTGGCATAGCAGTAAAGAATGTAAGTGTCCGTGTTCTGCTTACCCTGCTTTTACACAGGGAATTTCCAGTGGCACCACGCGGAGGAACGGACTTCGCCACCCACCGAAAATCATTCTGTCATGGGAGAAATATGTAGCTGGCCCTGTGCTGGCTCGAATAAGAATATTGAAGATCTCTTCCCCGGTATTCGCCTTTCAGCTCCTGAAAGATGGGGGAAGGCGACTGAGCAGGACATTGTCGGATCAAAGTGCGGGAAATCTTGAAATCGATATTCTGCTCGGACTGTGCCTTTTGAAGCAGTGTACAAAATAAATTTCGTCTCCAGTTTTCCGCCGAAAATCGAAAGGCCAAGGTCTAATCGGAGCAATAGGAGCGAAAGAACGAGCAAAAACGGTTCCCAAAGAGCTTTAATCGGCTCCGAGATCTTTTCTCGTTCGAGTTTTCCGTAGATTCCGTAGACGAGATTGGTTCGCTTCTCGATTAGCATTGGAGCGCGAGCGCGGCTGTGTTTTAGCATTAGGGTGCAACCGCTCACGCTGCCTTTCTCAGGCCCACTCAGACAAAAAGGAGCTCGATACCCACTCTAACCCATCCACTTTCCAGAGACACGCGATAGGCATGTGTTAGCCCTCCTGACACGAGAGTGTGCCTGTTGCGGATATGAAGGCGGGATGGTGTTTATCACGGGCGAGGCGTGCCTCTAAAAGAAGATCGACACCCAAGACGCTAATTTCCAAGGGAAGTATACGACGCGCTTCTGAGCCAGGACTCATATGAATGTAGTGCCGTCGGTTAAATTACCCAAATCTGTGGTACTTGACCCCGCCTGGCCGCCTGTAGGCCCCGCTCAACCGCTGGCGGCCCTAGCCGGTGCTCTGCGCACTGGCCGCGTTGCGTGTTGGTGTGCCGGCCGCGTCTCGCCTTGGTGTGCCAGGCGCCTCGCGCACCGGTGCGCGTGTATATTCCTGATAAAGTTGAACTTAGATGGGCTTGTCGTCCGGGCACGAAGCAGCTGCTCGCCCACAACAGTCACTACCGCGCCCGCGAAAGCCACTACCACGGGCGACAAAACTTCAGATTTTGGGCTCCACGGCCGCTACCCCGCTGGCGGCGCCGGCTTTTCTGCGGGACGTGGAGCGGGTTTTTGTAAGTGCATGCCCGCGCAACTCGTTCACCGTTGAAATGGGGCTTTCAGCAAGAAGAGCTATTTTGAGCTGTTTCGCAGCGTTTTTCATGATCCTTTCTTTACTGATGAACCAGACTCTAGACCTGCGTTTTCTGGTTAAAACTCGAAAACGATTTTCATCGTGAACACTGCCGTTGTGGTAGAGCTTGTAAGAAGTAGTAGTGATCATCCTTATTTCGAGATTTTCGTGGCATAATCAACCATGCAGTTATCGGACGTGCTTCACTGTCGTTTAATGAGTTTTAAAGACAGGGGTCGCGATTAAATGTTCTTTCTAAACCCTTCTCTCTAAACCCTTTTCTGGGTCTCAAGTAGTAGGACCTATAGGAAAAAATGGCGAAAAACCACTGTTTTGGGCCAAATTTGGAGCCTGAACTTTCTTGTCTTTTGATGGTGGTCGAGCCCACTCCACGTCATTGGCATCGATGATCTCTAACATCAAGAACATCAGCTGGCTTGAAATTGAATTATAATCAATGAACATTAACCTTCGGACTGACCTGCTCGCATATTTATGTGCTCATCTTGTCAGAAGCATTGACTGAAGTGCTTGCTTTCTTCGTTCAACTGTTTTTATTAGGAAAATTTGCACTTCTTTCTTCCTCTGAATTTCGATGATTTTTCACTGCTCGGCATAAGACTGCAATCTTTTTGAGCGGCGCTGTGGACGTGTGCAGGAAGAGGAGTCTTTGGGCTATAGAACTCTAATTCTAGCCCGTTTTTCACCGCGCTACCTTCATAGTTTTTTAGCTGTTTTGAATCTATGCTAATTTTCGTAGTTTTTTTTTCGATAACGTTTTTCATCGTGACCACTGCCTTTAAGAGGCGGGGTGATACCTAATCGCAAAATTGAAGATTTTCGTGAACACTGCCTCTAATAAAGAGCTCTCGATTCTGGAAGAAGATTGGTTACGGCAGTCGATCTTGGCGAAACTTAGAGGTTGATAATGTTCGGACAAAAAAGAGATAAGTTCGCTACTGGCGAACAGCAAAACGCTGAGCTTTTAATGTATGCCTCTGATCATACGTGCCGTAACCTGCCATAATCTCAACCCCAAAAGTACTCCGGCCATTATTGGTGGTTCACCATCGGATTTCAAGGATAGTACAATACGCTCTTGTGTGGCACGTTCCCAAGCCCACCTGTTTTTCTTGAGATGCCATCAGGCAATGTGGCTTTATTAAGTCACAATCTTCAACTGGGGTGTATACAAGCAGTCCATTTATACACCTCATCATAGAGGAATGCCGTAATCGCAAGAGCCATGTCAGGGCATTGTATTGGAACATGTGTTATTCCCTGTAACATCTGTGCAAAAAGTGTCGTCGGTGAGGGGGAAAAATTGGAGCACACAAAGATTGACGTCACCAACATCAACTGTACGTATTAGGACCAAATCGCTTGCGCATTACAGAGGGTAGCTCATTTAGCTTTATAAGGATAGTTTCATGGAATAGGGATATTCAGTTTGTGTCGTATCTATAGAAAGCTGCGACGCATGTAATGTGTGTCCAACTGCGGGTCTCCGCTCACGCGGTCGGCGTGCATGCCAAGCGGCCAACGGGAGACGAGTTTCACCTGGTGGAAAACAGTTGTTTGCAGCTGGAACCATTTTTACTTTTGCCTCTTATTCTCCTCCCGAGGCTTTCAGGAGAATTTTTGTTGCGAGTTGTTACAAACAACAATTTTCAAAATTAGTTGTAAGACTTAATCATGGGGTGAAGATGACTCCCGCTTCAAGATTTGGGGCGAACTCGGAACTGCATCCCTCTGCTCGTTCTATCTTACTGGAAACCCATCGAACTCCAAGTCCAGTCTTACAGGAGGAGCTATGTAATCCTGGTTCTTTCATCAGAAGACAAGTGGACTATTATATCTCTCAGAAGACGTAATACAAAAAAGCCAGCAGCATGCGAAACTTCAGAGGAAGGATACTTTGAGAAAGAATCGGCTCACTCTATCTCTTCAAACTTCCCTCCCCATTCTTATATCTCGAGAGAAGACGTAAAAAGTTATCCAAACCCCATTCGGGACTGTGATTCTTCAACCACGGTGGACTCTTCACTCAAAGATTCGCAGCTTTTTGTCCCAAAAGGCGCGTTCTCAGAGAAAATAAAAACAAGGTACTTGTAACATAAAAGGCCGAAAACAAGTTACTTGTAACATATCTGAGCCGATGTAAGTTACTTGCGCCTTATATCAGGTCATTTAGCTTAAATGTAACATATCTGCGGGATACCGCGTGCAGTGCGCCTCCGATATGTTACATGCAACTTAAATGGCACAATATTAGACGCAAGTAACTTAAATTAGCCAAGAAGATATTCCGAGGACTGATGTACGACGCACTCGCGGGGTCAGGCTTACGACTGGCCTTGCTGTTGGTCAAATTACCCAAGTTTTAGGTACTTGACGCCACACCACCAAGGAAGGCCCAGAACACAATTTTTTGGGTGGTGTGTGGTCTGGGATACGCCCTCTGCGTCGCGTGTCGCCTGCGTCACGTGATGGCCACCCATAGTGAAAATTCATATGTAAGTGACATGTAACATGAGTGTAACTTACTTGTAATATAAATTTAGGTTGCATGTAATATAAATGTATGTTACATGTAATATAAATGTAAGTTACTTGAGACATTCAAGTAAATTACATTTATATTACAAGTAAGTTGTTTTGATTTTTCTGAGTTGGTGCCGTTGCGGATACTCATCAGGTATACGGTAGCAGTCACTGGCTCGGTTGCAAGTTGCCCTTTTATCAATTTGAAAAAATCAATGACTGATTTTTGGTGGGTAATTATGCTTTTTTTGTGTCAGTCAAGTTTCTGTAATATAATTGTTTGTCCATGATCCGCAATCGCACCACTGACTTTATGCGGAGCGGTGGACTCATCAAAAAATTAAAAGATCTCAATAATGTGTCGATTCAAAAATAGAAAAATATAGTTTCCAGGTATAATTGGAAATCGAAATATATAACTAATATTTTACGAAATTTCGACTGTCTTGCAGCAGTATTGTGGCGAATATTGCAATTCATTAAGCTAAGAGATGAAATTACCATTTAATTTCCTGGCAGATTTGATATAGCGCTATTGAAAGAGGAATTTTTTCATTCAATAGGTGAACTTTCAGCTATATGTTCGATTGTTCAGATATTGTCTCAACTCATTGCTTCTAGACTTCCGTACGGCAGAATACTGGTTTTTCATTTGGATCCATCGATAAAATAGGTGAGTCTGGTCCCTTCTGGAGTATTTTAGTGATCGGTTGAAAAGGAGAAGACAATACCTTACCTTGATACCTTGATGATCCATCTTCACTGCGCGTCGCCGCCGTGTGGACCACATCTCAACCAGCTCGACCGATCCCGAGCAAGAGACATCCAGTGATGGTGATTTTCAGGAAGTCCTCGCTCGGTGCAGAACGTCTTGACTCTGCCTGAAAATACAGAGTTCCATCTTGTGGGAGGACGGCCTAGAGGCCGGTGGCAATCACGTGGTAACCAGACTGTTGTACGGAGGCTCCATCTGTCATCCATGCGGCGCAACACGTGTCCTGCCCATCGGTGTTTAGACTGGGCCATGAACAGAAGAGGGTTCATTAAGTGCGACTGCTTTCGAAGATCAGCACTGCGTAGGCCACCAGCTCGCTGGGCACTACGATTAGTCTTCAGTAGTCTGCGTTCCAAGGCCCTGTGAGCTGTCCTTATGACCTGTGTGGTCGCCTTCGTTTCCGCCCATGTCTCGGTTCCATAGCACAACGCAGGTAGCACCGTGGTGTCGAACAAACGTGCTCGTGTCTTCACATCCCGCAATTTGTCTGTCACTTCCACTATCGATCCAAGTGCAGACCAGGCCGCTCGTCGTCTCCGTCCGATCTCCGTAGACAAGTCGTTTTGCATGTTCACCTCTCTTCCGAGATAGACGTAGCTGTTCGTAGTGGGTAGGGAGGGGAGTGCCAGAGAGACGAATGGGGCTGTCGTCACACCACTGGTTGCGCATCACTTGGGTTTTCCTCAGATTCATTGTAAGGCCGATCGCTTTTCCTGCAGCGTCCAGTTCGTTAAGCATTCCTTCGACTTCTGCGGAAGACGAACCCAGCAGCACAATGTCGTCAGCGAAGCGCAAGCTGGATAGTCTGCACCCGTCTATGAGGATACGTTTGCCGTCCCAGTCGATGTGGCGCATCACGTCTTGTAACGCGGTCGTGAACAGCTTCGGCGAGATGGTATCTCCCTGTCTGACACCCTTTCCAATCGACACCTTCAGTTTCCTCTCGAATAGTTGAATAATGGTGTTGCTTCCGTTGTTTCACTCTTCCAATATTCTGATGTACTGGGCGTCAACACCAGCGTGGATGAGAGCGTTGAGAACAGCCGGGACTTCAACCGAATCGAATGCCTTGGTATAGTCCACGAAGACGAGCGCTAGAGGTAGATGGTACTCCCTTGTCCGTTCAATGACTTGCGATAGCGCCTGAATGTGATCAAGACAGCAGTAACCCTTACGGAAGCCTGCCTGTTCTCTGGGCTGGAAGTCTTCCAGAGCCTTCTCTATCCTGTTCAGCAGAATCTTCGTAAAGACCTTGTACGGCACTGAGAGTAGAGCGATTGGCCTGTAGTTGTTGATGTCATCCCGATCACCGTTTTTGAATAGGAGAATCGTTCTTGACGATTTCCACTGCGCGGGAACCAATCCTTGCGCAAGGTATCTGGAGAAGTGTTCCGCAAGAACTTTCCATAAAGGTGAATCACATGCTCTGAGGGACTCGGTTGTAATGCCATCTGGTCCAGTAGCTGTGTTTTCCTTCATCCCTTTGACAGCAAAAGCAACTTCACTCTCAAGGATTGGAGGCGGGTCATCTGCTATTGCAGGTAGTGGGATACAGTGTTGAGTTGAAGAGAGTGCTGTAGAAATCCACCACAATTTTTTCCATACCAGCGCGGGACGTGCAAATGCAACCCGCGGAATCCCGAAGTGCTGACACTTGTTCTCTGCGATCTGACAGCTCTCTCCGACAAAATCTGATGCTTTTCCTCTGGTTCACGGTGCCCAACAACTTCCGCGCTCGATATTGCTTCAAATCGCTAAATACCTCAGCTCTGTAAACTTTGCTGATCGTAACACGTTTCAAGTGACTGGTGTTCGGATCGAGATGTACCAGGCGGCGTTTTTCCAGCAACAGTTTAGTCTCCTTGCGCAGCCTCTCAATTGGCTCCACTGCTCCAACCAAAGAATTTTTTCGGCGTCCTTTATCTTGCGACACAGGTCCTCGCAATCGTCTGTGGGATCATCAAAAACATTCCATTGCGTATCGGCTACACTGCGCTGCATCACTTCTGAATCCACGGTTCGGACTTTGCTGCAAAATCTCTGACTAAGAAGTTTCCTCGTAAAGTTGTTGTGAAGTCGAAGCTTTGCACGAAGCATTCTGTGGTCAGAGCCTGTCACGAATGATGGAACAGTGCCGACGTCTAGGAGGGCCCATCGCCGATTAATGAGAATATGGTCAATCTCATTGGTCGTCGTTCCGTTCGGTGACTTCCAGGTCCATCTCAGACTTTCGGGCTTCTTGTAAAACGAATTACCGTGGAACATACGAGCGCTACACAAAAAGTCTGCCAGGCGAGAACCGTTATCGTTTCTGATGTTGCCTCCATACGATCCGATTCTTCCTTCTCCATCTACTGCTCTTCCGAGGACAGCATTGAAATCGCCCAGACAAATCTTGTAAAAGCCTCTTTCTTTAGCTACTACATCCTCGAGTTGTCCGTAGAACTCATCGAGCTCATCATCCGCAGCAGCTGATGTTGGTGCATATGCGTTGATGATAGAGATTGCTGGGTGTCCTTTGGGCTTGAGTCGTAAAACGGCCAGGCGCGGGGAGTAGATGAAGTGCGAATCCATAGTGTGTGCCATGGTGCTGTTGAGTAAGAAGCCAACACCGCCAACATTCCGTCCCTCCACTTTTTTCCGAGAATCAACAATCTTCCATCTTTCAATTTCTGCACGGAATCTTTGTTCGTCTTTGTCTCCTGTACTGCTATAACATCGTAAAGTATTCGATCCGCAGCTCTCAGAAAGACGTCCTGATCCGCTTCAGTTGAAAGAGTTCGGGCGTTGAAAGAGCAAAATCGTACACAGTCGTGATGCCTGTGTTTGTTCGGTCCAGTTTGTCCGTTTCCATAAAACGTCCTGCGTACTCCGAGATTTGATTGCCCCTCACCGGTTGCCATACCTTCCGACGTCGTAGACGGCTGGGCGCGGTGTGCGGAGGACTGGGGCAGCTGATTGGATGTCGATGAGTAAAGGCATTCGTCTCCTAGATCTCATCCTTAGCTGGGCAAGGGCGTGGGATGAGCCCCATGAACGCTTCAGCGCTGGCTTGACGCTGACATTCTAGGGGGGAGACAGTTTGGATCTGTTCGTCGTTCACACCAAGGCTTGCCAGGCAACCCTACAGGGTCTGTGAACGCTTCCACCGTACACCAACGAGGAGGTAGATCCCTGTACAGCATTCTAGAGGGGAGATCCCTGTACAGCATTCTAGAGCGAATCGGAGAAGACAATAGAGGAGTTTATTCTCACGAAAGCGATTGTCATTGGAACGCAGTCGGTTTAGGCAACGGAACGATCTGGTACAAACAAAAACAAGCTTGCCAAACTTGATTGGCTCCGGTACACATAATGGGTAGAAAAATTTGACACCCACGTCAGCTTTTCGCCCACTCAGGGGTTGCAACCCAACCCCTTGAAGAGAATTGTCGGTCATCCCCCTAGTGGCACAACTATTTATTGTAAGCAAAATATTTTTTGATTCCCCCCCATTATGTGTCATTGTTCAATGGTTGCTAATTTGTATGTCTCTCAGCTTCAGCCTGTCGCGTTTGCATGCACTGCGGCACATTTGATCACGAAAGATTCCAGTGAGATCGAAGGAGCACACGATGGACTCTTCGAGATCGTCGATCGTGGTTAACAGCTTGGTGACGCTGTAGATCTTCTGCACGGTGATGGCCTACAGGTTCTGCACGTGATTAAGATGACGTGATCATGAAGACCGACAGAAAACCACTCTGATAATGACCAACATGCATGGATAGCAGCATTTTCATAATATGATTGTCGCCCCAGCTCGGATCCGAGCGAGTCGCGGCTACAGTATTCACACTGAAAGTCCGCAATCGCACCACCTTTTTTTCTTTCTGGCTCTTCCTTTCTTCCTCTGTCAGTTTGATGCTGGATTACCCAGATATTGTCTCAACTCGTTTCTTCTGAGGACGGTAAAATAAAGTGCGTTTCATAATTACGGGACACCCTCAAATTTCACTCTAACACTTCCGCCTTTATCGATGTGGCTTTTCTGTCAAAACTATAGTAATCAGCTTGAGAAATAACCATTTTAGTCATCTTTCCAGATTCCACGAGCACTTCACCTTTTTTCAGAACACTACATTTCATTTTTTGGACTGTTTCATAATTATAGGACACCTTAGGTAATCTGCAGGTTTCTTGTTCATACCAACGGAATAACAATACATTTATAGCAAGTATGGCCATCGCCACGCTCTAATATCGTATACAGATGTTATTGGGTCTTTCTTGGAGTTTTTGAAGGACTGTTAAGCTGGTTTGGTCGTACTCCTATAGCACAACTCGGTTGTTCACATCCACAGCCTTAACCTGGCTGTGGCCTGCGTAAATTCGACGTCTCAGTGTACCTTAAAGGTATTCCCCAAAGTTTTGGTTAGCTGGCCCTTGCAATACAGCAATGTCTTGTCTGCCCAAAAACATCTTTCAGGACTGATCTGCCTAAACCCTTCCCTTGTCTCGCGTGCTTACAAAGATTCGCCGTTGCCTTCCACTCAAAAATGGTAAAATACACTACGCCAGCACTTTATGGCACTTAATACAAACTATTCGAGTAGAGTCGAGGGCTGCTAGCTCACGCTCTCAACCTCATAGAAAGCTTCGATGAACATCAGCGACACTAACGAAGTTCCATTCACAGCACTATCCTTGTCCTTTGGCGATATCATGCCAGTAGCATTTTTTCTACACCATTCACCCAAGTTGAACTCATTTTGGCTCGAACACATCATCTAGAAAGGAGTCAGCTGCCTTTCCTTCCCTAGAACATCCGCCATGCAACACCGATCAGGCAGCTCAACTTCCCCGAGCTAGTTGTCCTGTTTATCTCAGCCAAATTGAACCGAGTCATCCCGTGAATCTCTCTGAACAAAGATACCTTCCTTATCGATGTTTATCCAATGTTGTGTTGCACAAAGTTAGCGTCTAATTATTGTGCAAGGATGCTCAACCCCGAATTCTGCGTGAGTCTGGTCCTGGCCCGCATACGCTTCATTGAGAATTCGCTTCAAATGATGAACAATGGATCTCGTCAGACATCCTGGTTGCAACCTGTGTCTATTTTGCCCTGGTCCGTCTAGCAATCAGCAAATGGAGGCCATGCAAGAAAGGAAACGTGATGTGTTAGAGGACTGCGAACAAATCAACACGACAGTCCTCCAAAAACTTCCAAGATGTGTCTTCAGTCACCCGAATGAGGTGTAAAACAGAGGTAGAGAACATATTCGCAATGAAACTGTCGTTAGTTCGCTCGTAGGAACCAGAAAGATGCGGATTACCTAAGGTGTCCTATAATTATGAAACAATCCAAAAAACGAAAAGCTGTGTTCTAAAAAAGATGAGACGCTCGTGTGATATGGAAATATGGCTATAATGGTGATTTCTCAAGCTGATTACTATAGTTTTGACAGAAAAGCCCCATCGATAACGGGAGAAGTGTTATAGAGAAATTCGAGGGTGTCCTATAATTATGAAACGCACTTTTTTCAATTCTTATGCAGGAACTGAAAAAATCGTATGAATCTGTAGGGTCCAATGAATCATAAATCGTCAGAAAATATCTAATTTCATGTAGAATAAATTCTGATGCTCAAATGTTAATGATTCCACGTGGAAAACTACCTAACCAGGAAGAAACTGGCGGGGAAAAGGTGGTCTCAGGCGCCCATGTTAATCGATTATTCTCACCCGCCTGAGATACGACGCAGTCTGGGAGGCTAATCGGCGGAACGGAACACCATCATTCCCAGGGAAAGGCGGTGACTGACCTTCGTGTAACGTGATGCTTCTATCAATTTAATCCGCTTAAGGGGAGTTTCCCCAACTTTTCCCATTGTCAGGGCGCCTCCCTGCCAATTTTTCAAAGGTCCTGAGGGGCCAATATGAGAAGACTTCTGGAAGGAGAAGAAACTTTCTTCCAGAATGCTCATCCTGGAACACGAATGTAGTTGCATTCAAAGCACAGTTAGTCCAATCAGAACTAATCTGAACCATAAATTTATCGCTTATTGCAAAACTTTAAGCACGTATTCACTTGAAAGCGACAACCTTAGAAAAGGCTTTGAAATACCATAACTCTATTGTACAATGAATTGTGAAAGCTGCGTAAACCGGAACATAATGAAACTGCACATATACAAATGAGAAAAAAAAGAATTGAATCGAGTTAGAACCGATTCAAAGACAGTGAATCACTTCCGACAACTGCATGGTTGAATATTTAACGAAATTCTCGAAATTAGGATGATTGCCACAACTTTTAACAAGATCTACCTTGAAGACAGGGTTCGAGAAGAAAATCGATTTCGAGATTTTCCGCTGAACCTGACCGTATGCTACAAGGAGTTCCAGAGAACGCACTAAAACAGCGGAGAAAATGGTTTTCTTCAAGTTAATCAAGCTATTTCCGTCAACCACTGTGCCAGGAAAGTTTGTCCATCGTCCAAGTTTTAGCCATCCTCCACGCATTTTTCAAAACTGTAGTGTAAATATAGATGTCCGGAGAACGAATGCGAAACTCTCCAATGAAAGTTCGACGATTAAAAAAATGGAGAGTTATTATGGCAACTTCTCGGCCCAGACACTTTAATTGACGTCATCCAAATGGAGGAAAGGTATAGCCTCATAGATGATCGAAGAAAATCAATCAATCGGTGAAAAGTAATGGCCAGTGGTCATTAATAACATGTTCCGACTCGTAAACACTGATATCGTCATGTTAATGGAGAATGTTCACAGAAAGCAACGTGTCAATCGCTGACAATCGCTCCATCGCTGCCGTTTTGGCCGCGACTGAGCGATGATCTGCGACCCTTGAGAATCGCTCATCCAGCAGTGAAGCAGTAAGGCGGCGTTCAGAGTTTTCGCGGAGCGACGCGATGGCACATGTCAGCGCGACGCGAAAATCGCGTCGCGCGGACATCAAGGTGTGAACGGCGCGTGAACGCTGGGCGACTACGAGCAATTGCGTACGTCCGCAATTCTCCGTATGCAAGCAGAATGAATCAATGAGTGATCCTATTCTGTATATTTCAGTGTAATGCATCTTTTTATCTTTTATCTGTATCTTTTACTCCTTCCTTTTGCTTTCTTTATCGCAATTTGCTGTATTAATAACAAAACTACAAAAAAAGACATCGAGAGCAAATGACGCTCAGAATTTTTCTCAGAGTCGAGTGTACAGAATAGGATGTTCACAGGTGAAATAAGAATTATGTCGTTTGAACACCATGAAAAACCTCAAAAAATGAAAAACTGCGAAGCTTCACTAAAATCGATCTCTGCCAGACACAGCCTGAAACAACAGAAAAACACGATCAAAACTTATCGGAGAAAAAGAGTGGAAGACATAAGAGTGAAAAGGCCCTGAGTTTTTCTTGATGAGGCAAGAAAAAATGATGCAATCGCTTCGCGACCATCGCGTCGCGTTGCAATGCAAGGCGACGCGATCGACGCGGAGCGATCATAATTTGCGCGTCAAATCCGATGTATCGCTCCTCTTCACTGTGAACGCCTAGCGACGACGCGGCGCGACGTCGCTTAATCGATACGTAGGCTAATTATACCGTCGCGTCGCGCCGCGAATGAACTCTAGACGCCGCCTAAAACATAGAAATTCGTCGCCGCGACCCAGCGATGCAGGACGTCTGCCACGAGGCGATCACATTTGGGGTCCATCATGCGCGATGAAAAAAATAGCTGCCGTCTCTGGCCTCAGCGACCACCTGCGGTGGAAACGCAGCTTCAGAAAGCGAACCTTCAGGAAAGATATATTAAATTTTTGAAAATTTAGTTTCCTGACAAAAGTAATGATTTGGCAATGTTATAATTACAAAAAATATAAAAGTTGAAAAAAAAATTACCTGAAATATCTTTGGAATTGATTTTGATTGATTGATTTTTGATTAGCGCAAAATAACCAGAAGTAATAAAAAAGCTGGGAAATGTGGAGAAATGACCAAAATCGGATTCGGCGGCCAGTCATAGGCCAACTTTTGATAAGTAGCGACAGACGAGGGATCGGATTTGACAAGCTACTCCGTTAAAGGCACAGTACACCCTCAGGCATGAATTTGGTGATTTTTGTTTGATTGTGTAGTAGAGCCCTCTTGTATAACACGTGCCAAATTCAAGATCCCAATACCTTAAAAAAACGAGATATAGGCGACCACCACAGGTCCGGCCCCCTAGCAGATTTACGAACTCCGTAGCGGCTAAATGGATCGATGAGTTCTTGACAAATCGTCGTTCTTCAGTTCATTGCCGGTCTATCTCCTCATCCTGTTTTGCTCTCCTGCAGCGATTGCGAATGAAGAGAAATACACAGGCCTGATACAACTCGTCCACAAATTTTTTGCCCTCGAAATGCAGGCGTTTTCAAGAAGCCATAACTCTGTTCGTAGGGGCTCTTGGACGATTTCAGAGATACCATTGTGATCAGAGAGTGGCTCTCTCCAAGATAAGCATGAAATCCGAAAAATAGTTTTTTTGGGTGTCAAGCGTGCATCGGAATTCAACGTTACGTACACATGACTCGACCTATGCCGACTTCCGTACTACAGCTTCAATGAAATGTTTTACGGTTTCCGATGAGCGCTTGATTTAGCTTTGATAAGTTTTAAGGCAGCGTACGCGCGAAAAAACCGTGTTCAAGTTTTTCACCAATTTGCGCAGGTAGGCTTGCCAGGTGGTGATATGTCGCAGATAAAACCCACCCAGAACACTCAAATTTCGGAGAAAAACTCGTTCGAAAATATCAGAGCACTCAGCTTCCTTTTTTCACGTCTATCCGGTGTGTTTTGTGTAATACACAAATGTCGGAAATGCTGGACCCAGGCACTCGAGGGGGGCAAGCCTCGTTCATTTTCGCTCAGGGGGCCAGCCCTGAACCGTAATTGCGGGCGGAGATTCGAGGGGGACGGCGCCCCGACCACCGTTGAGCTAGCCCTCAGCGCCGCGTTGCATGATTTGCGAATCGAGCAGGTTTTCAACGGTGGAGCACACAATCTCAACCCTCATTTCCGTCATTAGTTTCACCACTTCATTATCCTTCTTCTGCTTTCACAACTCCGACTCAGAATTCCGTTTCTTCATATCAGTAGATTGGAGTTATCTATTCATTTACGTTGTCTTCAGGACACCATTCCACCTTCTGATGTTTTTGTTTGTGGGATCTTCGTCGTCTTGCCGAGATGAAAAAAGGCCACTCCTCCCGAAATGATCTGACGTAACTTCATGGAAGACGGGTACGTGGAGCTATCAGCTCATCAATCGGTACTTTTTTTACCGTTCCTTCACAGCAACTAACCCCCAGTTCAAACTTTGATTTTCAGGCACCATGTGCTCGATTGCAAGTGCGCCTTCGTTGATGGCGGATGTGATCAGGCAGCTCAAAAAGTAGTTCCTTTTGCAGTGAAGTTTGTTATGCAGTCTTTCGGGCGAAGATTGTCTTCATTGCACTACTAAGTAACTTCGGGACCGCACGAAGAACGATTGGAATTCGAAGGCAATGTTGAACCTGCGGAACTTTGGCATCTACCCTCTATAAAACGTTGTAATTCACATCATTCGAGGAGCGGGCGGCGCGCGCGATGCCTCAGCCTCCGTTTGCCCTCCGCTCTCTCACTGTCTCTAACCTCCGCTGCGCACCAGCGCGCGTAGGAACCATGTGAATTTCACCGTTTTATAGCCTCTGCTCGCATCGTTATGCTGTAGCATGTTGTTTTTCCTTCCTCATAGATCTGCCTCTTTTCTAGTATCCTATTGGGCGGACATCTGCACCGTGAAAGTTGCGATTTTTGTGTTTTTTGTCTATTTGAGGTGGTTTCCACAGATTACTGTTTCTTCAGATTCGACGATTTTCATAAACAAAGACTGTGTGTGTTATCAAAGGTATTACAGTGAAATGAAAAAAAAAACTAAGAAGATTGTGGAAGCCGCCTCGTTTTGTATGTACGTCTGTGAACATTTGGGTAGACTACCATTAAAACGAAGAGTATTCTTAGTAATGTCCATGTACGTCCTTCTTCGAACCTGGGCATAGATATCTTGTGTGATTACTTCTGTGCCGATCCAAGTTTATATTGGTGAGACTGTTTTATTCGGCCAACGTTTCGAGCAGATCGTCTTTATCAAGACCCGCACAAGAAACCTGCAGATTACCTAAGGTGTCCTATAATTATGAAACAGTCCAAAAAATGAAAAGTAGTGTTCTGAAAAAAGGTGAAGTGCTCGTGGAATCTGGAAAGATGACTAAAATGGTTATTTCTCAAGCTGATTACTATAGTTTTGACAGAAAAGCCACATCGATAAAGGCGGAAGTGTTAGAGTGAAATTTGAGGGTGTCCCGTAATTATGAAACGCACTTTATTTTACCGTCCTCAGAAGAAACGAGTTGAGACAATATCTGGGTAATCCAGCATCAAACTGACAGAGGAAGAAAGGAAGAGCCAGAAAGAAAAAAAGGTGGTGCGATTGCGGACTTTCAGTGTGAATACTGTAGCCGCGACTCGCTCGGATCCGAGCTGGGGCGACAATCATATTATGAAAATGCTGCTGTCCATGCATGTTGGTCATTATCAGAGTGGTTTTCTGTCGGTCTGCATGATCACGTCATCTTAATCACGTGCAGAACCTGTAGGCCATCACCGTGCAGAAGATCTACAGCGTCACCAAGCTGTTCACCACGATCGACGATCTCGAAGAATCCATCGTGTGCTCCTTCGATCTCACTGGAATCTGTCGTGATCAAATGTGCCGCAGTGCATGCAAACACGACAGGCTGGAGCTGAGAGACATACAAATTAGCAACCATTGAACAATGACACATAATGTGGGGGAATCAAAAAATATTTTGCTTACAATAAATAGTTGTGCCACTAGGGGGATGACCGACAATTCTCTTCAAGGGGTTGGGTTGCAACCCCTGGGTGGGCGAAAAGCTGATGTGGGTGTCAAATTTTTCTACCCATTATGTGTACCGGAGATAATCAAGTTTGGCAAGCTTGTTTTTGTTTGTACCAGATCGTTCCGTTGCCTAAACCGACTGCGTTCCAATGACAATCGCTTTCGTGAGAATAAACTCCTCTATTGTCTTCTCCGACTCGCTCTAGAATGCTGTACAGGGATCTCCCTTCTAGAATGCTGTACAGGGATCTACCTCCTCGTTGGTGTACGGCGGAAGCGTTCACAGACCCTGTAGGGTTGCCTGGCAAGCCTTGGTGTGAACGACGAACAGATCCAAACTGTCTCCCCCCTAGAATGTCAGCGTCAAGCCAGCGCTGAAGCGTTCATGGGGCTCATCCCACGCCCTTGCCCGGCTAAGGATGAGATCTAGGAGACGAATGCCTTTACGCATCGACATCCAATCAGCTGCCCCAGTCCTCCGCACACCGCGCCCAGCCGTCTACGACGTCGGAAGGTATGGCAACCGGTGAGGGCGATCAAATCTCGGAGTACGCAGGACGTTTTATGGAAACGGACAAACTGGACCGAACAAACACAGGCATCACGACTGTGTACGATTTTGCTCTTTCAACGCCCGAACTCTTTAAACTGAAGCGGATCAGGACGTCTTTCTGAGAGCTGCGGATCGAATACTTTACGATGTTATAGCAGTACAGGAGACAAAGACGAACAAAGATTCCGTGCAGAAATTGAAAGATGGAAGATTGTTGATTCTCGGAAAAAAAGTTGAGGGACCGAATGTTGGCGGTGTTGGCTTCTTACTCAACAGCACCATGGCACACACTATGCATTCGCACTTCATCTACTCCCCGCGCCTGGCCGTTTTACGACTCAAGCCCAAAGGACACCCAGCAATCTCTATCATCAACGCATATGCACCAACATCAGCTGCTGCGGATGATGAGCTCGATGAGTTCTACGGACAACTCGAGGATGTAGTAGCTAAAGAAAGAGGCTTTTACAAGATTTGTCTGGGCGATTTCAATGCTGTCCTCGGAAGAGCAGTAGATAGAGAAGGAAAAATCGGATCGTATGGAGGCAACATCAGAAACGATAACGGTTCTCGCCTGGCAGACTTTTTGTGTAGCGCTCGTATGTTCCACGGTAATTCGTTTTACAAGAAGCCCGAAAGTCTAAGATGGACCTGGAAGTCACCGAACGGAACGACGACCAATGAGATTGACCATATTCTCGTTGATCGGCGATGGGCCCTCCTAGACGTCGGCACTGTTCCATATTCGTGACAGGCTCTGACCACAGAATGCTTCGTGCAAAGCTTCGACTTCACAACAACTTTACGAGGAAACTTCTTAGTCAGAGATTTTGCAGCAAAGTCCGAACCGTGGATTCAGAAGTGATGCAGCGCAGTGTAGCCGATACGCAATGGAATGTTTTTGATGATCCCACAGACGATTGCGAGGACCTGTGTCGCAAGATAAAGGACGCCGAAAAATTCTTTGGTTGGAGCAGTGGAGCCAATTGAGAGGCTGCGCAAGGAGACTAAACTGTTGCTGGAAAAACGCCGCCTGGTACATCTCGATCCGAACACCAGTCACTTGAAACGTGTTACGATCACCAAAGTTTACAGAGCTGAGGTATTTAGCGATTTGAAGCAATATCGAGCGCGGAAGTTGTTGGGCACCGTGAACCAGAGGAAAAGCATCAGATTTTGTCGGAGAGAGCTGTCAGATCGCAGAGAACAAGTGTCAGCACTTCGGGATTCCGCGGGTTGCATTTGCGTCCCGCGCTGGTATGGAAAAAAATTGTGGTGGATTTCTACAGCACTCTCTTCAACTCAACACTGTATCCACTACCTGCAATAGCAGATGACCCGCCTCCAATCCTTGAGAGTGAAGTTGCTTTTGCTGTCAAAGGGATGAAGGAAAACACAGCTACTGGACCAGATGGCATTACAACCGAGTCCCTCAGAGCATGTGGTTCACCTTTATGGAAAGTTCTTGCGGAACACTTCTCCAGATACCTCGCGCAAGGATTGGTTCCCGCGCAGTGGAAATCGTCAAGAACGATTCTCCTATTCAAAAACGGTGATCGGGATGACATCAACAACTACAGGCCAATCGCTCTACTCTCAGTGCCGTACAAGGTCTTTACGAAGATTCTGCTGAACAGGATAGAGAAGGCTCTGGACGACTTCCAGCCCAGAGAACAGGCAGGCTTCCGTAAGGGTTACTGCTGTCTTGATCACATTCAGGCGCTATCGCAAGTCATTGAACGGACAAGGGAGTACCATCTACCTCTAGCGCTCGTCTTCGTGGACTATACCAAGGCATTCGATTCGGTTGAAGTCCCGGCTGTTCTCAACGCTCTCATCCACGCTGGTGTTGACGCCCAGTACATCAGAATATTGGAAGAGTGAAACAACGGAAGCAACACCATTATTCAACTATTCGAGAGGAAACTGAAGGTGTCGATTGGAAAGGGTGTCAGACAGGGAGATACCATCTCGCCGAAGCTGTTCACGACCGCGTTACAAGACGTGATGCGCCACATCGACTGGGACGGCAAACGTATCCTCATAGACGGGTGCAGACTATCCAGCTTGCGCTTCGCTGACGACATTGTGCTGCTGGGTTCGTCTTCCGCAGAAGTCGAAGGAATGCTTAACGAACTGGACGCTGCAGGAAAAGCGATCGGCCTTACAATGAATCTGAGGAAAACCCAAGTGATGCGCAACCAGTGGTGTGACGACAGCCCCGTTCGTCTCTCTGGCACTCCCCTCCCTACCCACTACGAACAGCTACGTCTATCTCGGAAGAGAGGTGAACATGCAAATCGACTTGTCTTCGGAGATCGGACGGAGACGACGAGGCGGCCTGGTCTGCACTTGGATCGATAGTGGAAGTGACAGACAAATTGCGGGATGTGAAGACACGAGCACGTTTGTTCGACACCACGGTGCTACCTGCGTTGTGCTATGGAACCGAGACATGGGCGGAAACGAAGGCGACCACACAGGTCATAAGGACAGCTCACAGGGCCTTGGAACGCAGACTACTGAAGACTAATCGTAGTGCCCAGCGAGCTGGTGGCCTACGCAGTGCTGATCTTCGAAAGCAGTCGCACTTAATGAACCCTCTTCTGTTCATGGCCCAGTCTAAACACCGATGGGCAGGACACGTGTTGCGCCGCATGGATGACAGATGGAGCCTCCGTACAACAGTCTGGTTACCACGTGATTGCCACCGGCCTCTAGGCCGTCCTCCCACAAGATGGAACTCTGTATTTTCAGGCAGAGTCAAGACGTTCTGCACCGAGCGAGGGCTTCCTGAAAATCACCATCACTGGATGTCTCTTGCTCGGGATCGGTCGAGCTGGTTGAGATGTGGTCCACACGGCGGCGACGCGCAGTGAAGATGGATCATCAAGGTATCAAGGTAAGGTATTGTCTTCTCCTTTTCAACCGATCACTAAAATACTCCAGAAGGGACCAGACTCACCTATTTTATCGATGGATCCAAATGAAAAACCAGTATTCTGCCGTACGGAAGTCTAGAAGCAATGAGTTGAGACAATATCTGAACAATCGAACATATAGCTGAAAGTTCACCTATTGAATGAAAAAATTCCTCTTTCAATGGCGCTATATCAAATCTGCCAGGAAATTAAATGGTAATTTCATCTCTTAGCTTAATGAATTGCAATATTCGCCACAATACTGCTGCAAGACAGTCGAAATTTCGTAAAATATTAGTTATATATTTCGATTTCCAATTATACCTGGAAACTATATTTTCTATTTTTGAATCGACACATTATTGAGATCTTTTAATTTTTGATGAGTCCACCGCTCCGTAGAAAGTCAGTGGTGCGATTGCGGATTATGGACAAACAATTATGTTACAGAAACTTGACTGACACAAAAAAAGCATAATTACCCACCAAAAATCAGTCGTTGAGTTCTCCAAATTGATAAAAGGCCAACTTGCAACCGAGCCAGTCACTGCTACCGTATACCTGGTGAGTATCCGCAACGGTACCAACTCAGAAAAATCAAAACATGTTACTTGTAATATAAATGTAACTTACTTGAATTTCTCAAGTAACTTACATTTATATTATATGTAACATACATTTATATTACATGCAACTTAAATTTATATTACAAGTAAGTTACACTCATGTTACATGTCACTTACATTTGAATTTTCACTATGGGTGGCCATCACGTGACGCAGGCGACACGCGACGCAGAGGGCGTGTCCCAGACCACACACCACCCAAAAAATTGTGTGCTGGGCCTTCCTTGCTGGTGTGGCGTCAAGTACCTAAAACTTGGGTAATTTGACCAACAGCAAGGCCAGTCGTAAGCCTGACCCCGCGAGTGCGTCGTACATCAGTCCTCGGAATATCTTCTTGGCTAATTTAAGTTACTTGCGTCTAATATTGTGCCATTTAAGTTACACGTAACATATCGGAGGCGCACCGCACGCAGTATCCCGCCGATATGTTACATTCAGGCAAAATGACCTGATATAAGGCGCAAGTAACTTACGTCGGCTCAGACATGTTACAAGTAACTTGTTTTCGGCCTTTTATGTTACAAGTTCCTTGTTTTCATTTTCTCTGAGAACGCGTCTTTTGGCACAAAAAGCTGCAAATCTTTGAGTGAAGAGTCCACCGTGGTTGAAGAATCACAGTTCCGAATGAGGTTTGGACAACTTTTTACGTCTTTTCTCGAGATATTAGAAAGGGGAGGGAAGTTTGAAGAGATAGTGTGAGCCGATTCTCTCTCAAAGTATCCTTTCTCTGAAGTTTCGCATGCTGTTGGCTTTTTTGTATTACGTCTTCTAAGAGATATAATAGTCCACTTGTCTTCTGATGAAAGAACCAGGATTACATAGCTCCTCCTGTAAGGCTGGACTTGGAGTTCGATGGGTTTCCAGTAAGATAGAACGAGCAGAGGGATGCAGTTCCGAGTTCGCCCCAAATCTTGAAGCGGGAGTCATCTTCACCCCATGATTAAGTCTTACAACTAATTTTGAAAATTGTTGTTTGTAACAACTCGCAACAAAAATTCTCCTGAAAGCCTCGGGAGGAGAATAAGAGGCAAAAGTAAAAATGGTTCCAGCTGCAAACAACTGTTTTCCACCAGGTGAAACTCGTCTCCCGTTGGCCGCTTGGCATGCACGCCGACCGCGTGAGCGGAGACCCGCAGTTGGACACACATTACATGCGTCGCAGCTTTCTATAGATACGACACAAACTGAATATCCCTATTCCATGAAACTATCCTTATAAAGCTAAATGAGCTACCCTCTGTAATGCGCAAGCGATTTGGTCCTAATACGTACAGTTGATGTTGGTGACGTCAATCTTTGTGTGCTCCAATTTTTCCCCCTCACCGACGACACTTTTTGCACAGATGTTACAGGGAATAACACATGTTCCAATACAATGCCCTGACATGGCTCTTGCGATTACGGCATTCCTCTATGATGAGGTGTATAAATGGACTGCTTGTATACACCCCAGTTGAAGATTGTGACTTAATAAAGCCACATTGCCTGATGGCATCTCAAGAAAAACAGGTGGGCTTGGGAACGTGCCACACAAGAGCGTATTGTACTATCCTTGAAATCCGATGGTGAACCACCAATAATGGCCGGAGTACTTTTGGGGTTGAAATTATGGCAGGTTACGGCACGTATGATCAGAGGCATACGTTAAAAGCTCAGCGTTTTGCTGTTCGCCAGTAGCGAACTTATCTCTTTTTTGTCCGAACATTATCAGCCTCTAAATTTCGCCAAGATCGACTGCCGTAACCAATCTTCTTCCAGAATCGAGAGCTCTTTATTAGAGGCAGTGTTCACGAAAATCTTCAATTTTGCTATAAGGTATCACCCCGCCTCTTAAAGGCAGTGGTCACGATGAAAAACGTTATCGAAAAAAACTACAAGAATCAGCATAGATCCAAAACAGCTAAAAAACACTATGAAGGTAGCGCGGTGAAAACGGGCTAGAATTAGAGTTTCTATAGCCCAAAGACTCCTCTTCCTGCACACGTGCACAGCGCCGCTCAAAAAGATTGCAGTCTTATGCCGAGCAGTGAAAAATCATCGAAATTCAGAGGAAGAAAGAAGTGCAAATTTTCCTAATAAAAACAGTTGAACGAAGAAAGCAAGCACTTCAGTCAATGCTTCTGACAAGATGAGTACATAAATATTCGAGCAGGTCAGTCCGAAGGTTAATGTTCATTGATTATAATTCAATTTCAAGCCAGCTGATGTTCTTGATATTAGAGATCATCGATGCCAATGACGTGGAGTGTGCTCGTCCACCATCAAAAGACAAGGAAGTTCAGGCTCCAAATTTGGCTCAAAACAGTGGTTTTTTCGCCATTCTTTCCTATAGGCCCTACTACTCGAGACCCAGAAAAGGGTTTAGAGAGAAGGGTTTAGAAAGAATATTTAATCGCGACCCCTGTCTTTAAAACTCATTAAACGACAGTGAAGCACGTCCGATAACTGCATGGTTGATTATGCCACGAAAATCTCGAAATATGGATGATCGCTACTACTTCTTACAAGCTCTACCACAACGGCAGTGTTCACGATGAAAATCGTTTTCGAGTTTTAACCAGAAAACGTAGGTCTAGAGTCTGGTTCATCAGTAAAGAAAGGATCATGAAAAACGCTGCAAAACAGCTAAAAATAGCTCTTCTTCCTGAAAGCTCCATTTCAACGGTGAACGAGTTGCGCGGGCATGCTCTTACAAAAACCCGCTCCACGTCCCGCAGAAAAGCCGGCGCCGCCAGCGGGGTAGCGGCCGTGGAGCCCAAAATCTGAAGTTTTGTCGCCCGTGGTAGTGGCTTCCGCGGGCGCGGTAGTGACTGTTGTGGGCGAGCAGCTGCTTCATGTCCGGACGACAAGCCCATCTAAGTTCAACTTTATCAGGAATAAACACGCGCACCGGTGCGCGAGGCGCCTGGCACACCAAGGCGAGACGCGGCCGGCACGCCAACACGCAACGCGGCCAGTGCGCCGAGCACCGGCTAGGGTCGCCAGTGGTTGAGCGGGGCCTACAGGCGGCCAGGCGGGGTCAAGTACCACAGATTAGGGTAATTTAACCGACGGCACTACATTCATCTGAGTTCTGGCTCAGAAGCGCGTCGTATACTTCCCTTGGGAATTAGCGTCTTGGGTGTCGATCTTCTTCAAGAGGCACGCCTCGCCCGTAATAAACACCATCCCGCCTTCATATCCGCAACAGGCACACACTCGTGTCAGGAGGGCTAACACATGCCTATCGCGTGTCTCTGGAAGATGGATGGGTTAGAGTGGGTATCGAGCTCCTTTTTGTTTGAGTGGGCCTGAGAAAGGCAGCGTGAGCGGTTGCACCCTAATGCTTAAACACAGCCGCGCTCGCGCTCCAATGCTAATCGAGAAGCGAATCAATCTCGTCTACGGAATCTACGGAAAACTCGAACGAGAGAGGATCTCGGAGCCGATTAAAGCTCATTGGGAACCGTTTTTGCTCGTTCTTTCGCTCCTATTGCTCCGATTAGACCTTGGCCTTTCAATTTTCGGCGGAAAACTGGAGACGAAATTTATTTTGTACACTGCTTCAAAAGGCAGAGTCCGAGCAGAAATTCGATTTCAAGATTTCCCGCAGTTTGATCCGACAATGTCCTGCTCAGTCGCCTTCCCCCATCTTTCAGGAGCTGAAAGGCGAATACCGGGGAACAGATCTTCAATATTCTTATTTGAGCGAGCACAGGGCCAGCTACATATTTCTCCCATGACAGAATGATTTTCGGTGGGTGGCGAAGTCCGTTCCTCCACATGGTGCCACTGGAAATTCCCTGTGTAAAAGCAGGGTAAGCAGAGCACGGACACTTACGATTCCGACGCCAGACTCCAGTGACAAGCCGGTCGATGACAACAAAACCCGGGATACTCCCGGGGTCACAACACCATGGAAGTGGCCTTCAGGAACTAAACGATAGTTACGGCGTCTCCCAGAAGCGACTCGCGTCGGAGCCCGACCGACGTGCCAAATATGCGAGGGTAACCTACGAATTCTGGACGACGTAGGTTAAAGAAGCTAGTCCTCAGTGGAAGCGGCGATTCTCGCAAGAAACACTTACCTTCCTCCCGATTCGCGACTCTGAATGTGGGATCGATGACTGGACGAGCGGCAGAAGTCGCAGCTGCACTTAAAGGCACAGGACACCCAGAAAATTATTTTTTAGGTTTTCTCCTTATCTTGGAGAGGGTCACACTCTGATCACAACGATATTTCTGAAATTGTCCAAGACCTTCTACGAACGAAGATACGGCTCTTTGAAAATGCCTGTATTTTGAGGGCGAAAATTTCGTGGACAAGTTGTCTCGGGCTTGTATTTCTCTTGATTCGCAGTCGCGGCACGAGAGCAAAACAGGATGAGGAGACCAATCGAAAAGGGAGTGAAGAACGACGACTCGGTCAAAAATCATCCATCCATCTAGCCGCTATTGAGACCGAAAATCAGGAAAGGGGTCGGGCCTGTGGTGTTCGCTTATATCCCGCTTATTCGGAGGAATTGAGATCTCGCATTTGGCACGTGTTATACAGGAGGGGTCTTCTACACAATTACACGAAAATCTCAAAATTTATATCTGAGGGTGTACTGTGCCTTTAAAGAGAGAGGAGTTGATGTATGTGCCGTGCAAGAAACAAGATGAGCTGGTGCGAAGTCTAAAGACATTGGTGCTGGCTACAAGCTGATCTTCAGTGGCAGTCCACGAACGACAAACGGAGTTGGAGTTATCGTTTCTGGGCGCTATCGTGATTCTGTGGCTGAAGTCTTCCGGTACGATGACCGTCTAATGAAAATCATTTTTGTCATCAATTCTCGCAAGATGCATTTCTTCAGCGCATATGCTCCACAGAGCGGCTGCTCGTCCACGAATGAAAGAATGATTTTTGGGCACTCCTCGATATTGAAACCGCTGCCGTTCCGCTAGAAGATTGTCTTGTTGTAGCTGGTGACTTGAACGGACACGTGGGACAGGCAAGCAACGGACATCCCATTCATGGTGGGTTCGGCTATGGACGAAGAAATGACGATGGTGAGCGGATTCTCGACTACGCTGGTAGTCACGACCTCATACTGCTGAATACATGGTATAGAAAACGGTGCTCTCAGCTAGCAAAGTATCACAGTGGAACCATTTTGTCCCAAATCGATTTCTTCCTTGTGAGGAGCAAAGACCGCACGTTAGTTACTAATGCCAAAGTGATTCCCTATGAGGCGGTGGCTACTCAACATCGTCCACTCATTTGCATGCTCCGCGTAAGCCCTCCGAAACAACAGCGTGCAGACCTCGCAGGTCCTGCAAGGATCAAGTGGTGGAATTTTAAGGACAAGGCATCCGAAGGAATTGTTCGGATCCATCTACCGCAGATCACAAGCGTCGAAGAGAGCCGGGAGGGAGCAAAGAGGAGCATAGTTCAAGCTGCTCGCACCGTTCTTAGAACTACAAAGCCTGGACGGAGGTACATCGATAAGGAAGCGTGGTTATGGACTGACGAAGTAAAGGCATGTGTACGAAAGAAGAAGGCTTTTTACCACGCTTTTCTCGAAGAGAAAACCCCGGCCAACTGGAAAGAGTATGAACTCACGAAAAGTGCGGCTAAGAAGGCAGTAGCGAGAACGAGAGGTCAACGATACGAAGCTTTATATCGCAAGCTTGACACGAGAGAGGGCGACCGCGATCTCTACCGGCTTGTCAGGTCACGAAACCGAAAGACGGAGGATATAGAGAAGTTTGTTGGGATAAACGATGGACATGGTCGGCTGCTATTGAATGCTGAGCAGGCGAAGGAAAGGTGGCGGCAGTATTTCGAAGCGGTTTCGACAGAATAGTTCCCGCAAGCACCACAGTTCCGATTTTCAAATTTTCAAGAAGAAAGGGGGTCCTGCTGACTGTTGCAACTACCGGCCCATCCGACTTCTTAGCCGTACAATGAAGATTTTCGAGAGGGTTCTGGATAGAAAAATACGTGATGTCGTTGAGCTGAGCGTAAATCAATGTGGTTTTGTCAGGAACTGCGGCACCGTCGACGCTATCCATGCGACCCGACTTCTTGTGGAAAAGCATCGTGAAAAATGAGAAGCTGTTCACCTCCCTTTTCTTGATCTTGAGAGAGCGTTCGACAAAGTCCTCACGAAGCAATATGGTATGCCCTGCGTAGCCGAGATGTCCCCGGAGAATTGATCGAATGGGTGAAGCTTTTGTACGTGGACACGTCAAGTTGCATACGATCCGCGGCAGCAACATCAAAGGCCTTTTTCGAATCACTGTAGGTGATCATCAAAGGCTCCGCCCTCTCCCTCTGCTCTTCATCGTCGTCATGGATGTCATCACACGAGATTTGAAGAGTTCAGCACCTTGGACACTGTTGTATGCTGACGACGTGATGCTCGCCTCAGACAGCCAAAGGGGATCTCTAAGCAAAGTTCAAGCTTCGCACGACAGACTGGCAGCATTCGGCACACGACTCAATAAAAAGAAAACCTAATATATGACAAATGCGAGTTGTAACGATTCCTTCCAAGTCGATAACACAGTCCTGCCAAAAGCGCATACGTTTCGATATCTTGGATCAACGCTTAGCGATGACTGAACGCTGACGGCTGAAGTCGACGCACGCATCAATGCTGCTTGGTTGAAGTGGCGTACCGCGAGTGGAGTGGTCTGTGATAGAAAGGTTTTCGACAGGCTCAAGTCAAAGATTTATCGTTCGGTTGTGAGGCCAGTCGCACTGTATGGCACAGAGTGTTATCCAATGACCAAGGAAGCAGAAAGACAGCTCGGCGTGATAAAACGAAGATGCTCAGGTGGAGGGGTAGGTTGACCCGATTGGACCGAGATCTTAGTGAAGATGTGCGTGAAAGATTCGGTGTAGCGCCCATTTCAGACAAACTTCGCGAAAATCGCCTAAGATGGCATGGGCACGTTTTGCGAGCTGGAGAACACTCGATAGCGAAAGCGGCTATGCAGCTCCGAGTGACGGGCCAGCGACCAAGAGGACGACCTAAGCAGAGATGGCTGGATATCTTGCACAACGATGTGAAAATTGCAGGCCTGTATCCCGACAACGCGAATGACAAGGTCAAATGGCGGCAACGTTCGAGAAGAGCGGACCTTACTACAATGCGGGACAAACGCTGACGAAGATGAAGAAGAAGACAGGATGATTTTCGGTGCCCTCAGGGCACTCAGGTGGCCGCATGCGGTACAAAAACTACATTAGGAGAGGCCACCCATTACATGATTACAGTTAGAATTTTTCAAACTTCTGAATTCATAGTGAAACTGAAATGATTTTCATTCCTGAGGTATCGCAATTTTTCATAGTTCCATGAAACATAAGGGGCCTTCAGTACTCAGGTCGCCACCAACAGCGCTGAGTGATACAATATCGATTACATTCGGCAACGAGAGCAACCGACGCGGCGAGAAGGGCGACATGAGGGCAGCGCACAGTGTTTTGAAGCTGCGACGACTCTGCGTCACTGCCAGAGAGCGGCAACCGACGCGGCGACGATGATGTTCAGAAACATTTTTGTCGCCGCGTCAAGGTTGAAGTTCGGCGATCAGTCGCCTGTCGGTGCAGACATCTGTACGGTATTATTTTGAGTGTGGCGATTTCGGCGGGAGAGATATATCTAATCCGCCAGAGCAATACAGTTGACCGCAATGTTAAAAGGACATGGGGCGGTTGCGGACTCGCACTGAAACTACGGTAGAATCTGGCACTTTGCCGGATTTCGCCATCGATCGGCGCCACAGCTGATATTCTCGTGAGCAGAGAGACGACGGTTGGCGCCGATCGATGACGAAATCTGGCAAAGTGCCAGATTCTACCGTAGTTTTAGTGCGAGTCCGCAACCTCACCATGTCCTTTTAACAATGCGGTCAACTGTAAATAACTGAAAATATCATCAACTTTTGAAGTTGACTACAAGACAAATGATTTTGACGCGATAGTACTCATAGAACATTTGTAATATTAATCTTCTCCATTGAAGCCATCAAAAGCTTTAAAAGAACTCTGCCAACGCGTAGCTAGATGCCTCCGAGGGCGCGGCCTGTAACGCCGCCCCATTCAACGTAGCGAAAATTTACGGGTTTTAGCTACGATAGCTAAAACCCGCATATTCTTGTGTCGACGGTACAAGGGGTGCAAATTCTACGCTTATTCTACGTAAAAACGAAGGCTAAATTCGATACATTGGATTTAGCCTTTCGATACTTTCTGTCACTAAACCTGTATATTCTCGCTATAATTTTGTAGCGAGAATCTACGGATTTCGCGGCAGCCTGTGTTGAAGTGCAATCTTAAACCCGCGCTGGCTACGCGAAACGCAGGGATGCCGTTCAAACAGCGATGGTCCAGTTATCTCATTTGGTGATTACTCTACACTCTATGGCTGGCCGTGGAGGGTGACCCCGTGTCGCTCTCTGGGAGACCATGGTGAGGATAATTTTGACCATTGGGATGCGGCAGGCCGTGGGGAAGAAACGGCGACGCTGTCGATCGCAGCTGGAATCGCCTTTCTAGTACGAACCAGGACTGGGTTGGTCGATCGACCGAGTTCTGTAACGAGAATAAGCGTAGAATATGCGGGTGCCATAGCTAAAGTTCCACCAACTGAGGCTAAACTCTCCGTAATTTACGTAAAATCTCGGGTCAAAATTAGACTAGATGCCTCCGAAACCCTGGGCATCTCCGGTTTCCGTGTGAGGCATCTAGCTACGCGCTGGCAGAGAAGTTAGTTTGGAAAAAACTGTGAAATCACGATGACGTGATAGACTTTTCTGATATACGTATGATCGATGATTAGTTGAGAGATAACCGTGACGAACACACGTGGCACGCAATCAAGCCAGGAGGTAATGATAGTGATGAACATCGATCGAATGATATCACGTTAGATCGCTGCGCCGCGGCTATCTCTCGACCACTGATCGACGATATTTCTCCATAGGAACTTGGAATAAATAGAAAAAATGCTGCGTGCAAATGAATTTTTCTGTGTATATTTTTTGCGTCAGATGTAACAAAACAACCCAAAAAAAGCAGAAATAGTGTCAAGGATCTGCTCTCAAAATGCTAAATAATATTAATCCTTAGGCAGGAACTGAAAAAAACCTATGAATCGGTAGGGTCTAATAAATCATAAACCGACAAAAAATATCTTACTTCAAGTAGTTATTTCTGATACTCAAATGTTGATGATTTCATTTTAGAAGCTACATACCTAACCAGGAAGAAACTGGCGGGAAATAGGTGGCCTCTTTCGCCCATGTTAATCGATTATTCTCACCCGCCTGAGATACGATGCAGTCTGGGAGGCGTATTCGAAATGAACAGAATACCATCGAATTCAGGGAAAGGCGGTGAATATCGTCGATTGACCTAGTACATCTTTAAATTTAATCGTTTTAAGGGGAGTTTCCCCAAATTTGCCTGAGCTGCCTTGCCAGGGCGCCTCCCTGCCAATTTTTGGAAGGCCCTGAGGGGCCAACACGAGCAGATTTCTGGTAGTAGAAGAGAATCGCTTCCAGAATGTACATTTTAGGACAAAAATTGTCAGTTCGTCACTACGGGCAAAACAGGGCAGACAATGAGCATAGGAAGCTCAGTCAATCCGATCAGAAATGTTCTCAACCACTAATTTGTCGCGTACTCCAAACAATAAAGTAGAGACACTGATTTGAAAGTACTCATCCTATTCAACTGTGCCCTTTACATCTAGGCATTAAACCTCAACCTATTAAATAAATCCTCAATTCTAATACGACTGTTTAAAGAATCATAATGACAGTTTTTTTTTAAGTTCATGGAACCCAATTTTTTGGATCGGGTGGACACATTTGGAGAACTGTTCCACTTTGATTCCGAATAAATATTCATTTTCAAGCGACAAACTCAGGCAAGGCTTTGAAACAACATAACTCGACCATACAATGAACAAGAAAACCTGTTTAAACTGCATTTTCGGTGCTCACCCGGGTCGACCAAAATCGCGATGCGGGTGGCGCACGATGCCGGATTGTGCGGCGGGCAGAGTGTGCAGAGGTTCCGAGTGAGGGGTATGGTATACTTTTGCGACACACGGTCGCGTCGCTCTGCACAGCGACAGTGACCGCCCCCCGTCCTTTGAATCTGTCGCTGTCGCAGTGCACTGCACAGCGACAGCAACAGTGGTAGCGACAGGCTATGGCACATTTGCAGTATGTCAGCCCTCCGCGACACGTCGCTACGACCCACACGCGACATCTGTTCCTACGACGACCGTTGCCGTTGCTCCGATGCGAGTCCCGCCACGATTTGTGTTAGATTGCACGCCTGTCGCTCATTACAGCGACAAAGTATACCATAGGCCTGAGGGACTCACTGCAGCGGGCGGCCGGAATTCGTCAAGCTGGTTGCGCGCAGCAATATGGGATTAGCGGCTCACCCAGAATAATACCAGGCCCCATTCACGAGTGTGCAGGTTGCACGAAATGCAGTTTCTCTCACCGGGCAGCGCGTGGCAAAGTTCTGAGTTTTCTGAGACTTGTCAATAGAGTAAGTAGGATTGTGCCAACAACGAACATGATGGAAAAAAGTCAAGCAAAATTGAAAAACTTAGATCGTTCCTCGACAACTTTCAGTCTCAGAAGTGTTTAAAATCTTCATCTAGGCAAAACTTCAAAACCTCCACCATTTTTGAGAGCTTAGTCACCATGGAGGGGACGTACAGTTCACCTCCGTACTGCCGTTCAGTCCGCAAAGTGCACGCTGATCGCGAAAGCGTGCTGCGGCGCGGTTGTGGGTATCCTCAGACAGGGATGTGGGATCACCCGGGCGGTTTTCGCCTTTGGTGCCCGGGTGATCTCTCCGCCCGGGTGATCCCACATCCCTGTCCGAGGATGCTCGCAACCGCGCCGCAGCACGCTTTCGCAACCAGCGTGCACTATGCGGACTGAACGGCATTGCGGAGGTGAACTGTAGCTCCAAAGAAGACCGGGACAGCGATCTGCTTGACTTCTTTGCCTAGATGCTTGCCGTTGTTAGTGTACGGATCTGATCGCTTAGCTCGTTTACGATAGATAGATACCAGGGCTGTGCGTTATAACGTTAACGTGTTAACGCATTAACGGGTTATTGCGGTTTTTTTTTGGAAAATTAACGATTAATGCTTAACGAAAAAGTCTTAAAATCACGTTAATTTGGATTCGTTAATTGAGGTGGAATTACGGCACTGATTGATCTGCTTCAATGGTGGATTCCGTAACTGGGGCCGTGCACGTCGCTTCGGCTTGCGGCGCGGTCAATTTTCGCTTGTTGTGGAATATATCTCTGACCTCAATGATTCTCATTCCGTTGTTGTTATATTTTAGTTATTTCTTCTCTATAACGGAGAATTCCAATTCGTGTTACGAAAAAGGAATGTGAGGTCTAATCCACCTCTCTGCGGTCAAGTAAGGTACCAAACAAGGGTTGGGAGCAGGGCTGGGCACACGTCCCGGCATGGCGATTCTGAATATGCACCCCCCTTAGCTCGTCAATTTTTAGGCACCCCCTTATGGGAAATCGAAATCGGCTGTTTTCCGAATAGTTGGACAACCATGACCTTGACTTCCTGATTTTGATAAACAAGAATATAAAAAGCACTGAATAGAGAAAAAATTCGAAAATGGCCACAAAAAGGGTAGTGTAATTTCTGAACTTCAAAACAACCCCATGAGAACAATTTGTTAGTAAGACGGTAAGTTATTACAAAAGATGAAACATTTTTCAATACAAAACAATTGAACAATTACCAACAACAGAACTACTACTATTGCGATAATTAATGTTTCCTGTCGAATGTTTCATAAACCTACGAAGGATTAGTTAATCCGTGTTTGATTGTTCTGATGTGGAAATCAGAACTATTTTGTGTTGTGGAACAATGTTAGGATTCATGTGATCCGTAGGGAGTAGAAAACCCGAGTTTTAGCCTCCTAGAATGCCGCTATCCCTTGAAAAATCGGCTTGCCGTGTGATACGGTGTCAGTACGCAGCTACACAGCGCACACGGGAATGGACGCGCACTCAATATTAATAAAAAATGTATTTTATTACAGACCAGGGAGGAGAAAAGGATTGAAACCAAAGGAAATGGAAGATGATGAAAGTTGTCTATTCTGGATGTACCCATTTTAGAAATTTAATGTAAATAAACAAAGTTAGAGCGGGAGTAAATATTTAGCCGTGACAAGGTTCATTCAAACGAACCTAGTTGATCAAAACTAGCATTAAACTGAGAGCAAAGGGTATTGTTAGAAAGAGGAGAATCTGGCAAACATTTTAGCATCAATGGGACCAGTTTTTAATGTGATTTAAGGACCTTAAATCTCGTCCCGGTTTTACCCCGAAAACCGGGACAAAACCGGGACAAAACCGGGACGAGTTTTAAGGTCCTTAAATCACATTGAATATGAAACCTATTGCTATTAAAATGTTTGCCAGACTCTCCTCTTTTTCGCAATGCTCTTAGTTCTCATGTTTGTGGGTGTTTTTAATCAACTAGGTTCATTTGAATGAACCTTATCACGTCCGAAAAATTCACTCCGCTCCAACTTAGTTTGTTTACATTAAATTTCTATACTGTATACATTGAAAGAATCCTAGTTCTGCCTGCTTCCATTTACTCCAGTTTCAATCATTTTCTCCGCCCCGTTCTGTAATAAAATACATTTTTAATTAATATTGCGTGCGCGTCCACTCCAGTGCGCGTTGTGTAGCTGCGGACAAACACCAGATCGCACGGCTAACCTAGTCTATGAGAGATTGCGGCATTCAAGGTGGATAAAACTCGGGTTCTTATGCTCAGGGTACTTCTTAATGAGGAGAAAACGGTCATTCGCTTCTTTCATAGTAACTTGCAGTCTTCATTTTTTATAGTTGGCTCTCTTCATAAGTCACATTCTCATGAATAAAAATCTATTGACTAGTTGTGATGCTGAATGTGCTATCTGTACTTTAAATTTGTCGAAATAAATCCTAGCCTGCTCGGATGAGTCCGGGCAGAGTAAGCAGCGGAGCGGTCGGTCATGGCAAAGTATAACAGTGATAAGAAGATTTTGACATGATAAGCCCGATAAGCCTTGCTTCGACCGGCAGAAAATGAGCGACCTAGGCTATACATCAGTTCGCTAATATTTTTTTGAACTTGAATGATAGTTTTCCTGGGCGCTGTCTTAGTATCTTTGCCTCGAATTGGTAACCACCCGCGTAATCAATGAACGTTGCATCAAAGAAACATGACACCACATCAATCCTTACTTGCTACAAGATATCAGAGTAGTGTTTAATCCTTCATCGAAACAAACTTTGACAGCGACTATGAATTATTGCGAACAGAACCTGCATCTCTATCAATGTTTTTATTCTTTAAGTGTTTGACGCAAAAAGCGGAGAAGAAGATATGACAATTCAGAAGAATAGTGCGTACTACTTTTAACCTCAAATTCGACAGAACATGCACTTCGTTCTTTTTTTTCGTGTTCGGCTTAGGCACCCCCCTTTGCCCTCTCTGCAACGTCTAATATGCACCCCCCTAAGGTTACCCGGGACGCGTGCCCAGCCCTGGTTGGGAGCGGGGATTGAAGGCCGGGTTGGTGCTACTCTTGAGAATAGGTATCATCACTGTATCGAATATTATGATTATACTATAATAAAAAACCGTTCTTCTGTGCAAATTATCAAATCGTTTTTGCTCTAAGTGAATGGCCACTGATTCTCGAGGAGCTTATAATCAAAAAGTCAGATCTTTCAAATAGAGGCACTCTTTTCGCGGGCGAGAAGCTTAGTTTGCTTTAGGCTTCTTTTTTTTAGTCAATCTGGATGTATATTAATTACTTTTATGTTTCTGTTCTCGATACTGCAATTGTTTGATTTGTTTGTCATACACACTGTTTTTTTTCGACGCACCTTAGCGTGCATTCTAATAATAAATAAATATAAATGGTCGGCGCAGATTTTCTTCTCACCTTAGTATATTCTGCATACACATAGAGACTGCCTGTCGCATTTGTGGACACGTGAAGACATATAGTGAAGTCCACTTGAAGTTCACCAAAAGTTGCACATCTACTTCTCAGAACTTTTAGAATTGCTTGATTCCCAGCAATCTCTAACAAAATCAACTTTAATTCGACTAATTTAGCTTGAAACCAGTTTATTTCAACTAAGCATCGACTTCTGCCAGAAAATATCAACTACGAATTGACTTCAAAACAACTGTATCCCCACATTGCGCTCATTCACAAGGGAAAATAACTCGAAGTCCACTTTGCCGGCCGATTAGAGATGATATTACTGTAGAAACAAGCTTCCATTGACTTCAAGTACAATTCGAATGCCGGCGAGCGCCGGTATCGAAACACGGAAGATTCTCGATTCCAATCATTTCTACACTCTCAATTGCTCCTGATCTTCTGTTTCCTCTTCTTCTCTCTTTCCATGTTGCCTTGTTTGGTTTTTTTTTCTTCTGATTCTTCTATTGCAGTTTGAAAATGTTGATCTTTTTCTATTTAGGCTTTTTCTTTGCTCTCAGCCAAACCTGGCGGCTTTCAAGCCAAAATTTGATAAAAAAATCCAAACTACAGACTATGCGCAGTCCCTACTACTCCTTCTAGCTGAACGCCAAAGCTGTCAAAGTTATATGGGCATTTCGAACATTTTTAACCGCTTGGCTGAATTAGCTTTTTCCATCGGTTTTCGTCGCAATCCGATCGAGTTGAAACTTGGGAATATTAAATTACGGTAATGTTTAAATTTCGAGATTTTTCAAAAAAAATCGAAACTCACGTTCTGTCGAAAATTCCGCGAACGCTATGTTCTAAGTTTACTCATTTTTGCTTGAGGTTTTTCGCTCACTTTTTTTCTTGTAAATGTAACAGATATTAAAAAATATACTGTGCTTATCTGGGCCAAATTCAGGTCCGCAATTGCGTCTCGACACGCTTTGCGGCCGCGCGCTTGCGAGTCGAAAGAGTTTTCAGCGCCGCAGCCGCCGATCTCTTGACTCTAGGTGGGTTTTGGAAACTGGAAAGTAAACAAACGAGGGGAAACTGTACAAAAAAGCCATATCGAGTCGTCTTTGGGGCTGAAATCTCGACTGACTCGAGCGCGTGCGGCCGCAAGGCGGGTCGAGACGCCATTGCGGACCGAAATATGGCCCAGATAAGCATGGTATTTACTTCCACTCAGATTTCAGACAAAAAACTGGTTGTTGTTTTTTTGGCAATGACTACAAATTTTTCAGAGGTTCGTTTTCAATTTTCTAATTCATTTGAGTAATGAAGTCTCTAAGACTGAAAGCTCACCCAGAGAGAATTTCAAACATTTCGAATCTCAACTTTCAAGTCTCTTTAACTTTGAAACTTGACGAAATCTGTGCAATTTCTTGCCTTTTATATTGATTGGAAACGAAACTTTGGTTCAGAAATGGCTCTATTCTGCAGGAAAGAAAACTAGTTGAATGTAGGCACTCTCTTAGCCCCAGTGTTGATCTAATTGATCAGGTACTTTTCTGAGTTTTCGACCGCTGTAGTTTACAAACGTCTAAACAAGTCACGAAACGTTAAGGGCATCAAGTTTTGCGGATCTGTGCCCCGGTCCATGAAACTATCTCTTCTGGAGCTTTGGTGCAATTTTCGCCAAGTTGGTGTTATCCCTCCTCTCTTACTATGTTCTCCGATTTCGTATCAATTTTTGTGTTTTTTCTTAGTCCTTGAATGATGCTCTAGTAGGTTGTGCGCTATTCATTCACATGACCCTCTCTAGATTTATATGTGGCTGCCGTCTTTATTTCTAGTGGGCATGGGTTGTGGGGATAAACACTTTCGTGCATTTTTTAAAATTAATTCTTCACGGTGAAGATATCTTGGTAACACTGTGCCAACAGAACGTTGTTTCCTAGGACTTGCAAACCGTATCTCAGTGTTCGACACATGAGATAAGGTTTGAGCCTCCTAGGAAGTATACTTGGGCAAATTGAAGATTTTTTCGAATGATCGACTTTTCGAATAAGTCGAAAATTAGACTTTTTCGAATGATCGACTTTCCGATTTAGCCGAAATTTCAACTTTTCGAATGATCGACGTTTCGATTTAGCCGGAATTTCCACTTTTCGAATGATCGACTTTTTTCGGATAAGTCGAAAATCCCACTTTTTCGAATGATGGACTTTTCGAATAAAAAGTCGACTTTTTCAATCGACTAGAAAAATTATCTACCCTTCCTATCAGCCATCCGGACGGTACGTGAAGATGTGACAGCCTCATTGACTTTTTCATTCCCGAAACAGCTAGATTACATATTTTTGAATTATTTGCGACTTAGGGAAGTCTTTAATTAAAAATGAAAGAATCGATAATTTTGGAAGCTGGCTTCAGGGTCTAACGGCTATTTTCCGGGGGAACAACGGCGGGGAAGTAACACTTGGGAACTAAAGCGAGTCTCTTAAATTTACCGAGGTATGGGGCAACGAGTGTACAGTCTGCTTGGATCGTGTTAATACTTAGCGGTCGATCATCTAGCGCTTCTGGTCCATCATCTACCACTTTCTCATAGAATGTTGATGGGACTGTCAAACAACACTAAAACAACTATAACCCGAACTCCACATGAAGAAAAACTTCAAAAACGATTTTGGCGCGAACCTTAAGACATTTTTTTAGTGTATTCGAACTGGTTTTTCTTTACAAATCAGGATTCTCTCACTAAAGAGGCCAAGCTATACAGAATATGAAATAATTCATGGTTTTCTACGCGTACGATTCCTCTAATATGACAATTTTCCTCCTAGACGATCACCATAATTCGCCCACCGTTTCCCCATTTGCATTTCCATTCAAACACTTTTATTTAAAATCTTATGAGCTCTTAATTCAGTATAAAATTCATTGAACGTCATGTAGAAATAAGAAAAGAAAACTAATAAGATAGTAGAAAGAAGGCATCAATTATGTTTGTCTGCGGCTACAAAAATTCTGCATTGATTACGCGCAAATTAGAAAAATGTGTCCAGATGGAGTAGCTGGCATTTCCAACATCTTTCTCAGTAACCAGGTACTATACTTAGTATCCGATTCACTCTTTTTAGAACGGCATTATCTGAATCGAACCATTATCCGAAGGTTAAAAAATTCGTATAAAATTCGGGTGAAACTTTGGATAGGATCGGATAACTTTCGGAACAAATCGGATAATTTTCGGGATAAAATCGCATAAATTGGGATAAAATTGCACTCGGCCACGCCCATTTGTCCGTACCGCCTTCTGTTTAGTACATCAACCCAGGGTTTTCCTCCTCAATCCGAAATCGGAAGAGTCGTTGCGGCGCGGAAAAATGGGTGTGGTCAAGTGAGATGACCAAGTGGCTAGTTATTCAGTGTAGATTGTTTTTGTATAGTTGCTTTGCCTACTTTTTACTAGCTAGTTGTTCTGAAAAACCTGTGTATGGATAATACTGTGCCTCCCAACGACGGTAGAGTAATTGAAGATTTGTTTTCATATTTTTATTAATATGCATTTATGAAGATTGATGTTCGTATGTGAACATGCTGCAAATGCAATGAAGTACTTCTGTTTCTTCAATTATGGATGTTTTCAGAGGCTTGCCTTGAGTACCTGGTTCATTTTTTACCGTTTTGCCTCAATTGAACTTTGTTCCGAAAATATCCGAAGTTATCCGAAATTACCCGACCGGATATCCGTGTCCGAATCATTGAAAAAATAGCATTATCTGAATCGATCCATTATACGAAAATACAAAAAAACGTAATATCTGAATTGAACCAATATCCGGAAAATTTAAAATCGGCAATATCTGAATCCATCCATTATCCGAAGAATCATCTTCGAATAACAAGTTTACCAGGTACTCTTGAGAGCGGCTAAAATTTCGAATAAGTCGGATATTACTATTTTCGAATGATCGACTTCTCGACTTATCCAAAAATCGCCCTTTTCCGAATGATCGACTTCTCGACTTATCCGAAAATCGCCCTTTTTCGAATAATCGACTTTTCGATTCAGCCGGATTTTCCACTTTTCGAATAGTCGACTTAGCCGATTTAATCGAAGTCGACTTTTTTCAATCGGATGATGATTCGATCATTCGATTCGGCCCAAGTATACTAGGAAGTACTACTTTATCTTTACATTGATTCCTAGCAGTTCTCACTGCTAGGAATCAATGCAGCGATAGAGTAGTGTTCCGTGGGTGGATCGGAAAGTGTTGTTCACAAGTTAATGGGCTATACTTGTCAGCTACATTCTGCAATACGGTATCAACAATTAGATAACAGCATAAGGCTGCTAACTTGTTATAGAGTTGTTCTTACAGTAATAGCAATTGTTGGTGACAAGTTGGTGAGTCTCAAGTTGTTATCCACGTAAGAACAACTATACCGTGGTTCGTTACGGCGACAAGCAGAAAGTTGTTCTCAAAGTCGAAATCAAGTAAACGAAAATCTTTTGAGTTATCAATGAGTAGCGGTTTATCGGGAATCAATGGGCATGAAACTCATTGCAGCACAGCCGCTCCCCCTCAACCAGTGGCGAGCGTGTTGCCTAAGAATTTATGCAAATTGATCTTCTGCCAACTGCTTCTCATTGATGAGGAAATGAACAAAATTTGATGGACCGCACTATAGACTAAACTGGGAAAGGGAACACAGTCTGCGTAAGTGTGCACACACAGAAAACCAATCCGAAGTGCGGCAAATGCCGTAGATTATAGTTTCTAAGCTCATGTTAAGGATAGCATTCTTCGCATGTCAGACAGTGTAGCACACCACTCGCCAAGACGTTCCAGACACCCTTTCTGGAGTCCTATCCACTTTCCACTGCGTCCTGTTTGAAAACTTTCTAGGATGCAGTGCATGTTCCACGTGTGCTTACAACTCTTTACCCGGCGCACGCTCACATTCCACTAAGCGGCCCACTCTCATCATGGAGCGCCACTCAGTTTCTACCACGCGTCGCACGTTGTACATAAAACGCTACTGACTATAGTTGTACACGAACGAAATTTTCGACAGATTTTTCGAAATTTTTTTCGTTCGTTTTCGTTCGTTTGACAATTCGTCGACCGAATTTTATTCAGATTCCGTTCTTTCGAAACTTCGTCGAACGAAAATTTTTCAATTTTCGCTCGCTCGAAATCCAATTTTTCGATTTTTTTTTTGAAATTCGTTCGTTCGGAATTTTTTCGAATATATTTCGAAAAAAATTTCGAAATGTCCGACAAATTTCGAAAAAAATTCGAAATTATTGACGAATTTCGAAAAAATACGAAATTTCGAAAAAAAATCGAATTTCGAATAGTTTCGAATTTCGTTCGTTCGACCTCCCAAGTTTCGAAAGTTTTTCGAAAATCCTTTTTTCAAAAAAAAATTCGAACGAAATTTTTTCAATTTTCGTTCGTTCGACATTTTTTTCGAAATTGTACAACTATACTAGTGACTTTCTACGGCGCGGCGCGCGCCCTCATGAACCATTTTTCACGACGTCCGGCTGACGTCATCTAAACGCCCAACCACTTTCCACGAAGTCTTCATATGAAGCCCCACCTACTTACTTACCATCACGTCCTGCTGACGTCATCTGAAGCCCTACCTACCTTCCGTGACATCATCTGAAGGCCTACTCCTTTTCCACGAAGTCCTGGCCACGTCATCTAAAGCCCCACACACTTTCCACGACGTCCTGGTGACGTTATTTGGAAGTCTATTTTATTTTTTCTGGGACTTCTGATGATTTATCGATTTTTTTTGTGGTCAAGTAATATTTTTAAATATTTAACGAAATCCAGAATTGACGTGTTAACGCATTAACGAGTTTTTTCGAAAATTAACGATTAAAGCTTAACAAAAACTAATTTTCGTTAACGAACACCCCTGATAGATACCCTCTCGAGAGAACTTCGTTCTCCGCAGAATGATTTTAGACTAAAGGACTCAGATTTGCGCGAGTAGGTGTACGAAAATAATAGTTTGCCATTTCGCAATTTGATCAAGTCACCATCCCAGAATATGAGGGACTTTCTACAACATAGAGTCTCTACAACGTCTTACGAGCTCTGGGCGGTACCACGTGTGGAAGTCGCAAGGAGACAATCCTGACCACGTACAAGGCAATCTTGCAACCGGCGTTGGAGTACACTGCACTGGAATAGCAGCACATAACATCGGATTCATCGTGGACAAAGATGCAGCGAGATCAAAATACTGCTCTTCGGATCGCCCCTGGATGCACACCAGTGGAGCATCTCCATGATGAAGCCCGTATCTTGCCAGTTAACAAGCACCGCCAACTCCAAGCGCAGCAGATGGTCATAAACATCGTGAAACGGCCTGATCATCCATCAAGACAGATTATGAATCCTGTGTGAGAGAGATAGATAGATAGATAGATAGATAGATAGATAGATAGATAGATAGATAGATAGATAGATAGATAGATAGATAGATAGATAGATAGATAGATAGATAGATAGATAGATAGATAGATAGATAGATAGATAGATAGATAGATAGATAGATAGAGATAGATAGATAGATAGATAGATAGATAGATAGATAGATAGATAGATAGATAGATAGATAGATAGATAGATAGATAGATAGATAGATAGATAGATAATAGATACTAGATAGATATTAGATAGATAGATATATAGATAGATACGAGATATATAGATAGATAGATAGATAGATAGATAGATAGATAGATAGATAGATAGATAGATAGATAGATAGATAGATAGATAGATAGATAGATAGATAGATAGATAGATAGATAGATAGATAGATAGATAGATAGATAGATAGATAGATAGATAGATAGATAGATAGATAGATAGATAGATAGATAGATAGATAGATAGATAGATAGATAGATAGATAGATAGATAGATAGATAGATAGATAGATAGATAGATAGATAGAGAGAGAGAGATGTATCAGGAGGCCTTTTGCGGATGCTTCCGAAAAAGTCAATCTACAAAGATGGACTGGCTCCCAATTGAATCTTCTTCGTCTTTTACGTGCGCAGCACACCCGATTCGTTAGAGATCACTTGAGTAAGTTGGCTGTCAACCCCACATTGGATCGCACCACCCGAAGTCAGCAACACCGAGGTGGGACTCGGTAGGCGGGCTAGGATTCCCCTCGCCTCGATACGCTGCGGGCATTCCCCTATGCTGTTGTCATACTTAGCAGTTAGCCTGACAAGCGCCCGGATTGTGGTAACCCTCGCCACACTACAACACACCTATTTGATTGCCCGAAGAGGCCCACCACACTGACAACAATGAATTTGTGGATGAATCCAACTTCGGCCACCCGTTTCTTGAACCAATGACAAAAACTCTACCGCGGCTGCGAAGAAGAAGAAGACAACATAGAAAAGAAAGTATTATACAGTCGACATCCGCCGGTTATCAGTTATGTCCGTCCGGATGAGATTGTCCGCCCACGCGGTAGGCGTGCGTGTTGAACAATCGTGGCATAGGCATTCTCCACGTATTTAAGCCGATCTACAGGAATAGTATACAAATTTCGAGTATCCCAGTCACTTTTCTGCAACTATGTGGAGGCTTTTGCGACAATGTCTTCGCGACGTCCGCGCAAAACACACGCCGACCGAGTGGGAAGACAGTCTAATTCATACAGACTCTAGATAGTTGGCCACCTTCTCACCGCACAATCACTATTCTTAGCCACCAAAAGCTATGCATTTGTTTTCAGACATATATCCGGAGTCTTTGTCTGTGAAAGGAAGCTTTCAAATACGTTAAAGGCACATTTCACAATAAACTTCGTTCTTGAGTTTTATATAAAATAGATTTGCCTTGGTTCTCAGAAGGAGAGTAGCGCTGAAAAAAAAACAGATGTAAAGCCTTCCTAGAGGCAAAAAACGATTTCGAAGATTGCCCCAAAGGGCAAGACCGGCGTCTTCGGGCCTATTTGTTGTCATCAACACCGACACGTCTCTATCACTGCCACGCTTCGACCTGCGATCATCGGCAGTGGTTTCCCATTAAATGAAAAATTAGATTTGAGAGGTATGTAGTTGTCGAAAACATCCGGAAAACTTCGTCAGGCAAAGATCTATACAATCCGGTGCCTAATTCGATGAAAACCACCACTTGTAATCGCAGGCCGTGCAATGGAGGTAAATCACAAGACATCTCAAATTGACTTGCTCTAATCCCACTTTGCGTATACTGTTTTTGGTCAGGAGATGGGACCAACGCAGTCGTGTGACTGCAGCACGATCCCTTTATCATTCTTTGACGTGATTCTATCATTATAACGCCGGACACACGGTCGGAGTTGGAGGCGCTGGCTAACAGAGCCGCGTTGCTCGCCGCGCACGTTTCACTAGCTGTCGCTTACGACGCAATGTCATCAAAAATCACTCTTTACGAGAAACTTCGTTTTTGAATTTTTTATGAAGATCAACTTTCCTGATTCCTATAACTAGATTAGCGTCGAACCATCGAGCTAAGCAGTCTTATCAATCAAAAAATTTAAAAAAAAATTCATTTTTTTTTTCAAAAAAAAATTCTAAAATTAATTTTAATAGTGCTCTTTTCCCGCCTTCGAGTAGATCACGGCTACTCAGAGTTTACGAAAATCATCACCAGGATTAGTTTTTTATCCCAAAAGTTTGAAGCTAAAAACCGTTTCCTCTAGTTAATTTCTCTTCACCCGCAGCAAACGGACACTCAGAAAAGGCGTCAGTGCTAGTTTAAACGCTCATCTTCGCCCTTTTTCTGAAACCGTTATCTCCTACAAATGCGAGCGTTCGGTGGGGCGCGTTGGCTCATTCTTTACTATGGGGACTAAACTACGCGGAGCGGCAAAAATTAGAAAGCGGTTTTTTGTGCTTAAAGGCAGTGTTCACGATAAATTTCACCTCCGAAATCTCCACGGTTTACGAAAGGTCTGGTGCCCTATATAGCGAGGCATACTTAAAAAGGACACGAAAGAAGCGTTTTTGAGCCAAAGTAGGCCCTCCCTTGTTTACATTGATTTTTGAGCGTGGAGGAATTGACCGCTAGACGGATGATGCCTATCAGTGCAATGAAGCAAACAGCTCACTTATCAGCACTTCCTTCACTTGACCAATCCTGTAATCTGAGTCTTCATTTGTTCTTTCGAGGGGCGGATCTGGGGCTTCAGGCGTGTCTGAGGCACCAAAACGCTTGTTTGCAGCCGTTATTTTGCCGCTCCTGGCTCGTTTTCTACCGTTCTTTCGACACTGGGAGCCTAGGATCCTTCTTGCCTATCATTTCACTGTGGGAAGTAAACGAGGATGATCATCGTGAACACTGCCTTTAAGTTTCCTTTGAGAATCTACCGTATCGTCACCATAAATTTCCTTTGAGAATCTACCGTATCGTCACCATAAAGCTACGACTCTGCAAGTGATTTAGTGGATATACGAAAAAGTAGGCGGTGCTGGGCGACCGATACTGTGCTCTAGATAATATAGAGTTGGCACGGATCGGACTGATACTTTGCGATCTCTATTGAAGGTTGGCGCAAGCTTGAAGCCATGTTTTTCAACGTACGTGTACCGAGTTTGAGCCAACCTTAAGTAGGGAACTCGAAGTATACTCTGTTTATCTTGAATTGCACAAAAGACGGTCCGCCAATAGTTCTCTAATTGGCCAGCTAGTACCGTTGTGTACGTCCACGACGCGTTCTCGGCAGACCCGGGTGGCAGGGTGGGTGGACAAGTGACGGCATTGACGAATCGATTGCTCTGCACACCGGGCGCACGCCCGGGTCTGCCGAGAACGCGTCGTGGACGTACACTTCGGTACTAGCGGGCCAATTAGAGGACTATTGGAGGACCGTGTTTTGTGCAATTCAAGATAAACAGAGTATACATAATGTACAGTATATGAGTGCGATCCCTGCTGACTGCATAATCGGTGTTGCGGTTCCGCTAGCAAATGAGAGGAGTTCTCAAATTCGGCTGTTGAGAATCGCTCAGATACGGTGATTTTGGCTTAACGCTTGCAACGGCGTTAGCGTTTCAGAAGAGGCAATCTGATGCCCGCGAGATTTGTGCTAGATTTCATGCCTGTCGCTCATGACAGCGACAAAGTGTACCACACCCCTTAAAGTCAGTGTTCACGATGAAAAAAGTTATCGAAATTCCACTAGGATTGGATAGTGGAGGGACACTCTGTAACGTTAACGTCGAAAGAACGCATGAAAACGAGCCAGGAAGAGCCCTAAGAGAGCCCGAAGTTGCAACTTCGAGCGCATTGAAAACCCCAAAAGCGCATCACACGCCCACCGACGTGAATAAATGAATGCTCGAGATCGTGAGATGAGCGACGATTTTGAATCATTAGCCCCGTTCTTCCCTTCATTCTCAGCTTCTCTCTTCACTCAGGTCAGCTCGCATAGATCGGCTGCAAAAGACGGAAGTTACAAGCCTCGGACAACTCGTCCACCATGTTTCCATAGCTCAATCTTTGAATGACCATAACTTGGTTCCCAGAAGGTCGTGTACGATTTCAGAGACATCATTGGAATCAGCATGGGGCCGTTTTTTTTTTAGGCTAAAAACAGAAAAACGATTTCCATCGTGAACACTGCCTTCAAAGGCACAGGACACCCAAAAAATTAATTTTCAGATTTTATGCTTATCTTGGAGAGAGTCACACGCTGACCACAGTGGTATCTCCAGAATCCTCCAAGACCCTCTTGGAACAGAGTTATGGCTCTTCAAAGATGCCTAGATTTAGAGGGTGAAAATTTCGTGGACGAGTTGTCTCAGGCCTGTATTTCTTTTCGTTCGCAATCGTTGCTCGAGAACGAGTCAGGATAAGGAGATAGCCCAGCAATGGACTGAAGAATGACGAATTATTGAAATTCATCCATCTATCGATCCGCTATCGAGTCCGAAAGTCTGTCAGGTGGTCGGGCCTGTGGTGGTGAGCGAAGGGGGTCGGGCCTGTGGTGGTCGCTTATATCTCGCTTATTTGGAGGAATTGAGATCTCGCATTTGGCACGTGTTATACAGGAGGGTCTTCTACACAAATACATGAAAATCTCATAATTCATATCTGAGGGTGTACTGTGCCTTTAAACGTGGGTACCTGTCAAATACTGGACGCAACCTAATATGTACTTAGTACGTGAAACAGTGGACAGTACGTAGTTTCTCTTGTTTCACCACATTGATAATATTTGTAGTGGTTATTGTTATTGATTGTTGTTTACAATTTACGGTGGTTTTGTCGTAATTACGTTTTACGATTTACGAAATTTGAAATTTCATCTACGCACACCCCTGATTGGGATGCGGAAGGCCGTGGGGAAGAAACGGCGATGCTGTCGATCGCAACTGGAATCGCCTTTCTAGTACGGATCAGGACTGGGTGGGTCGATCGACCGAGTGCTGTAACGAGAATTTGCGTAGAACATGCGGGCGCCGTAGCCAGAATTTACGTAGAATATGCGGGCGCTGTAGCTGAAATCTCAACAACTGAGGCTAAACTTTCCGTAATTCACGTAAAATTTCGGGTCAAAATTAGACTAGATGCCTCCGAAACCCTGGGCATCTCCGGTTTCCGTGTGAGGCATCTAGCTACGAGCTGGCAGAGTAGGCCTAAGGAGGCCGGCCTTGCCCACTGGGGTAATCTTCAAAACCGATAGTTGCCTTTGGGAAGGCTTTAAGATCCGTTTTTTTTTCTAACACAGTTCTCCTTCTGGGGCCTACCACAAATGTTTTTCACTGAAAACTCAAGAAAGAATTTTGTCGTGAAGACTGCCTTTAAGTTCTGCTGAAATGCAAAATGTGCAGAACTTACCCGGATCCGTGATATATATATATATATATATATATATATATATATATATATATATATATATATATATATATATATATATATATATATATATATATATATATATATACATATATAAATATATATATATATATATATATATATATATATATATATATATATATATATATATATATATATATATATATATATATATATATATATATATATATATATATATATATATTATAGTTGTGCTTTTTGACTAAACGGACCGAATGAATGAATGAATGAATATATTCGACTTCAAAATTTTCGAATAAACGAATGAATGAATAAATTCGACTTCAAATTTTTCGAATAAACGAATGAATGAATATATTCGACTTGAAATTTTTCGAATGAACGAATGAATGAATATATTCGACTTCAAAATTTTCGAATGAACGAATGAATGAATATATTCGATTTTCTATTTCGATTGAATGAATATCGAAAATCGAATAATTTCGAATAAATGAATTAATTTAACTACGGCCAACCGAATTCAGAATTTCGCGACGCTACTGCTTTGAACAGGCAGTTTTTAAGAATGGCATCGAAAGCTTTGAACGGCTCAATATTTTCAATATTCCGCTCAGGGGTCGTTTATACTTCCGCCGCGGCGCGGCGCGGCGAGATGCAATACAGCCATATCGATCAAGCGGCGCCGCCTGGCGGCGCCGCGAGGCGTTTAGAGTTTTTGTGCTCGAAATCTTCCAACAGTGCCGCACGCGGCCGCCGCCTAGGTGCTGCCGCGCCGCCCGAGGAAAGCAGGCGGCCGCGTGCGAGCCGCATGACATCGTATGCTTCTTTTGCTGTTATTTCATACACATTCTCAATTTCGTTCTTCTGCTTCATCTCTAAAATTCCTTCCAAGGTCCTGGGCGTTGTTTAGAGTAGGCTGGGTTGTGAAAAGTTCATTTTTTTAGCTTTTGAAATACTTTTTTCTAAAGAGAAATCGTTTTTGAAGACTCTATCCGCCTTCGGGTGCTGTGTTATGGTACGAAAAAATATAGATGTTTCTTTCGCGCAAGGAATCACTGATTACAATCGGCCTTGTATTATGTTAGAGCTACTCCAGGTTGTGTTTAGCGTCATTCTGCGACGTCGCCGCGTAAATTCGACGTAGCCCGATTATACATCCTGGTGGCGCGATTTTTCAAGCGGCGCCGTCCCACTTATTGCCGCTCCGCGGCGGAAGTATAAACGGCCCCTTAGGCAGGTTTCATGAGTGGCGGCACGCGAAATCGATACGCATCGTTTCTACACTATTAGCCGTCTGATGCCACCCACAGCGGCTCTAATGCGCTATTTATACAACGCCAGCGCGTCACGAAAGGGCGTTTCGTAAGGCCCCGTTCAGAGTTCATTCGCGTCGCGACGTTATAATCAGCCTACATCTCGATCACGCTACGTCGCATCGCGTCTTCGCTGGGTGTCCACAGCAGGGGTGTGCGGAAATTTTTTAAAAAATTTCAGAAAACAGAAAACAGAAAATCGAGTTAGTCAGAAAACAGAAATCAGAAAACAGAAAGGCCAAAACGGCCAGAAAACAGAAATCAGAAAACAGAAAAATTTCAGAAAAAATACTCATTGCGTTTTAAAAAAAATTTCAAGTGGAGAGAGGATGTAATTCTGAATACTTTTGCCATACTTAAAATATAATATCCACGGAACTGCACAGATCACCTGTAAGGCATTGGTAGTAGCAATGTCGCGTCAATGACGGATATAAGGTCATTAAAGACACGCTGATAGTCTTGGCCGAGAAATAGGCTCAACAACTGATCCTGTCGAGCAGATTCTCGAGTATTTCTTGATTATTCCTTGGCTGCTAGGTGGCTGCGACCATGTTGTTCGCGAAATAATCGAGGAATAACCAAGAAAATATGGGTGGTTGAACCGACGGCGGTGTTGACATCCAAATCTGACTCAGCAATGCGTCTTACACTCCCCCTTTGAGAGCATTCTTTCGCGGCTGTTTCTCGACGACCATTATTTGACGCCTATTTTGCGGCAACCAGCTATTCTCTGAACACGACCTTGTTCTCGGCTACTGCGCCAAAATCAGGCATTTTGTGGTAATTTATCAGCTATTGCTCGGCCAAAACTCTCAGAGAACTCACCCGTATGGTAGAACGTCAGCACAATAAGGGTTGCATCCTAGGACAGACATCGGGTTCAGACCCTCGCTGTGTGCAGCAGCTGCTGCGAACAACTAACTGCAGCAGCTGCTGACAAGGAGAAGTTGAATTCGTGCTCCTCCCTGGGATGCTACCCCTATTGTGCCAAAGTACTACCCTACGAGTGCGTTAGCAGGGTTACCGGTAAAAACGATTGTTGAAATTTCTTTATAAGAATGCAGGTTTGGCCATCACAAAAGTAAAAATAAGTGACAAGTTGCATGGAAAACGCACAAAAGCAAGTAAGAACGGCTAAATGGTAGGTGTATGCACACCCCCAACTAACAGGTTTTTTTATAAATGCATATTTTCCGCCTTCTATTTTGCCGCTAAAAAGTTAGTAGTCTCTCGATGTCTAGCAGCTACTTTAACTGCAGAATAAAGACGACTAAACAAGCAATTGTAGAAATCTAGTTATTCGTGGGCGGGCTGAGACCCAGCAATAGCTTATTTTTGAGCGTTTTCTCCGACTTTCCATTTATTTTCACTTTTGTGATGACCAGGCCTACCTTCTCAAAAAGATACCACAATCAACTTTTTTATCGCGAACCCTGCCCTTAACAGCAATCGTACATTGAATACAAATAGTACCTCGTAAAGGACTAAATAAGCTGCGCTGTTCCACAGATCCGGATTTCGTTCACTTTTTCTGATTTTTTTCTGTTTTTTGCAGATTTTTCAGAAAACAGAAATCAGAAAACAGAAAGGCCAAAACGGCCAGAAAACAGAAAACAGAAATCAGAAAACAGAAATTTCCGCACACCCCTGGTCCACAGTGAAGAGGCGCGATACATTCGAAATGACGCGCTTTCTCCTAGAACGATAGCGGTCGTATAGCGAGATGGGAGTTGTTCGGCCCGCCACGCCCCAGCGATTCCATCAGTGTTACTGTCTGAGTTGGGGATAGTGTTCGCGGAATTTCTGGATTAGGCGAGATTCCTAGTTTTTTTTTCGCTTTTCGTGAATTTGCTACTTCGACATTTTCTGCTCTAACGAGCATGAGCCGCAAAACTTGCTGCTATTTGATATTTACTCCACCCCTTTGAGTATTACTCATTTTGCCACCTATTCGTTTTTATTTCGTTTCCAAAAATCGATAAGAAAAAAATCCAAATTAGCCATCGTCGACAGCCATAGAAGCACCTTGTCAAAGGTTGGGAAAAAATATACAAATCTCGCTCTATTGAGAATTCCCGTGCTTATTTTGATCTAGCGCATATGTCGTGGGTTCAATTGCCTTACCAATTTTCGCGGCTTTAGCTTTGGCTACTAAAAAATGCTCAGTCGGTACCCTGGATCTCCATCAAATTTTTAGTTTCAACTTTGGAAACCGCCAAGTTTTGCTCAAAACCAAAAAAAGCGTTGGATAGAAGACAATTTACACTTTCGAGTAGTATTGCCCTTACCAGAAGAAAATTCCGGTCCGCAATTGTGGACAAACGCTGTTGCAGCACGAAATGCGATGAAGTCGTGCTGGGACGAAGTTTGATCGTGCCGGAACTACGTGGTCCCACCAGTATGGTCATGGTGTCGCGTGCTGCCATAGCGGGTTTCTGCGATCGCGGACCAGAGATTCGCTCGGATCAAAGCACTTTTTCAAGTACTCGTCGAAAACAGATTTATTTTGAAACACATATCATCACTGGGAAGTTGAGGCATTTCCATGTTTAATGAGGTTTGAGGCTGTGTTTGAGCTCATTACTCATCAGTTACGAATTACGATTAACGAGTTACGAGGATTTGAAAATTACGATTCACGCAATTCAAAATTTCAGTTACGCACAGCCCTGACTCACACTAGTGCTGGTGCACTGGCCCTTCGAAAGATTTCTGTGTAGGATCCGGTAATGGCTGTGTTAGATTATTCGAATATATTCGAAGATCGAATATGTTCGAATAATTGTCAGTGTCGATAGTCGATTTCGAATATTATTCGAATACCTGGTATTTTCGATAGTCGATTTCGAATAATGATCGAATATAAGGTTTCTTCGATAGTCGATTTCGAATAATGATCGAATATCTGTTTTTTTCGATAGTCGATTTCGAATAATAATCGAAATTCGGGATTTTTCGATTACTCGATAATCGAGTAAATAATCGAATAATTTATTCGAATGTTTATTCGATTGCGAATATTCGAGCACAACTATAATATATATATATATATATATATATATATATATATATATATATATATATTTATATATATATATATATATATATATATATCATATATATATATATATATATATATATATATATATATATAACACGGGCATGGACCGGGAAGAGCCTTCGCGTGCATTGTTCAAGGTTGGCGCCAACTCGGTGCACCTATGTTATAGCACATGGCACCGAGTTTGCCCCAACTTTCAGCAGTGAACGCGAAGTCTCTTCGCGATCCATCCCGACGTTATATATATATATATATATATATATATATATATATATATACATATATATATATATATATATATATATATATATATATATATATATATATATATATATATATATATATAGTATATATATATATATATATATATATATATATATATATATATATATATATATATATACAATTTTACACTCGTGTGGAAAAAAAAAGAAAACAGGAAAACGAACAATCAACCTCAAACGGAATATTCAAAGCAAAGGTACTGTAAACCAATGAAACGAGAACAACGATTGATCAGTCCGAAGAATAGCACAGGGAAATGAGCAACCCAGCACTACGGAGGGTCACTCCGCCGCTCTCCGGAAGCCAGTTTCATGTGCACTAAGTTCTTATAGGCGCCGAAGTTTATAGGAATAGTATCGTTCCTACTGAGATCTTCGAATACCGGAAATATTCTATTAGTGAAAAAGCAGCGCCGACACTCAAGATTTGACACGGTACGGTGGAATTTAATCGGACCCTCCCGGGTTACCGAATCTCTCGTTCTCACGAAATCCCAGGCCTAAGACCAAACTTGCCATTGAAAAGGATATGATGGAACAAAAACAAATCGTTCTTTTTCCTTCTGAGAGCCAAAGGCTCTAGGCCAAAGAGTGCATTTCTGTCAGCAGCGGAGGGCAATTGCCCATAAATGAAGCCATGCTGTCTATTAAGAACTCTTCTAGTAAAATTGTTCTGTATCTTTTCCAATCTATTAATGTTCTTGAGTTTGGCGGGGTGAAATACCGGGGTACCGTACTCGAGTAGAGGCCTTACATACGTGGTGTAAGCTCTGATAAGCACAGAGGGATTGCAAGTTGACAAACCCCTTAAAACCTTATTCATGGCAAAAGCTGCTTTTTTTCGAGATAGATTCACAGTGCTTATCAAAACTCAGACTTGTAGTAATAGTGAACCCTAAATCAGTTATTTGGTCAACTTCTTGGATCTTACAGCCACTGACAGTATATTTACTGTTAGCATTGCTACTACCCAAGTGGAGAACCTTCGTTTTTCTTTTGCCAACGGGAGATTCCAATCGCGAGATCAAGTACTAACAATGTCAATAGACTGTTGTAGCAGGATACAGTTCTCCGGTTGGGAAACGTCCCGATAGATCTCGATATCATCCGCAAATGCACTGAAACCAGTGCCACAGGAAGTGACAAGACTGGCGATTTCGTGAGTGTATATGTAGAAAAGTATGGGCGACAATACTCCGCCTTGTGGTACACCACTCAGGACTGGCCTTGGAGTTGAGTGAGAAGAGTCAACACAGACCGAGAACGTCCTGTCAGTTAGGAACGAACGTACCCATGAAACTATTCGCGGATGGATACCAGCCATTGAGAGTTTCTGCAATAATTTGTCATGAGGAACCTTATCAAAAGCCTTAGCAAAATCAAAATACACAACATCAACACTCTTCCCAACATCTAGGAAAGCCGTCCACTTGTTTAGTGCTTCTATGGTTGCCGTCACAGTGGACTTCCCTCCCTGGAAACCATGTTGGAAGGGAGAGATAACCTGATTCGCTTTCAAGTGACAAACGATTCTCTTCTTCAGAATTTTTTCGAACAGCCGTGAGAAAATAGATGTTATACTGATTGGTCTGAAATTAGCAGGGTCTGTGAAAGGGGGCTTTTTTGGAATGGGGGTAACAAATGATTGCCTCCATTTGATGGGGACTTCACCAGACATGAAGCTCAGATTGAAAATGAACTCCAGGGGACCTGCAATATCATGAGCGATCTGTTTGACAAAGCTGAGTGGTATGGCGTCGGGAGTGATAGAGTTGGATGAGGGCCAGGCAAGAAGTTCCTTGATAATTTCGTCTCTGTAAAACCAACATGAATCAGCCATAACAGCGAAAGAATTGGAGACAGGTAGACTGTCTATAGAAGAGACGTCAGAAAACGACTTTTGAAATACGTCCGCCAACAACTCAGCTCTATCACTAGCATTCCTCACCAATGCCCCATTGGGGTTTTTGAGAACTCCAACACCTGGTTTTTCCCGGAGTTTAGAGTTGATAAATCTTAAGAAGGAATGTTTATCACTTGACTCGACAGCTTTTTTCTCAGTATGGTTATTAAACTTCTTCAATTTATTAGCAAAACGTTCACTAACTTTTTTGAACCATTCCCAGAACTCAGCACAGTCCTGAGTTTTAGCCAAATGCCACGCCTCCGATCTCAACCGCTCAAGGTTGGTTAAATGCGGTGGGAGTCTTCGTTTATTACGGTGACACGGTTCGAGGGTAACGAAAGTATCAATGCAATGATGGATGATAGAAAGAAAAAGCTCGTACTTCTCGTCCACACTGACAACAGTGCCCAAGGAACCGAACCAGTCTACATGAAGTAAATGGTTGCGAATAGCATCGAGATTTGCTTTCCTAAAATTCCCTCTATACACAACGGGAGCATTACACCTTGGAAGGTTAAGTGCGAAATGAACGGTAGAGTGATCACTGGACCCCAACGGCGGAGAAATGCTTACTGAATTGACCATACAATTATCATTACACAGAACTAGGTCAAGAACATGACCACCACGGGTCGACGCCCTAACAAATTGCTCAAGGCTATGACTCGAGCACACAGTTAAAAAACTTCTTGAGATCACATTGGCAAAAGCAGATGGTTCATTCCAATTGATATCCGGGAGGTTAAAATCGCCTGTGATGATAGAAGACCAGCTACAAGAAATAAGGTCGCCGATGGTACTGAACAGTTGCTCAGACAAATTCGAAGTACAAGATGGTGTCCTGTACACAACCAGAAACCGTATGGGTTTTAAGTCGATTTCCAAATCCGTGCAAAGGATTTCATATGCATCAGGGACAGAATCCTGGAACACAAGAACTGGACAAAAAAGTTCCCTAGCCAGAAAAATAACTCCTCCACCCTTTTTGCGAAGACGGTCCGACTTTAGAACTTCGTAATGCGAGCACCAGTCAACCAGTAGAGAAACCGACCCAACCCCACCGTTCAACCATGTTTCAGTTAAAGAGATAATGTCCGTGTCGAATTTTTGAAGCAAAAATTTCACCGCGTCAACGTTCTTTACTAGTGAGCGAATGTTTGTGGCAATACATGTGAGGCGGCACAAATTTATCCGGGGAGAGTTTAGCAGTTTCCCGAGCTCGTAGGGGCTGGGTCACCCAGGGAAGATGCAGGAGGATCAGTTACAATGTTCGAGGTGCTGGCATGATTTACATTCACAGGAGCAACGATATTCCCGAAACTAGAGTTGGGACGCTGCCGTTGGGCCCTGACCCTGACCCTCTCCTCCTTTGAAAGAGAGGGCCTTATAAAGACCCCCCTGGAGGAGAAAGATTTGAGCCAGTGGGCTCGACGACAGACTAGATTAGCGTGAAACGTTGTAGGCAAGACCAACTTAATCAAGCGTGACCTACCAGAATTCGGCTTACCCATCCGATAAATGGATATGGGCCTGCACTCAGCCTCCAAATGATCTAATATCGTAGCAATACAATTCTCATCATGTAATACCCTAACCGATGATATGACATCGGAAGATTCATCAATACCAGAGATCACTACCGACCGCTTCCTCTCACGTTCCTCAAACGTGCAATCACAGTTATTAGTACGCCTAACAGGAGAGGACGAGCGCACAGTTAAGTTGTGGGAAAGCTCAGACTTGAGAGCTACAATTTCAGCTTGTAATACGGCATTATCCTGAAGTAGCTGGGCATTCTTAGCGGCTAACGACCTATTCTCATCTACAAGTTCAAGATTTTTCGACATGATTAAATGAAACTTCTCCCTCATAGACGAGAATTCGCTTATCACAAGCTTCAAATGCGTTGGAAGCGTTGCATCCTTCATCAATTCCACAACAGCACTAGCAAAATCCAACGGTGCTTGTGATCCAACTTCTCCGCCGCGACTTGTAGATGCTCGCGTCTGAACAGGAGAGCGGCGAACACGGTTAGACATACTTACGAAACAGATGAGTTGAAGCTAATAGACCTGTGATGGTGGCTTGTTGAAAAGTCGAGTATATGATTTCGC
>JAPDOI010000068.1:1077500-1472500 GCA_029168955.1 Aplectana chamaeleonis | reverse complement strand
AGAGTGGTTGTTAACTGCGTACGGGAAGTCAACGAAACAGCGCTGCCGACTGCCCGCGACCGATCTATTGGCCTTCCGCGGGAAGGGTTAGGGGACGTCGGCTAGTGGTACCGCGGGAAGTGTGATGTCTCTATCTGAGTGCCTGAGGCACGACATTTTTATGTCCTGAGGGCACACGGGTGCAGTGTAGGAAACGGAAACTAAATTTGAAACATGAATCTCCGCATCTGAAAATGTACCCTAAATTTCATGGCCACAATTTGAAGCCGAGGAGCTTTACATTAGGTGGGCGGAGCCTGTTTCCGTGCCCTCTTAAATATCTGAGAAAAAGCTGTTTGCAAAAACATCTGAAATGTCTGATTAGGCCTGTTTGGTGTGTTCCGGGAAAATGCGGACTTTAAACATGGAAATGGTTTCGCGCTTCAAAACTGTCAAGTAGTTGACTTTGTTTTATGTCTCTTATATCGAAGACCCTTTAAAAAATAAGATGGTTTAATGCTTATGCTTTGTTGTGAGAGTCTTTTGGAACAAGGAGTAATAAGAAATTCGACGAATGTTCTTCTGGTGAAACGAATTGTGGACAACTGTGATATGACATAGGCTGAGTGATCCAATAGGTCAGCTGGTAAATGGGATTTTCACTCACTTCTTGGTCGTTTTTCGTCATAGTTTCATTCTTTCTCTTGTTAGAGGGATCCAAAGCTTACGTTTCCCCGAAGAAATGGACAGCTTTCCCATCTTTAGCACACTTTCTAAAGGCAGCGTACACATTTGTAAATGTGGTTTAGATAACTACGGAAATAGAATGGTATGGCCCAGATCACAACGCTTACGCATTTTGAAGCGTCGAAAACGACCCACCATGACGCTAGGCGAGTAAGAAGTTGGCCCCGTCCCTGTATTTCTCCGCCTTCTATATTTGCGTATTCTCCGAAACGGATGCTGGGCCATTCCCACCGTCGTCGATGTATGTGGTCTACTTATTGTACTTATTGTACCAACCACAAATGTCGCCGGCGGTGGGAATGGCTCAGCAACCCTGTTTTGGAGGAGGACGCAAATATAGAAGCCGGAGAGGGCCAGGGGCGGGACTAACTCCTTACTCTCCTAGCGTCATTGTGGGCCGTTTTTGACGCTTCAAAATGCGTGGGCGTTGTGTCCTGTGATATACGATTCTATTTCTGTAGTTATCTCAACCACGTTTACGAGCGTGTATGCTGCCTTTAAAGCAACTCAACTGCTATTGGATTCAGGGATGTGCGTAATTGATGTTTTATAATCAGCTAGTCGTAAGTCGTTCCACGAGCCAACGCCTTTTTCAGTCATGAATCCGTCACCGTTAGAAATCTAGACTTTGACAATAAACACTGCAAGACCGGAAACGGAATTCACGTGTAAAAAAGAGACTTAAATTTCATCATTTCAGGGGTGTAACGCTTTTGTTCAGAACCGAAGCGACGCCGCACCCGTACATCCCTGAGGCCCTTGTTATACCAAAGCTTTGCGACCGCGACAGGTGCGGTCAACTGTTACTAATCGTGCCGGGACAAGGCCCACGCGGTAGAAAACTGCTGTCGCAAGAACAGTTTGCAGCATCTGACGCAGTCGTTAGCTCAAAAAAGGATGGTATGCCTGAAATGTTGAAACCGTGGGGTAATCGCGCTGTCGCGGCTGTCCGTCGCGGCGCAGTGCCCTGCGACCGGTGTCAGTGACAGCGACCCAGCCAAATCTAGAATCCTGCCGAGTGTTTTTTCGTCCTGAGCGACAGCGACGTAGCAGTGCGCAGCGACCGCGACAGGTCTGTCGCGGGGTATAACAAAGGCCTGATGGGATCCCCATGAGATCAGAAATTCGATTTACAGTGGTCTAGTATCAGGAATGGAGAAGTGTCTGGCGATCGATGATTTAATGACGGCGACGCTTCTTAACCCGAGGGTCAAGAACATGTATTTCGACGCCAGCTGCCACTATACTTTGTTCCGTTTTCCGATTTCCGCAGTTTTTTGGCCTAGGAATTCCGCTTTCCGAAAACTTGAAACTTGTTTCGTTTTCCGAAATTTTAATTTTGTTTCGATTTCCGAATTAAGATTTCCGAAATTCAAAATTCTTACTCCGCCCATCCCTGACTGGGACTGAGAAAATGTCAAAGTCCTGAAATGCAAGGGAAAATATACAGGTATTAGGGCATTCTATCTGATTAGTGCCTTTCGCGTTGCTGCAACGTGGCGAAAAGCCGATTCTGGGACCGGAATAACACATTATGTTCTTTAGTCAGACAAAAACGCTCTTTGAAGACCAATTTTTAGTTGTGATACAATCGATTGAAAATCGGTCTCTAATGACCGTTCTGAATCAGCTACAAAGCTCGATTTGTTATGTGGATACCGGACTAGTTTTTCTGCACTTCGCAGCGAAGCGAAAAGCCCTAATTGGAATCCCAAAAAATACTTGTGATTTTATAATTATTCTGGACTTTGACATTTTCCAAGAACACCTTCAATTTCAGCGATCTTAGGCCTAGAGCTGCGTCCATAAAATTTTGGATACATTTTCAGTAGAGCACTGTCAATTAAATGTAATTTGGGAGCCAAAATCTGCGCCTTGTGCCTTCAAGGCGCTTAAAAAAAGCTAAACCCTCCTATTGTAGCGCTCTTCGGTTTTATTATTCTGTTAAATTTGTCTTCACTGCCGAAATACATTGATACCATCACCTTTTTTCGCCATCAAAAAAGCATTTCCCTTAACACGGAAAGATCACCGAAAATCTGTTACAATTCCAAAAATGTACAGCGCGGGGGGGGGCAGGCAAATGGCTGCTGCTCCATCTAAGGATCAACTGCTCTAGATCACCTCAGTTTAAGTTGAAATCTTACCTCAACAGAATCCCGAATTACTTTGATGTGTTCGTGTTGTGTACGTAGAAAAGACCGCAAGTAGAGAACGGGTAACAAGAATACTAGAAGCAGTAAGAATAAGGTAAAAGAATACGCTGAAATAACCATACGAAAGAAATAAAAGGGAGGATCAAGCCACAAGTGATGAGGGAAGGACAAGAAGGAATGAATCAATAAACTAAGGATGTGTTGTGTGCGTACGTGGAGGATGTAGACGTGCTCACGCGTGTTTCGTAATCAATAAGGTGGAGAACAGCTGTGGCCCGGATAGCAACAGATTACCAACAGGAGTTGCCATTTCAACACAAACACAGGTCCAGTTCCTTTAGGAACTGCAGTTGGTCAGCTGTTGCCGATGGCGGAAGTGGGAGGAGCCAGTTCGGCTCCGGGCCTCGTATCGCCTGAGTGACCCTTCCATTTCAATCAATGACGTAAATATCTAATGATATATCTAAAAAAGGTTTGTTCATGGGTGAAATAGGAAATAAATGAGTCAACGTATTTTCAATCTTTCTTTCAGGTACAAAGACCCCAGATATATAAGCTTGTTTATTTGCTGAGAATAGTGATTGAGCTTTCTTGATTTTCAGAAGAAAAAGCTACGAATCCATGAGTTACCGATCTGAAAAGGCTAGAAGCCTCTTATTTTTTGTTATGCGCATTTTTTCTATCAAAAACGCGCTTTGATGTTTGGGAAATCCGGTAACGGACCTCATAAATGTGTTCAGCGCCCAAAATTACCTCACTAAGCGAACTTTAGGTGAAGGAACACTCTTTGAACTTAGCATAGAGTGAAAGCATTTTGGACTTGCGTGATACGGATTTTCGGTTGAGCGTTTATTTATACCAATTAGAGGGCTCTGGAAGCGTTCGCAAAAGACTGTTCCAGATTTCACTCAAAATAATTTCAGATAGGTTATTCACTCGCTAATCATGAATCTAGGGTTTACTTGTCGATTTCCCAAAGTTTTCGGCTTGATTCGTTCAACGCTTCCCAATGTTCTCACCATAGTGGGCAGTGACCCACGATCACTGTGGTTTTTTTTTTGGTTTTTCTTCATCTGGAAGTGCTCTTTTTTGGTTTCAGGTCAAGGTCATTCTTGATTAGGGTGACAACTTTTATACGAACGTAGAGAAAATGGCTCGAGAATCAGAGACAGCGGCGCCAAAAAACCCTAGAGGCATTTTTTCACACCAGCATATGAAATATAGTTGTACATGAACGAAATTTTCGAAAGATTTTTCGAACTTTTTTCGTTAGTTTTCGTTCGTTCGAAAGTTCCTCGAACAAAATTTTTTCAGATTCCGTTTGTTCGAAATTTCGTCGAACGAATTTTTTTCATTTTTCGTTCGTTCGACATTTTTTTCGAAATTTTACAATTATACTATGAACCGCATATCCTCTATAAAACGTCGTAATTCACATCACTCGAGGCGCGCGCGGCGCGCGCGACGCCTCAGCCTCCGTCTGCCCTCCACTCTCTCACTGTCTCTAACCTCCGCTCCGCACCAGCACGCGTAGGAACCATGTCAATTTCGCCGTTTTATAGCCTGTAAGAACCGGAAGAGAGAACGCCTGTGTGTACCCGGGATCTCAGACTATACCCGATACCCGCCTTACAATATCTCATGTGGCTATCTTATCAGTAGATAAGTCTAGGACTTTTGACTACTAGCGTGTTCTTGGCTAGATACAGTCTTCCTATGACTTTCTCTGTCACCAAAAAATGGGTATTGACATTTCTGTATAGTTTAGGCGTCATTTGGCAGAGTAATACAAACTTCTACTCTGAATAAGGAGGTTGCTGCGAAACGTTAGCCACAGGAAACTGTAACCAATTTCGTGTCGATTTCAACAACATTAGATAATTGAATGAAAGTCTCACAATTTAAGGATTATAAAACTCAAAATGCGAAACTTTTAAAGCAGACGCAAGGTTTCGAGTCCACTGCTTATGGGTCTCGCCATCGGATTCTCTAGACTTGAATCCGCTTGACCTTTTTGTGTAGTCGGGTAATGAAAGCAAGTTAGATGGCCTAGAACGGAACGGACGAAAGAGTATCTGAAGGCCTGTGCTCACAACGGATAATTCGAACGATCGCTTGACATTATCGTCTCCTCATGATGAGATGAGCTTCATGTGAATCCTCTAAATCATTCCTTCAAAACTGTATTTATGTCACTAGGCTAGGGATCCCATGTAGCGTAAGGATAGTGAACGATTAATCCTCTATCTTTCCTCGTCTCACATTTATTTTTTCGCAAACAAATTTCGATACCCCAGCAAAAATCTTTTCGAAACCTTATAGCCCTTTCTCGATTTGTCAGATTTTTCATTTTGCTCGTCCCTGTTCATCAAGCTCATTTTGTGCCACTGCAAAATTCACTCAGATTCTAGGTTTGTCTACATATTCTATGTTTTTTTTTAACTTCTGAGTCCTGCCCTCGAGTGTGAAACTCAACCATTACTGAGTTTGAATCATATAAAGTTGTTAGTAAACGCTGTTGATGAGGCCTGAAGCCCCCTCGTACCGCAGAACTCGATCACTTCCGCATTTCACAACTAAATGTGATGGATGGCCCAAGACACGGAGATTTCGAAATGTTTATATTCGCTCCCAGTGAAATCGTCATTCCGATTCACATCGATTGTATCCTTGGCCTCCTCCGAAGACTGGATAATAGCATCAAAACAGGTTAGCGGAAATCTTCAGATGTGAAATTCGCATTTTTGTAATAGCCACTTCAACGCTTTCTTCCTGTATGCGAAGATTTTAAGCACCGAGCTTCACAGTCAAATGTTTTGTACAGTTCCTTACCCAACGACCTTCATTTTGTAAAGTATACGCCATTTTCTCAAAAAGCGAAAAACAGGAAAAAAGTGCTTATGAAAAGAAAATGATCGATACGCTATACAATTCATTTAAAATGTGGAACTCAGAATTATATCTGATCATGGAGTTTGGTAGCCTAAATTTTCGCATAGAATTTACAGCTTTTGCAAAAAAAATCTAATTTCATTCCATTCGATGCGCAATGCTGCTATGATGCTATGATCAGGATACGACGCGGGGTGTGGAGCTACACAGGGAGGGGGTTTGAGCTCCCATGGGGACCAAGTGAATAGTTCTGAAAAAAGGTATACACTGTTTAAGATCACTTTTTACCCAGAGAATTTGCTGAAATCTCCTAATTTAAGAAGATTTTTCATATTCTTCGAATTTTGCAGAAAAAAAGACTATGCTTCTGTGAGGGGGGGTCTGAGAAAATCGTCAAAAAATGCACCAAATCACGCTCCTGAGGGGTCTAAGAAACCGCAAAAAATTCGACCAAATCCCGCACCTGGGGGGGGGGGGCTGACTAAAATTGACCTTCTCCACACCACGGGCAGTACCATGGCTATCATATCGTACTCACTCACATTGGTCGAATGTTTCACAAATTTATGAGGATTTAATGTTTTGATAGCAAAAAAAAGAACTTTTTAAAATATGTGTCGCATGGACCACACGTAAAATTTTGATTGTTTAATGCGGGAATAACTGGGTTTTACCGTACGCTACTTGGAGTGTTAGATAAAAAAAGAGCTCTGCTTTAAAACATCGTATTAAACACAGCACAAAAAAGCGACAAAATTTTCAAAACGGGAAACGCGCGGAGAGTTAACCCGATATATAATATGCATTCTACACAACTGGGCTTGAAAAGCGCCCCATTTAAGCAGTAAAGCGATTTTATTTTTCATGAAAATGAAGGGCCAATTCGGTCAGATACTCAGATATTCGTAGTTGTGTTCCGCGAGACCGCTGCCGTATAAAGGCCTAATTAACATCGGCATGGATCGTGAAGAGACTTCGCGTTCACTGTTGAAGGCTGGCGCAAACTCGGTGCACCTTTGTTACGACATATGGCACCGAGTTTGCGCCAACCTTCAACAGTGAACGCGAAGTCTCTTCACGATCCGTGCAGCAGTTAGTTTCCTCGTTTCCGTTTTTTTTTCATCGCTCTTCGGCGCTTTCTTTAACGCCTGTTTTATCCTGGCGTTTGCCCCACAAACAACAGCCGTCGGGCGGAACATAACTACAAGTGTCCGAGTATGGGTTCAGGTTGAACCGAAATTCGTGAGTTTGGCTTGGCAGGGACTGATTTTTATATGAGAAAAAACTCAATATGGGCACTCCAAGCAAAAAATGTAATGTTTGTCTTGACAGGAGGCGAACTTGTTTCGAAGAGTGGTAAATTTTGTCCGAAAGGCCTCCATTACCGCTAGAAAAGGTTGATTGTTTTTTTTTGATCGGAAAGGATGAAATAAGAAACAACTTTTCTCAATGGTCAGCATGGCAGCACTTTTGATTTTCTAGAAGTCTAAATTGGCTGACCAATGGCCTTATTTGTGAAACTGCGGGAGCACCCCCCCCCCCCGGAAGGGATCAAAGTCCACGCGCCGCATACACCGGCTGGTTCTAAAGACCTTCCCAGGAGGCTCCCGTGGTTCCATGAATACGGCCACAGAACAATTGACAGCCATCTATCGAGAGGTGCCCAATTTGGATTAATCTGCCAAGGCAGAATGTATCCCGAGCAAGCACAAAGATTGCCTAAGTTTCGGCTCGGATCATACTTCACGCGACCAGCGACGGTGACACTGCATATCAGGCATATCGATTCCTGAAAGCTTAGGTTCGTGGATAAAGTAAAGATTTGGCATGGCCATAGAAATATACTCAGTTAAAAAGGGAAGATAGAGAAACATGAAAAAAGGTTTAGAAATATTCCTGAGAACGATTTGGCGTAGAATAATTTGTTTTTCGGGAAATGAAGTGAAATAGTTGAAAGTATGATTTGGTAGTCGAGTTTGAACCAACTATTGATAAGAGTTGTGCAAAACGAGAGATCTCCTTGTCTGTGCTTATCCGTAGAAAATATCGAAGCAAAATCACGCGTGAAATGGGAAGCATCAAAACTTTTTCGGGAGCTGTGATTCACGTATTAGGTGAAGTAAAATCAACACGCGTGATTTCGCTTTGATATGTTCTACGGATAAGCACAGACAAGGCGATCTCTCGTTTTGCACAACTCTTATCAATAGTTGGTTCAAGCTCGACTGCCAAATCATACTTTCAACTATTTCACTTCATTTCCCGAAAAACAAATTATTTTACGCCAAATCATTCTCAGGAATTTTTCTAAACCTTCTTTAATTTTTCTTTATCTTCCCTTTTTAACTGAGTATATTTCTATGGCCATGCCAAATCTTTACTTCTGCCAGGAACCTAAACTTTCAGGAATTTCATTGATTTTTCCAAAAGGTTTCCTTTCTAACATGATTTATGCCTGGTGGTATTAGTTGAAAGTAAACCCACTGATTTCCTGCCCCCCCCCCTTCTATGACGTCCTGCGCACTCCAACTGATGGCCTGCTTACTTTCTTTAACGTCCTGCACACGCCCACTGATGTCCTGCACACTTCCTCTAACGTCCTGTACACTTTCTATGATGTCCTGCACACTCCCACTAATGTCCTGCACCCTTCCACTGATGTCCTGCACACTTTCTATGACATCCTGCACACTCCCACTAATGTCCTGCGCACATTCTGTTACATCTTGCACGGTCCCACTGATGTCCTGCACACTTTCTACGGCGTTCTGCGCACACCCATTTGGGTCCGGCACATTCTACGGTGTCCAACGCACTCTCATTTGGTTCCCACACACTTTCTACGGCGTTCTGCGTACACCCATTTGGGTCACAAGCACGCTCATGCAGATCATTTTTCCGCAGGGCTACCGTAACCTTCCTTCAAAAATTTTCTGAGTGTCAGCTTGGATATGAGCACATCGTAATAGCCAACAAACGTGTTTGCACAATTTCGACCTCCTAAGCCACTTCGAAGAGAACGGTGTGCGAATGAATGCATACCGCTCATCTGCCCTTTTATACCCCGCATGTTATGAGCGTGTGTTATCGTTCGCTATCATGTTTTGCTCAAGAATGGTTACGGTAGCCCTGTGGAAAAAAATGATCGACATTGGCGTGCTTCTATTTGGGTCCCGCACACTTTCTACGGCGTCCGGCTCACTCCCACGTGGGTCCCGCACACTTTCTGCAGCGTCCGGCGCACTCTCATTTGGGTCCCGCACACTTTCTACGGCGTCCGGCGCATTCTCATTTGGATTCCACACACTTTCTAGGGCGTCCTGCGCACACCCATTTGGGTCCCGCACACTTTTTACGGCGTCCGGCGCACTCCCACTTGGGTCCCGCACACGTTTTACGGCGTCTTTCGCACTCCTGCTGGGGTCCCGCACACTATCTACGGCGCCCGGCGCCTTCTCATTTGGGTCCCACACACTTTCTAGGGCGTTCTGCACACACCCATTTGGGCCTTGCACACTTTCTACGGCGTCCGGCGCACTCCCACTTGGGTCCCCCACACTTTCTACGGCGTTCTGCGCACAACCATGTGGGTACGGCACACTTTCTACGGCGTCCGGCGCACTCCTACTTTGGTCCCACACGCGTTCTACGGAGTCTTTCGCACTCCTGCTGGGTCCCGCACACTATCTACGGCGTTCTGTGGCGCACTTCTGAGTCACACCGTGCGGCGTTTAAAAAAGTACTTCCGAGATCCCGCCGTATTGATTGAAGCGTTGCCCCGTCAAATCCTGAGCAAAAGCCTATCAGTAACGGTGTTTATTTCACTGGTTCTTTTTTACGAATAAGTATGGTTTATAATAACATGTTAACGTGTTTTTGTCTTTTTGACCCTCAATTTTGAGGGCTCTCTAGCTCAACGATAAGTGTTCCAACAAGATCGTGAACGCCAACTGAAAAAAGGAGATGAACATTTTTTCGATCAAAATGATGTGGTTTTGACACTTTGTACTCGAATATCAGGTAACCATTCCCGACCATTTTTTGAAGAGTTATTCACCTTTCTAAAGTATATCAAATGCAAAGAGAGTGGATTTTCTACGTTTACTCTGGAACCTGATACTGAAATCAGGGGGCTGCGCGATGGCGAATCAAAGCCAAATCTGGTGAGCGCTTCGCGCTCACCACAATGAGAAGAGGACTACAAAATTTTCAAAATTTTTTTCTCGAAAAAATGATAATTAGCCCTAGTTGTTATCTCTCTCCTGGCGCAACATCCCGCCCAGAGCAGATGGTTTCATTAAAGTATAAGCGTTTTTCATGCTTCGCGGTAAGTCATAAGGCATTTCTTTTGGTGTTTTGAAAAAATTCGGATTTGGCTCTAAACTTGTATGTTGGGGTTAATGAGGGTGCTAAAAACGAATCTGAGGACGGTTTGTCAAGCTTCTGAGGTTTACTGTAGGTTAAGGTAGGTAACATGTCATTTAGTAGCGAAACCTATCTTACTTTTTCTCGAAAACTAACAAATGGATGATAAATTCGTATTGGATTCATCAAGCGGATTCAGCTGTGGAAGCGAAGAATTCTGATGATAAATGTCCACACGATGACTACCAACTCTTCTAAAAACCTACAACTTCTTCAGCTAGATACTCTTTTGAATCAGATTTTTTGTTCGAAGATCGGAGTTTGAGATTGTCTGGCTCCCAAAGACTGGATGTTGTCATCCCATTGTTCAATGTTGTTTCACTAGAAGACTCATAGAGGAAATGAAATACTCGGTTTTGGGAGCTAGATGGTTTTGTTCCAAAATAAGCAGCCGTTAAACATTATTTTCTTCTCAAATCAGCGTCGTCATCATCAGTGTGTTAACCTACCCGAGAGAGATCTGTGGCATTTCTTTCCATCCTATTTGTTGTTAAGTAACTCGATCTCTATTTTCGATGAATTTTTTTCGTCGGATTTCCTGTGTCTATTGCTTGTTTTTCTTTTAATGTGGAAAAAGAGTCGAACCTATAATCTTTTTCTCTTTTCCCGTTATCTCAACTCATACATGGCTTGCAGGAAAATGGGCTTTAGCAGTGTGCACGGGAATTTTGTTACGTGGAGTATTGTTGTTTCTATTTGTTAAGAGGATACCAATAAGGCAAGCATCTAAATAGTTCTCGAACTTGCAATGTTGAAGTGCCGATAAATATTGGTTTTTTGTATTTCGAGCATTCTTGATGGTCCACAACACCATGCACCATTTCTCACAATAATCGCGTATTGAGGTCTTGGAAATCACGCAGCCTGCGGCACTAACGAGCGAGCACTGTGAAACTGAGCCAAGCTGAGCCCTTAGAAGGACACTGAATAGTCACATTCCAAAAGACACCGAAAACGAGTGGTTTGTGGCGAATGGACAGTTAGGTTATGAGTTTCCTGAAAATATAGCTACTCACAAGGGAACCACAATTAGCCATAGTAACCATTCGGAGTGAGATGTATACACGATTGTAGGTCCAGGTAAGGTAGTAAACATATATCAATACTAGCTGCCTAGACCTCCCACAGAGAGCGCTGTGACCCGCCGAAGTTTGCTCCCCGCAGAAGAGGGGACACGTCTACGCGGGGTAATCATTCTACGGTGTGGCAGCCGTGGTATAGTGGTAGAGCTCTCGCTTCGTGAATGAGCTATGGAGGGTTCGATCCCCGAGCCGTGCGAAATTTTTGCATTTTTAGTTTTCTCCTCGGAATTTAATGATTTTCTTACCTTCGACATTTTTAGCACTTTCGCACATATAATCAGGTTTCGGAAATACAATTTTAGACACATTCTCTCGACGCATTCTGTTGCCTTGATGGAAGAATTGCGTTGTTTTCTCTTCGTTTGGCGTTGAAAATGGAGAGAAAAACTTTTTTATCTCTGTTGGAGCACTTGCACCCACAATAGAATGTTTAAGTGACTCTAGTCAGGTGCAGTCTGAGCGGACTGTTAATCAACGGTGCTTGTGATATATTGATTAGAGAGATCATGAGATTTTCCCGTTCACGCGCCGTCTACCGCCTATTGATTATTCGCGATGGTTTTCCGTCCTGAAAAGGTTGTTTCTCTATTAATCGCTGAGTTTGGACAGCCTTTCGACTGTCAAGATGCTTGTCGCGAAGAGAAGAAGATTGCGGAAAAATTCATACGTATACTACGCGACTGCATCTTGGCACACTGCGACGCCGACTCGGAAGAAGACCTGGATAGCGATGCTGCCGATGATCCAGACTGGAACGGCGAAGACGATTACTTGGGTGGAAACTCCTCGGTTGAAACAGGCGAAGATGTAGTGATTTTCGGGGACGCTTATGTTCCAACGGCCAGGGTGTGTTTAACTACCACTAGTCAGCTTTGAGAATGTTTTTTGTTCCAAAATTCATTTTCCATTCGGACATATTCTAGGTTAAAGATGCTATTGCCTTCTATCGAGCATCAGTGAAGGGTAGTCGTACGCTGAAGGTTATGCAACATAATTTCCGATGGATCAAATGTTGGAATCATTTGACGAAATTGCGAGCGATTGAGGAGTACGACGTGCAGAGGTTTCAGCGGGCCGGAATTTCCTCAAGTACTCTTGGCATATGGCAGGGTACGTAGACGAGCGTCCAGGTCAGTTTGACACTCCGGGAGAATACCTATTCCGGCTTGAGGCCGCAGACTGTTTCGAGGACGGATGTCAGTGTACGGTTTTTATTCGATGCGCCGTTTGTGAACATCATTTGTGCTTTTCCCATTTTTTCGTATCGTTCCATCAGTGTTAAAATGAATTTTCGCTCTCCATTTTCAACGCCAAACGAAGAGAAAACAACGCAATTCTTCCATCAAGGCAACAGAATGCGTCGAGAGAATGTGTCTAAAATTGTATTTCCGAAACCTGATTATATGTGCGAAAGTGCTAAAAATGTCGAAGGTAAGAAAATCATTAAATTCCGAGGAGAAAACTAAAAATGCAAAAATTTCGCACGGCTCGGGGATCGAACCCTCCATAGCTCATTCACGAAGCGAGAGCTCTACCACTATACCACGACTGCCACACCGTGAAATGATTACCCCGCGTAGACGTGTCCCCTCTTCTGCGGTGAGCAAATTTCGGCGGGTCACAGCGCTCTCTGTGGGAGGTCTAGGCAGCTAGTATTGATATATGTTTACTACCTTACCTGGACCTACAATCGTGTATACATCTCACTCCGAATGGTTACTATGGCTAATTGTGGTTCCCTTGTCAGACAAATTGCCGCTCAGAGCGGGCCAGGAGAGCAACGCGAGCGACACTCCGCTACTAGCTAAAATTAAAGGGGATGAAGCCTCTTGAAGGGAATCACGATAACTCTTGCTTTCGAGTTTCCAGTGTGAAACACTAAGCTGGCAGATGCCGGAGGGGATAGTGTTGAAGAAAGCAGCCAAAACTGGCCATCAATCGATAAAAATGGCCGCAAAGTGAAGATTCCGTTAGCCCAGTACGCCTGCTTAGTATAGTTGTGCTCGAATATTCGCAATCGAATAAACATTCGAATAAATTATTCGATTATTTATTCGATTATCGAGTAATAGAAAAATCCCGATTTTCGATTATTATTCGAAATCGACTATCGAAAAAAGCGGATATTCGATCATTATTCGAAATCGACTATCGAAAAAACCTCATATTCGATTATTATTCGAAATCGACTATCGAAAATACCAGGTATTCGATTATTATTCGAAATCGACTATCGACACTGACAATTATTCGAACATATTCGATCTTCGAATATATTCGAATAATCTAACACAGCCATTACCGGATACTACACAGAAGTTTTTCGAAGGGCCAGTGCACCAGCACTAGTGTGAGTCAGGGCTGAGCGTAACTGAAATTTTGAATTGCGCAAATCGTAATTTTCAAATCCTCGTAACTTGTTAATCGTAATTAGTAACTGATGAGTAATTAGCTCAAACACAGCGTCAAACCTCATTAAACATGGAAACGCCTCAACTTCCGAGTGATGATATGTGTTTCAAAATAAATCTGTTTTCGACGAGTACTAGAAAAAGTGCTTTCATCCGAGCGAATCTCTGGTCCGCAATCGCAGACACCCGCCGCGACACGATGAAAATACTGGTGGGACCATGTATTCCCGGCACGATCAACCTTCGTCCCAGCACGACTTCATCGCATTACGTGCTGCAACAGCGTTTGTCCACAATTGCGGGCCGGAATTTTCTTCTGCTAAGGGCAATACTGGTCGAAAGTGTAAAGCGTCTTCTATCCAACGCTTTTTTGGTTTTCAGCAAAACTTGGCGGTTTCCAGAGTTGAAACGGAAATTTGATGGAGATCCAGGGTACCGACTGACCATTTATCAATAGCCAAAGCTAAAGCCGCGAAAATTGGTGAGGCAGTCGAATCCACGACATATGCGCTAGATCAAAATGAGCACAAGATTTTTCAATAGAGCGAGATTTGTATATTTTTTCCCAACTTCTGACAAGGTGCTTCTATGGCTGTCAACGATGGCTAATTTGGATTTTGTTCTTTTTTTATCGATTTTTGGAAACGAAATAAAAACGAATAGGTGGCAAAATGAGCAATACTCAAAGGGAAGGAGTAAATATCAAATAGCAGCAAGTTTTGCGGCTCACACTCGTTAGGGCAGAAAATGTCGAAGTAACAAATTCACGAAAAGCGAAAAAAAGCTAGGAATCACGCCTTATCCAGAAATTCCGCGAACACTATCCCCAACTCAGACAGTAACACTAATGGAATTGCTGGCGCGTGGCGGGCCGAACAACTCCCATCTCGCTATACGACCGCTATCGTTCTAGGAGAAAGCGCGTAATTCCGAATGTATCGCGCCTCTTCACTGTGGAAACCCAGCGAAGACGCGACGCGACGTAGCGTGATCGAGATGTAAACTGATTATAACATCGCGACGCGAATGAACTCTGAACGGGGTCTAACGAAACGTACGCTCGTTACGCGCTGGCGTTGTATGAATAGAACCGCCGTGGGTGGCATCAGGCAGCTGCTAGTGTAGAAACGATGCTTATCGATTTTGCGTGCCACCGCTCATGAACCCTGCCTGAGCGGAATATTGGAAATATTGAGCAGTTCAAAAGCTCTCGATGCCATTCTTAAAAACTGCCTCTTCAAAGCAGTAGCGTCGCAGAACTCTGAATTCGGTTGGCCCCTAGTTAAATTAATTCATTTATTCGAAATTATTCGATTTTCGATATTCATTCATTCGAAATAGAGAATCGAATATATTCATTCATTCGTTCATTCGAAAAATTTAAAGTCGAATATATTCATTCATTCGTTTATTTGAAAAATTTGAAGTCGAATTTATTCATTCATTCATTTATTCGAAAATGTTGAAGTCGAATATATTCATTCATTCATTCATTCATTCGGTCCGTTTAGTCAAAAAGCACAACTATACTGCTTAGCCCGGCCTGCCCCCGTTATGACGAGCTTATGGCGCCCTGGATGTTTTCGATGGCAAATCGCCAAGCAACTCCGCCACGTCCAGGCTGATCGTTTCGCGCACATTTAGCGCGCGTTTGCGGAAACTAGAGCTCGTCGCGCCCTGAATCTGCACTTCCGCTATTTTAGCTCATTCTGAGCACCTTTCTTCGCTCTTTCTTGAAGGTTCGGTAACTCATGACCAAACAACCCCATTTTTCAGTCGAGCTCGAATATGATATTTATCGTGAACACTGCCTTTAAGGAAGGGTTGTCTGTGGTGAAGAACACAAATATGGCTCTGAATGATGTCCGTTTTCAGTTTTTTCTCTCAAAAATGATGGTAGTTTACGGCAGGTATACCGTAGTGGGTCGATCCTCTAGGTTTATCTGAAGCTTTGCCCAATGATTTTCAAGCGGTACAGATTTTTTAAATGGAGTTCAATGGTAGGGTTCATTGTCAATCAGCTCTCGTAGCCTACCTTGATTTTTTGAAAATTGGAAAACGGATCGCGTGACCTTAGTTTGGAATTTTTTGACCAGTGGTCTCCAAAAAATTGAGTTGATGCCATCTGAATTTTTTATTGAAATGAAAAGTTCATATCTCTCTCGGTTTCAATGCGGGTTAGAATTTGGGAATTCGGAATTGTGTGCAGTAGTATTTTTCATCTATTCTCTTCTGCTTATATCATGGTTGAAGGTGTGTGTATCTATAGCCTAGCCCCTCCATTTTGAGCCGGTCGAAGCAAGGCTTAGCGGTGTAAGTACCGTGCTCCAATTGAAGAAGTTGATATGCAAACAACGCATTCGTTTCGATAGAGAGCTGCGGCAAAAGTTCGGTATTCATCGAGCAGATATGTACTCAGACCGTCAGAAGGCCGTGCGCCCTGGAATTTCCAACGAAGGGCGAGGGGCCGGGGCAATGTTTTCAGGCTAAGAACCAGGGCTATGCGGAATTTGTTTTTAGATTTTCGGAAACGGAAACGGAAGAAAAATGGCCGAAAAACGCCGGAAACAGAAATTCGGAAACGGAAGAGACCAAAAAAGTATGGGTTGTCCCCTTTTCACGCTTCGTCGCTGCCCATGGCTTGCAGTTCTCATTCGTAAACATGTGGTTTTGGTCAACAAACTAACAATTACTCAAGATACATAAAATCACTATGAGACATTTCACGGTTTTGAATCTTCGCTTCTGAAAAATCCGAAAAGGCAGTTTCGAAAATACTCAGTATATGTACGCTGCCCTTGCGTTCAGCCTTTTCCTCAGAGAGGGGTTTAGGCTGTACCAGGTCAAGATGGACGCGGGTGGCCGCGCTACGTGTTCAAGTCTGATCAGAGGTCGACCTCCAGATTATCATCGACGACTTTTCCGATTCTGTTTTGAAGCTTAATTGCCCACCGGAGCAACAGAGAATTTCCGAAATCTCATTACTGTCAAGTTTGACCTTCGATTTACCCCCATAAAGGGAAATACTATCATAGTGCTAGCGTTTACCGATGAGATTCAGAGATTTGTCTTCAACGCTGCCCGTGGCCACCTCCTCCTGTCTCCGCCAAGAAACCTTCCTGAAGGACAGGTTATACGTGTAAAAAAACGTATCTCAATTTTCATTGCTGTAGTTTGGGTTTACGAACGGACAAGAGGAATTTACGGAATGCCCCACAAAAATCATTAAGTCTCGGAGAGTAAGCTTCTAAAAAACACCAAAAAACGGTCGGATTCCAGCCACGCCTATTTTGTGCCGTCAATCTAGAGGGGCGCACTTTTAGAACCCTGAATTTCTTCGAGGATCTCAGCCAGACTCAGATATTCGATTGAACTCAAGAGATCCAATGTGATTTTCAGTCCCTCATGACGCCTTAAAATACGCTTGCCTAGACCCAAAACCGTTACACGTGCAGCACCGTTTCTTCCGTTTCCGGGCTCAAAAAGTCGGACACGGAAGCGGGACGGAACAGTCCAAAAAAGGCCGGAAATACGGAATCGGAAACGGAACAGTTCCGCACAGCCCTGCTAAGAACAATCAGGCGCGAGGCGGGTGTGCCTGCAAATTTTATTAGTTTCGTTCTGCAGAAAAAAAGTGAAACAGAGGGAAACAGGTCTGCTCGGGCTGATGGCATGATATGAGAACCAAAGAAAAAATCAAACTCGTGGCGCATAAGGCGCTGTTCATACTACTCAACGCCAGCGCGGCCCTCGCTTGCCGCGCTTGCGTGGCGTTTGTGTGTGAATGACCCGACGCCTCTCCAGCGCGGCACGCGCATGACGCCCGCTTCGCCATGGCGGCGATGGCCGTAACGGCTTTCTAGCCATTTTCACAACTAAATCATCATCAATTTAATTCCATTACTATCCTCTGCTACCGTGGAGGTGAACGCATGTACAGAATTCGGTTGTTTGGAAAAGTTAGGCCCGCTTTTTTCTGCTCCGCCTAGGCGTCGCCGCTGGAGTACTCATAGTCTCCGCAAGTGCGGCACGCGCGTCACGCGCTTGGAAAATACTCATACTCTAACGCTACGCGCGCGCGTGCCGCGCTGGCGTTGAGTAGTATGGATATCGCCTAAGGAGCACGTTGATAGAGGGAGGCCGGGGAAGCCGGTGTAATGATTGGCGAAGCCGGACGAATGCTACACATGGTTAATGGGAGGAAACCGGCGACAAAGGTCGATTGTTTGACTGATTGTTTGAGAAGTAGGAATGTTTTAGCGACAACTCCTATCGACAAGGCTAATATGCTTGCCGACCAGTTCTCTGCTGCATTTCAAAAAGACAATGGGTTCATCGATGAATCATTCTCTCCTGACTGTGAGCCAATGCTGGATTTCCCGTGGTTTGATCCTAGAAAGGTTCATGACTTGATAACCTCTTTACTCTCACGGGAACTGTTTGTTGTGACACTGAAATCTTTTGTGGACCCGTGTTTTGAAATTCTCAACAATCTATTGCTCCGTTCCTGTCTTCGGATCCTATCTAATACTGTTCTGCCTGAAATATTCTCCCATCTGCGATTAGACCCATTTTTCGCAGCTGACAGCCATCGTGAACATGTTTCATCCAACCGGACAACTAGTCCAGGCCAGAGAATAATGTCACTGAAATAAGACGTTTTAGTGCGTTTTTCGCCGTTTCTTCGTAATTTTGGTAACACTTGGTGGCCAACGCATTGTTTTGAGTGTAAAACTCGAGAACGAAAATCATCGTGAACACTGCCTTTAAAGTGTCTGGGCCGAGAAGTTGCCTAATCAACTCTCCATTTCCTTAACCGTCGTACTTTCATTGGAGACTTTCGCATTCGTTCTCCGGATATCTATATTTACACTACAGTCTTGAGGAATGCGTGGACGATGGCTAAAACCTTCACGATGGACACACTTTTCTGACACAGTGGTTCTCGGAAATAGCTGGACTAACTTGAAGAAAACCTAAAACTCCGCTGTTTTCGCGCGTTCTTTGGAACTTCTTGAAGCATACGGTCAGGATCAGCGGAAAATCTCGAAATCGAATTTCTGCTCGGATCCTGCCTTTAAAGGCTGTGTTCACGATAAAAATAGTGTTTTTCTTTTTCCACTAGGAATGGGTAGTTGAGGGGCACACTGTAACGTTGACGTCGAAAGAACGCATGAAAACGAGATAGGAAGAGTCCCAAAAGAGCCCGAAGTTGCCAATCCGAGCGCAAGGCAAACCCCAAAAGCGCAACACACGCCCACCGACGTGAACAAATGAATGCTCGAGATCGTGAGATGAGCAATGATTTCCAATCATTAGCATCGTTCTTCCCTTCATTCTCAGCTTCTCTATTTACTCATGTCAGCCCGCATAGATCGGCTTCAAAAGGCGAAAGTTACAAGCCTCGGACAACTCGTCCACCATGTTTCCTTAGCTCAATCTTTGAGGAACCCTAACTCCGTTCCCAGAAGGCCTTGTACGATTTCAGAGACATCATTGGAATCAGCATGGGGTCGTTTTCAAGATAGGTGGGAAAACAGAAAAACGATTTCTATCGTGGACACTGCCTTTAAAGGCATCGTTCGCGCTGAGAACCAATTTCCATTTTTCAGACTCAATTTCATGAATGAGCCCGCTGGACCACGTCGGTGAAGTTTTGTTCGTCAAAAACATATGATTCTGAAGTTGGAGCGGTTCAAAATGACGATCCGCCACCAGTTTTCACCAACAATCTAGCACAAGGAACAGAAGCGCCATCATAGACGCAGATAACTTAGCATATGAAATTCTTGATTCGGGAAATTCTAGCATCCGAACTTGCCCAATTGATACTTCTTTTTTTAGAATAAGTTCCAGCGAGCAAAAGGCTAGATAAGTTTACCCATCTAATTAGTTTAAAGCAAAAAAACACATCCGACGTTTCTCAAAAAAACTTCCGACGTATTGCACCAGACACACCGAAATTGACGTAGGGGTGGGAAGTGAATAATTCGAGACATTTTAAAACGAGTTTTTTTGCGAAAGTTGATTGTTTTGTGGAGCCTTTCCACTCTCATTCTGTATGTCAGAAAATCACCAGCGCAAAAACATGAAAAAAGGGGATACGGTTTTTTGAGCGTACGATGCCTTTAAAGGCAACGTGCGCGCTGAAAACCACTAGAGTTAGAGTTTGTCGGGTCTTCGACGCATTATTGGGAAGGTATGGGTTATCGAATGCCTCGAATTCCACCAAAAGGGGCCGGCTTCCTGACAGTCATGTGGCAAAAAATGAAAACGAAAGAAGATTCTCAACAAGCGATATCGCGTGAACGAGTGGAAGTTGATGTATCATTTGTTGATAAGCTACCTTCTTTTCTCATTTGAGGCCACATGGCTGTCGGAAGGCCGGCCTCTTTTGGTGGAAATCGAGGCATTCGATCTCCCATATCTTCCCAATGGTGCGTCGGTGACCCGACAAACTCTACCCACGTTCTAAGGGGGGGGGGGGCAACCAATGATTCAAACTCAAAAAACGGTGAGTGGTTTCCAGCGCGTACGATGCCTCTGAAAAAGTTGTGGCAATCATCCAGATTTCGAGAATTTCGTTAAATATTCAACCATGCAGTTGTCGGACGTGCTTCACTGTCTTTGAATCGGTTCTAACTCGATTCAATTCTTTTTTTTCTCATTTGTTTATGTGCAGTTTCATTATGTTCCGGTTAATGCAGCCTTCGCAGTTCATTGTACAATAGAGTTAGTTATGATATTAGAGCTTCGAATGCAACCACATTCGTGTTCCAGGATGAGCATTCTGGAAGAAAGTTTCTTCTCCTTCCAGAAGTCTTCTCATATTGGCCCCTCAGGACCTTTCAAAAATTGGCAGGGAGGCGCCCTGACAATGGGAGAAGTTGGGGAAACTCCCCTTAAGCGGATTAAATTGATCGAAGCATCACGTTACACGAAGGTCAGTCACCGCCTTTCCCTCGGAATGATGGTGTTCCGTTCCGCCGAATAGCCTCCCAGACTGCGTCGTATCTCAGGCGGGTGAGAATAATCGATTAACATGGGCGCCTGAGACCACCTATTCCCCGCCACTTTCTTCCTGGTTAGGTAGTTTTCCACGTGGAATCATTAACATTTGAGCATCAGAATGCATTCTACATGAAATTAGATATTTTCTGACGGTTTATGATTCATTGAACCTTACAGATTCAAACGATTTTTTCAGTTCCTGCATAAGAATTGAGTTATTTCTCGTTTCGAGTGGAAATCTTTCACTTTTTCTTACTTCTCTTGTTTTTTTTTGTTACATAGTTTGCCAAGATTATTCTCCGAAAAATTCATTCGTACGCTATATTTTCCCTTTATTCCAGTGTATATCCTAATGGGCCTATAAGGTCACCGTGATTTCACAGATTGTCCTGATCTAGCTTCTTTTGAAGCTTTTGATGCCTCTCATGGAGAACGTGAATAATATAAATGTTCTGAGTACTTTCTCGTCAAGATCATTGGTTTTGTAGCCAGTTTCAAACAATTGTGATATTTTCAGTTATTTATTGTTCTGCGGATTAGATATGTTTTTCCTGCAGAACTCACCACACTCAAATTGATACCGTATGTTTCATGCCACCTCCGGAAATAGCGATACTTCGGAGGAGATGAAAATCAGTCCAGTTCCCCTACGTATTTAGAACTCCCATTTACGAAATTTGAACTTTAATCAGGTAATGGGTGGTTTCTCTTAATGTATGTAGTTTTCATACCCCAGACTGCCACCTGTATTCCCCCAGGACATCGAAAATCATTCAGTCGTGGGGGGAATACAGTCGGCATGGATCCTAGCGATAGTTTGCGTTCCCAAGTGCAGGTTGGCGCAAACTCGGTGCACCTACTCTGAAAGTTTAGGCCGAGCTCCTGGTGGACTAATTCCCGTTATTTCTCGGATTTTCTCAAAATACAAAAGGTAGCCGAGAAATGGCCACGATACAACGAGAAATAACGAGAAGTAACCAAAAGTAACCAAGACGCAACCGTCGCCGGCTCGCCGTGTAACCATCCGGGGCCGCCAGCGGTTGAGCGGGAGCCTTCAGAGCCTGAACGAGATCCAAATATCTCAAACTTGAGTATTTGAACCCGCGGAGGTGTTGACATCTGTATTATGCCTCTGGAATGCGCCGTATACCTATCTGGAGGGCATTATTTTTCGGCTATTTCGCGGCAAGCATGCATTTCATGGCAATTTCTTGGCCAAAACTCTCAGAGTATGTAGCATATGGCGCCAAGTTTGCGCTAAACTTCATCAGGGAACGCAAAGTATCACTACGATCCATGCCGACGTTATGTAGTTGGCCCTGCGCTTACACAAATTGGAGTATCTCAGGCGATTATCGGCCCCCAGCCGCCTGACAGTTCGGCTCGTTTCTCCAATTTGCGAGTTGGCTCCTGTTGCTGTCCGGGCCACTGCTGTTGCTTTCCGGGCCACTGCTGTTACTGTCCGGGCTATTCCGGTTGGCCCGAACAGCAGTAGCCCGGAGATTGGGAGAACGAGCCGAACTGTCAGGCGGCTCCGATTCCTATTCGGTGCGGCTCGGGGCCGAGAATCGCCTAAGATTGAAGACCTCTCCCGCCGTTGTTCATCATTCACCTCCTTGGGGGTGGGGGAGCTGAGCAGATCACCGGATTTAGCGGACGGGTCGGACCAAACTTGACCTGACATTATTCATTAGATCTCCAGGTAGCGACTTTTTTCTCGAAATAAGGTTGATAGTCTCTTAGGGAACGAGTCAACGTCGATACCTTCCCATCCGGAAGGACTTCAGGACTGCAGGATGTCATGGAATGTGTGCAGAAGCTCAGTAGGAGTGTGCAGGACATTATGGGACGTGTGCAGGTCCGCTGTAGAGGTGTGCAGAATGTCATGAAATGTGTGCAGGACCTCAGTAGGAGTGTGCAGGACACCGTGGGACGTCTGCAGAACCGCAGTAGGGGTGTGCAGGATGTCACGAAATGTGTGCAGGACCTCAGTAGGAGTGTGCAGGAGATCATGGGACGTGTGCAGGACCGCTGTAGAGGTGTGCAGGATGTCAAGAAGTGTGTGCAGGACCTCCGCAGGAGTGTGCGGACATCATGGGACGTGTGCAGGACCGCAGTAGGGGTGTGCAGGACATCATGGGACGTTCGTAGGTCCCCAGTAGAGGTGTGCAGGACATTATGGGACGTGTGCAGGGACTCAGTTTAATGTCCATGACACCGTATACAAGTTATGCCTCCGAGTTAGAAGTCTGGGCCGGAACAGAAGAACGACATCTGCAATAACCGGTGAAATTTGGCTAGAGCGACTGATCCTGCACAATTGTGCCCTTTTGAAACTCATTTCTTCATTTTTTCGACTTTTAAATTCAAAAAGTATATGCATTGTGTTCTATCTCGAGGAAGCCGCGATGCAGCTACATATTACCTTGCTATCATAGCAGCAGAGCGGTTCTTTCTCCATTTCTTCCACTATGTTTTCTCAAAAACATCAACTTGACTTTTATAATAAAGCTATCATAACAGCATCGCGGCTCCTTCCTCGAGAGAAACACGATATAGTAGAAGGGAAACCCTCGAAAAAAGTTGTGAAATTTCTGAAAGTTGGGCTCCGCAGAAAAGGTTAGGGATTTGGCATTGTTCTTACATGTCGTGAAATTGTTTTATTGGATTTGGCTCCAAACTTGATTTTTTAAATGTAGTGAAATTATTGACTTGATTTGGCTGATGATGGTATTTGTAGACATCGTATTCATTCAAATAAAGTGAGATTGCTGCTAATGGATTTGGCATGCGCTCTATCAATTAACAGAGTCAAATCACGTGTCAGAAGTATTTCTCTTGATAGTCTTCGTGTCCTCGACGCTTTCACGGTTCACATTGCATGGAAACGTTTTTGTTGCTGGACTTATTCTTGTTCTGATTTGATCCAAATCACGCTCGACTCAGAACTCCTTCTGACGTGTGATTTGACTCTGATAATTGATAGAGGGCGTGCCAAATCCAATAGAACAATTTCACGACATGTAAGAACAATGCCCAATCCCTAACCTTTTCTGCGGAGCCCAACTTTCAGAAATTGATTTTAGGTGAACAAACATTTTAATCTGACACAGTGTGCTTTTCATTGCCTTGATGAGATCATACGATTCTGCTGTTCTAGTAAGATCAATAAGAGTTTATCTAGCTTAAAGCTCCCCATAGGACGATCAGAGATTACCAACCCAGCTCAGAAAGATGAAAACATTGTACTTGACTCACTTGACTCGATTGGCTGGCTTTAGGAAGGCGCGGTTAATCCGCATATTCGACGTCGGATCAATGAGGCCACTCTGCAAAGTCTTGGAGCCCAAAGCCGCGTCAGGTTTTCACCAAGCCACAAGTCTGAGCGGCGTGTAGCGTGGCGGGCGACTCTGCAGGGTCAAAGAGGGAACAAAGAGGGAAAGAGAGGAAACGATCTAAGGCGGAAGCCTATCAGTAGCTGTGTTTATATTCATTACTTCATTTTTAAGGTTGAGTGAGCGTCGGATGGTCTATAATAACATGTTTACATGTTTTGTCTGTTTTTGACCTCAATATTGAGGTTCCGCCAAAAATGAGTAGGAGCTAGCTGCATCCATTTCGGGCACCCTGCCAAATATGATCTTTTTAGCTCAATGGGAAGTGCCCCTCCGAGATCGTGAACGCGCACTGGAAAAAGGGGATTGACAGTTTTTCGAGCAAAATCATGTGGTTTTCTTCATTTTTCTCGAGTACCAAGAAACCATTCCAAACCACTTTGGGTTTACAACCAACTTTTTACGCCCTTTGCGATGGAGAAAAATTCTTCCCTACAGTTACTCTGAACGTCAATTTCGGAATCGCAAAGTTGCGCAGTGGTGAGTTAAAGCCAAATCTGGTGCGCACAATAATATTTTACCGTCCTCACGTTCAGAAGAAACGAGTTGAGACAATATCTGAGTGATAGAACATCAAGCTGGAAGACAAAGAAAGGAAGAGCCAGAAAGAAAAAGCGGTGGTGCGATTGCGGACTTTCACTGTGCATTCTGTAGCCGCGACTCGCTCGGATCCGAGCTGGGGCGACAATCATATTATGAAAATGCTGCTATCCATGCATGTTGGTCATTATCAGAGTGGTTTTCTGTCGGTTTGCATGATCACATCATCTTAGAATCCATCGTCTACTCCTTTGATCTCAGTGATCAAATGTGCCGCAAAGCTTGCAAACACAACAGGCTGAAGCTATTTGCGTAGAGAGAGACCTACAAATTAGCAACCATGGAACAATGACACATAATGGGGGGGGGTCAAAAAATATTTTGCTTACAATACAAAGTTTAGCCCGCTACGGGGAATACCCGACAATTTTCTTCAAGAGGTTGGGTTGTTACCCCTGGGTGGGCGAAATTCTGACGTGGGTGCGGAATGTTTCTACCCATTATGTGTACCTGAGCCAATCAAGTTTGGCAAGCTTGTTTCTGTCTGTACCAGATCATTCCGTTACCTAAACCGACTGCGTTCCAATGACAATAGCTTTCGTGAAAATAAATTCCTCTATTGTCTTCTCCTCTTCAACCGAATACTGAAATACTCCAGAAGGGACCACACTGACCTACATATTTCATCGATGGATCCAAATGAAAAACCAGTATTCTGCCGTACGGAAGTCTAGAAGCAATGAGTTGTACTTGGTTGAGAAGGTTCATGTGTTATTAATTTTGCTTGCTACTGCACTTTCACTGGTTTACTTTCCTGAAGAGCAAAATGAAATCATTTGTGTGAACTTACTAACGTCATGTTTTCTTTTCAATATGAGGTATTGATTGCACGAATTGTCTTTGGTACTAGTATATAACCGAAGAAATGGAAGTCATTTTCAGAACCGAAAAATTTCTACTAGGAATAATAACAAAACGACCTGTTTTTGAGAGTAACAAGTTTCAGCCACGCAAATCGGTTCTCGATAAATATTGATACTTTTTCATCGACTTCCACACTCCACTTTCGCATAACTAATTTTTTTCAGAACGTTTCTGTCCGCATTAATCACATTTGCTTGGCAAATCCGCTTTTTGATAGATTTTACTTTGCTTTTCCTTTTTTATCACATGTGTAATCAGCAGCCTCAGCAAAGAATTCAGTAAATGAGTAAATTTAACGAAGAAATTCCTAGTGTTGCTTGCTATAAAGGAGCGAGCGCTGGAATTTTTCCCGACCAATCGGACATAAAAATATTGGTAGAGCTCTAAGAAAATGTTTTGCAAGAAATGCATTTACAAACGTGATTGTGATTACAGCCTTAGAATCCACAAATACACCAGAAACGTCGAGAAAAATATCATAGAGTCGAAACAGAAGCAACGTTTTTACAAATTTATGAAAAGCAGACTTAGTTCCAAATCACATTTTGGTGCTCTGAAGCAGAATGGATCGACTTTGTTGAATGATCATGATAGGGCTAATGCATTAGGGCTCGAGTTTAGCAAAGTGTTTTCTGAAGATGATGGCTTTCTTCCTGAGTCTAGCGTCCCTCATCAATTTCCAATGCACGACTTTCCTTATTTTGATGAAATCACGATCTATGAACACTTGATGAAATGGCCTAATTCTTATTCATTCACTCCTGATAAAATCCCTTTTATATTTGTTAAGAACGTTGCGCATGTAATTGCCTATCCATTATCGTACATATTCAATCAGTCGATGAGCCTTTCCGAGGTCCCTCGACTTTGGAAACACTCCTACATCACTCCTCTCCTGAAAAAGGAACCGTCCCATGATCCCGGAAACTACAGGCCAATCAGTATAACTTCTCTGTTCTGCAGGCTTTTTGAGAAAATTTTAAAGTCCCACATCCTCAAGCATATAGAGCTAAATAATCTCATTCCTCCATGTCAACATGGGTTTGTTGGTGAAATGAGTTACGACAAATATGCTGGAGACTCTTGAAGATTGGACATTAGCTTTAGATGCCAGAAAAAGTGTTGACGTGATCTATGTAGATTTTGCTAAAGCATTCGATAAAGTTAGCCACAAAAAGCTCATTCACGTACTGGAAAAGCTCGGTTTCCATGAAAATGTATGGAAATGGATCAAAGAGTTTTTGACTGGAAGAACGTTCCAAGTTCGCATAAATTCGACTTTGTCGAATGTTTTCGAGGTCAAAAAGTGGAGTGCCACAAGGAGGTGTACTGTCGCCGATACTCTTTAACATTTTTCTGCTGATCTGGGTAATATTTTGCACAAAAATGGGGTCGTTTGTAAACAATATGCCGACGACCTAAAAATTTACAAGAAGGTCTCTACCCTTCTTGATACAGAGCGCTTGCAAACAGCTATAGATCGTTTACAAACATGGTCAAAGACATGGCAGATTCCGATTTCTCCCGGAAAGTCTTTCTGGATGCGTATTGGTTCTTCCGTGCTGCCCACTTCGTATAATATAGATGCCCAGGGTAGTGAGAGAGACAGCCAAATCAAGGATCACGGTTTTTTGTATGATGAGAAACTTGATTTCAATTCTCATTACAAAGAGTTGTACAAAAGGGCTCACAACCGTACCTATCAAACTTTAAGGCTCTCACTACAAAAGACAGTAGCGTCCTTTTGAGAGTGTACAAGGTTTACGTTCGTCCGCTTGTTGAAAATGGTACGGTTGTCTTCTCTCCGTACAAGAAAAAGACATCACTCTCTAGAGAAGGTGCAGAACAACTTTACCAGAAAGATATTAATACGGCGTGGAGGGTTTCTGTACTCTAAAATTCCAAATGCCAGGATTCGGAACCAATATTTCAACATAGCGAACCTCGAGTCACGGCGTGAATTGTTTGACATTTGTATGGTGCACAAGCTTTTGAACGGGATGTCTGGTGCTAAATTTTCACACTTCTTCAGTATAGTCCTCTCGAAAACACGAGGTGGGGAGAGGAAAATATCATTTGCGAGGCCGAAAACCACAATTAGATGCAAATTCTTCACAGTAAGGGCGGGTTCAGCGTATCTTCGTGTCAGTAAAAGCACACTCACTTCCAGTTCAATGATAACATTCAAGCGGGGAATGGCCAAACTCTTGCTGAAATCATAGGCGTTTTTTGCGTATCTGAGCTCATGTTTATTCATTCGAGTTTTTTTTTTCTTTTTAAGCGTGTGTCTTATACAGCGTACCTAAATAAATAAATAAATAGACGAAGCTGCCGTGGCTGTTTGCCAGAATTTTCATCGAAACATAAATCAATCGAGATATGCCAGTCGATAGCACAATAGTAGCGTCTTTTTCTTTGTGTCTCCGCTGCAAGAGGTGGGGTGGAGAGCGCAGCAAGCGCGAGGGAAAGTGGGCGAGGCATGCTTGGTTGTCAATGGTACCGCAACCAGTTGAGACAATATCTGAACAATCGAACATCCAGTTGAAAGTTCAACTATTGAATAAAAAAAGATCTTGTTTCAATGGTTTTATATTAAATCAGGGAATTCAATGTTATTCTCGTCCATTAGTTCTATGAATTGCAGTATTCGCCACAATACTTCTGCAAGACAGTCAAAATTTCGCAAAATATTAGTTTCATATTTCGATTTCCGATTATACCTGGAAACAATATTTTTCGATTTTTTGAATCGACTCAGTATTGAGAACTTTTAAATTTTTGATGAGTCCACCGCTCCACAGAAAGTCAGTGGTTATAGTAAAAGTAAGGACTAGTCATAGAGACTGCCGTGATAAGGTCCAATCCACTCAAAAACCAGAAATATCAAGCTCCTTTCATTGCCAGCTTTCGCTGTTGCAGAGCTAGGCCTGCTACAATGCTTAATTTCATCCCAGTTGTCGTTTCCTTCTTCAGGAATTCCCACAGTTTTGATTTCAGAACACTTCGAAACCTTTTTTTACCAATTATCATTAAAAAGCTATCGAATCTCAAACAGAAGATCCAAAACTTTGGTTATTGGTCATCGATTTCACCACTTGATTCCCTTCAAGTTTACTGAGTGAATTTCATCTCTTTTAGGAACTCTTCGAATAATTAATGCTTAGTTCAATTATGAAGTGATTATAATCCAACAATGAAACGGGTAAAACCACGACCACTTTGGAATACACGGTTAGTAATAATGGTTTTACCAAAAACAAAGGAAAAGAATATCCTTTTCATTCCATTCATCTTCTCTAGAAAATTATATTAACCCATTCACGACCACGTGTCCCACCGGTGGTACTGTGCTTCTCTGAGCCAAATTCCAGTCCGAAATTGCGTCTTGTCACGCTTCATGTGGGTTGAAATAGAGGAAAAGCGGTTGAAAAGTAACTTTAGGAGCACCTTCTGATTTACTTTTCCTTCTATTGTTAGCTCTTTAGGTTGCTTAGTAGAAACCTATCAATTGAAACGCGTTTAGTTTTCTGAAAGCGTTGCAGCTCAGTTGACCTCGTTTTGGTTTTGAGTATTTGTTTCTCGATAACGAAAGCGTTTCGGAAGCTTAAACTCTGATACTGTTCGATCATCGCCTCTAGCTACACTACAGACACAAAAAAAGCAATTACCCGCAGGACACTATTCAAGCCAGCGTGTCCCACCGGTGGGACACGTTATACGGTCACAATATTGCACGCGGTCCGAACGTGCAGTCACTCAAAATTAGGCGTGGTCTCGAATGGATTAAAAATATCACATCAAAAACGCAAACTATTAGAAGTACCAGTTCAGAAATATTTTTGGACATGTATATGAAAAAAACTTTCCTTGTGGGTAGAAATTATCATTTCCTAACAAATCTCACATACCGTATTTTCTTTTTTAGAAGTACATGTACTTCTAATACTCAAGCCCCTATTTTATGTGTACCTCTATTAGAGGTGTGCTTCAAATAGAGGCTGTACTTTGAATTCTCAGCCCACTCTTTTTGGTGTACGTCTATTAGAGGTGTACTTGTGATAGGGGATTCTCGTCGCAGAGTATTTGACCTTTGCATGGTCCGCAAACTTCTGGAAAACAGCAGTATTTTCAGGCTTGCACCCTATTTCAAACTAGTCACATCGAGAACTAGAGGTGAAATAAAGAAAATATTTCTCGGTCGGCCAATTACCAGTGTTAGGGTTAGGTCTTTTCAACATAGGGCGGGTAGCGCATACCTGAAAATCGCTAGGAGAGTCACCGGCGCTGCTTCCTTGGGCCAGTTTAGGCGACGGGTATCCCAAATAGTTCTTAGCTACGAAACATAGCATTTTCGATTGTTTCTTCTTCTCTAGAGATAGATCTTCGTTTGTTTGATTGGTAGGGTGTATGAAGAATAGGAGTATTTTTGCTCAAGTTTGCTGTCTGTTTTTTCTTTCTCCCGGTCTTGTTAGTTTTTCTGTGCATCTCTTCTTATTATTATCACGCATTCGCCTTATGTGAGTGTAATAAACATAAACATAAACATAAACATTCTATTATTTGGCTCAATTTTTTGAGTTCCCGATGGTAGGCCTCTCGCATTTCCCGGAGAGATTTCCTTAATAACACCGAACATTCCATGTATTGAAATTTCAGATTCCCAACCACCAAAACTTAGCCTTTTACATACTATTAGGCTCAATCAAAATGAGGATTCAACAATCACTGATACCATACTTTCAAAACCTTTATTCACACCCAAGTCAGCTTTTTTTCAGAATTTGTATAGGTTCGGTACGTAGACGCGAGTTTTATGAGGGAGGGAGAGACCAATGACAGTGGACTCGTAATGCTTGAAAACAACGGAGCTGATGATCTTTCGAGCCGCCTAAAGCGATTGAACAAGCGCGATCCTTGAACGACTCGCGATCAGCTCTTCCAGAGACTTGTTCTTTGGGTCCACAATCCACTGTACGTAAATTGTACCATTGGTGGCTCCTGATTCCCTTATCGTATAAACTGTTCCTCTACATGAATGATCAGTTTTTCATTAAGCTGGGAAATCTTGGCTTTTTAAGGACCGTTGAAGTCAACATCTTGGGCCAAAACAAGTAAACTTTGAGTGAATAAATCTCAATCAAATGTTAATCTTCGTATAAATTACCAAAAAAAAAAACTCCGTGCATTTACTGTGAATAACAGCAATATCGAGTTTCAGCTCTGCTTTTTCTTGGTCATTTAAAGTTCGCTGAAGCCTACTTGGAAGTTGTCCCATACAAGGAATCTTAGACAGAGAAAGGGGTGGCCGATAGTTTTCTTTTGTGAATATTTAAACCTCACAATATTAAAAAAAACATCTCGTGCAAACTGGTCACCTTCAAATGCCACATTCGGACTGCCAAACACTTACCGAGTACCGGAGACTCGTTCCGAATAGTGGTGTACTTTTGAAAGAGGTGTATTTCAAATAGAGGGTGTACTACCACTACTCAGCCATCCCTTTCAGATGTACTTCTATTAGAGGTGCACTTCAAGTAGAGGTGTACTGTTATTAGAGGAAATACGGTATTTATCTAGCTCTATATTTATCTAAAAAAAAGTATTTCGTGTTGTTTTGGCTGTATGGAACTCTGCAATTTTTTTCTTTGAAATCTTTTAGACAGGTAATATGCAAGGCAGATATATTCCGTCGAGCGTTTGTGACAGAGAAAATGTCATTATTCTCTACACAGAAAACTTTGGAAAAAAAAGTGAAGTCTAAACATGAAGGTCCTTTTTTTGAATGCTTACATTTTTCTTTTCCATCGTCCTAGAGGTCACGCCCATTTTTCACCACTGCACAAATCATTCAGATTGAGGCCTAAATACCTCTTCCTGTGTTCTAGACCCGAGTACGAAATCAGGCGACGAAAGTGTTCGAGCCATTCATCAGAGAGCGCTTATGATAAGGGCAGCCACTGACGCGCCCCAATCGGACGCCGTGGCGCAGGACGCGCGCGTCGGGCGAAACTTGTAGTCATTTTATTTTATTTTTCATACCGCTCAAAATTTTTTACCTTCTCAAATTTGTTTCTTTTTCTATTTATTATTTATGTGTAAGATGTATATAGGAGCTGGATTAATTCATTACTGTTCGTGTATCATTCTTGTTTCTTTCACCGCGGATTTCGCATTTCAATCTCCAAAAAATTACGATTTCTAACATAGAAGCCCTGGCTCCCTCATTTTGAGCCGGCCGGTGTTAGTCTTATCGGACTTATCACGTCAAAATCTCCTTTTATCGCTCTGCGGTGGAAGTAGGGACCCGGTCTCAAGAAATGGATCCTCCCCACTCGCAGTTAACCGTCACGGCGGCTGCGGAGTGTAACTCGTCCATGTCCGCAGGGTGCTGCACGGTTTCGGGGTGGGGGACTGAAACCTCCAAGAGGGTGAGACCCAGAGTGCGTTTGGGAGCCCTCATTGCTTCAAAAGAATAGCGAATCCCGAATTTGGTTGCTTATCAGTGCCTCTTCTTCTTCTTTGCAGCGACATTGAGGGTTTTGTCATAGTTTGAGAAACTGAGCGACCAGTAACGGATTCGTCCATAAGTCCATTTTGGTCAGCGTGGTGGGTCTCTCCGGACATTTGAAAAGGTGTGCAGTATCATGGCCGAGGCAGCCACAGTCCGGGCAAACATCTTATTTGCTGCTGTCTATTTTGCTGACGTAGGACATAAGCACGGTAGAATGACCACAGCGATGCCAGGGTGCACCTAGCCCTTCTTCCGAGTTCGGCCTCGGATGTGCAGACTTGGGGCGGCACTACCCCCCAATATGGGATTAATGGCCGTCTTTTCCAGATGGCACCGTACAAACTGAGTATGCTCCTCGCGCAATAGACGGAGTCGTTCTTGCTGTGAGTCGTGCCATCTTTGCAGATTGACTTTGCTGGGAGCATCGGCGAATGGCTCTCTGATATCTTTCTCTCTTTTTGACGAGGTTTAGCACTCTCCAAGAGGGGTGATTTGGTTGTTTGACAATGTAGATGAAAAATTGTTGGGCCTGGAGCTCACAGTGCTCCCTTACTGGTAGTAAGCGGGTCTCAGCATGCAAGTGATCGACCGGGGATTTTCTTGCACATCCGGTGGCGATTCGAAGAGCCGCATTCTGTATGCGTTGCATCTTAGTCCAAGAGGATTCCGAAACTAGATGCTGCCAAACTGGTGCGCCGTATACTAGTGCAGGCTGGAGAATCGCCTTATACATTCTAATAATGGTTTCTTTGCTACTACCCCATGTTGTACCACCCTGAGCACGTTAAGCTTCGCTTTAACACTAGCCTGCTTCTGTTCCATGTTTTTATGGAACTTGAGCGATGGATCGAGCACCAGTCCGAGAAGTTTTGGGAAGCGGGCGGCAGGCAAACGATCTCCATTCCATACGACATACGGATGTGCGCTGTGTTCTGATGGGTCCGTTGTGAGTACGGATACCGATGACTTTGACGCAGAAATCTTCTGCATGTTGCGGTCGAAGCTTTTCAGTGTGGTCAAGTACCCGTTAATCTTAGCGGCGGCCACATTTTTGTCCCGATCACGACACAAGACAGTCATATCGTCAGCCTAAGCGACCACTTTGATATCTTGGGGAGGGGCGGGCATATCTTCAAGTTACGACTGAAGAGAGCCGGCGACAATACACCGCCCTGTGGGACTCCAGCTGCAATCGGAATGCTGTTTGAGACATGATTCTGGAACATCACTCTAGCCCGTCTTCCCTTAGTGAATGCAGCTATCCAGCGCTTTTGCCATGGCGGGATTGATGACTCCAGTAAGTTTAATTGGAGGTGGTGGACGAATTGTTCGTCATCCCTCAAAAACAGCTCAACCGATTTTGATAAGAAAAGTTCCAATAAGGTATCTGTTTGCAGAAAGATGAGGCTAATTTCAATGCACGTTCGCGCATTTAGCCGAATCCTATTGTACACAAATGAGAAAAATGTGAGTTGCACCTCCCGCAGCCGCCGTGACGGTTAGCTTCGAGTATCCTCCCCGAAAGTTAGATTTCCAGTTTGAGTCCAATCCTAAGTAACATCGGATTTTAGAAGTCAGTCGCTCAGACGAGTTTCTGCGTAATTATCAGTCGCATGTTAAAGAACGTACAACTTGTCCATTTCATCGCGTTCGTTTTCAAACTCGTGAGCAGGGTGATTTGCATGTTTTGAAATTCAAACTTTTTCCAGACCGATGTCCACCATTAAGTCGTTGACGAAACGGCCGTGCCCTGTTCACACAAAGGTGGGTTGCCACCTGCAAAGGCTTGGTTTTTTAATTATTGTTACGTTTTTATGTTCAATCGTTCGAACATTCGTTGTTTTCAGGGACTATTGGACGAGGATGAAGAAGAGCGTCTGGCGAAGAAGTTATTCGGAGACGTCCACGATCAAGTCGCGGAAACGTCTTCAGACGAAGAGGAAGGCGTTGTAGAGCAGGTTCGCAGGCTGATTTACTCTGACTTTGGGCTTTTGGGGAGGGCTTATTCGTTTATGAGCATTCAAATGGGGATTTGGTCGGATTTTTTTCTCGGACGTAGAGGGTATACCTCTGCAACTCGACATTTTTCAAATGATCGAGCATTCGGATAAATTGGATCCTTCAAAATGTCGAACGCAGTCGAAGGACTCGATTGTGATTTTTCTTGGTCGCCTATGTTTTTATGGGTTTGCTAGAGTTGCTGAACATGTGATTTTCAGTTTTTCGAGTGATTACTATGAGATATTTCGCATAATTTCGGAGCTTGTGATTTTGTAGAATTTTTTTCTGCGCGTTTATTTAAAGGCAGTGCTCACTATGAAATTGCCCGTTTTTTTTCCGCAGAAAGATAAGTTTGGGGTCTCCAAGAAGAGTAAGAACGGCAGTATGACGAAAAACGGCTAGGAAGTGGGTGAAAAGCTCGTGGATCAGCTGACCTATGGGATCACCACGCCCACGTCGTGTAACAGCTGTCCTGTGTTTGTTTCCTTAGAGGAACAGCTGCCGAATTCTCGAATACTTATTTCGGAGAATTCTAATATCTAAGCATGTGCATTGAACCGCCTTATTTTTAAGAAGTGTTGTAAACGAAACAGAAATCATCTAAGCATGTGCATTGAACCGCCTTATTTTTAAGAAGTGTTTGGTAAACGAAACAGAAATCAAAGTCACTTGCTTGCAAAATTCGAAACGCAAAACAATTTCCGACGTTGGGTTCGACGTTTTGTACGCTGAGCGCAGAACACACCAAGCAGGCGGAATTAGATAAATATTTCAAATGTCTCTTTAAATTGGTTTTTTTTCTCCGGTATCCAAAGAGTTTGTGGGAACTTTTCCCTATTATTCTATGCTTTTTGTATTTGCCTATTCAAAGCCATCAAAAAATAGAATATGGGTTTTTATCGTGAACACTGCCTTTAAGTATAGGGCTCGTGTGGCGTAGTGGCAGGTGGCGCTACTATCGCTGCACTAGGCCAAGTTCGAGTCTCGCCTAAGACCAGTCAGTCAATGTATAACTCCATAGTCGGCAAATTAGGGCCGTATAGATTTGGGGCACTCAACTGAAAGTCGACAATCACCCGCATTCGAGCATCAACGATTACGAAGTTGAATGTGTGGCCTATCTAATTAGGGACTGGAGGCGCCGAGTCCTTAGCCTTACTCAGTTTCCGTTATACTCCTATATTAGGTAATTGGGGACATCGGACGTTCGTTTTCGGGGTTTTAGCGTCAAGGATTGGCTTGAGGTGTGGAACTCCGCAAGGGGGTCCGAGCTGCAGACAGTTGGAACGGGGTCCGAGAAAATCGCCGGAAATTTGGCCAAATCACACTCGTGGGGTAGTGGTCTGGCTAAAAGTGCTGAAGTTTTGCCAATCGTGGTCGTGGGGGTCTGAGTGGAATTGGCTTCCATCACACCTCGTGCGGTACCCTGCTCACCGTTTGTTGTTGTTGCCCATCATCCACCATACAGACTGATCCTGGATCCCATTTCCGGCATGTAGACGGCGTAATCGAAGCAACGTTGCTGCGATCCTCTTCTTTGAAGAATCCCCGAGTGGGGCGTTTTTTCGACCCCCTATTTTTCAATATTTTTTGATTTATCTATTTTTTCTGGTTTTTTTTTGTTTGTTTGCTTTTTTTTTCAGTTTTTTTGTCATTCCAAAGATCAAAGTGACAGGAAATATGCTACTTACTTTGGTTTGAGCCAGAGATCTTCGATTGTGAGGTGTGTTGGCTTTCCAGAGCATGATAACATGTGAGTTACTGTATGTTCCTCGAGCCCGCAGTCTGGGCAAAGTGGATTATCAGCTGCTCCTGTCTTGTGTAGGTACCACTGCGACTTTGAGTAGAAACCGCTTCGGAGCTGAGATAGCGCTGCCCGACTTGATCTTGGCGAAGTTCCCTCCTCCTAAGCAACCTTAGGCGGCGGTCCACTTAGCAGGGGAGAGATCGTAGTACCCAAAAACTCTTTTACGAACTCTTTGCGAATGCTCTCCGAGTTTCCTGGCCTTTCCGACATTGGCTTGATAGTTCTGACGTGCTTCCTGATTTGTCTTGGCGGTTCCGGCTTCTTCATCATGTCGTGTGAGGGGTGTTCTGGATCCAGTGCCGCAACCGTTCGATATTAAAGTGTGAACATTTCATTATGAGCTTGAACTGACATGATTCCCGTCTCGTTACTCAGGTGGGCGGTGCTGGCCATCGCCAGGCTTCTCGTCGCGGTCCTTAAGGCTGCATTTCGACACGCTTGCAACCTGTCCCAGTGAGTAGATGCAATGAGCGGACTCCAGGCTGGAGCAGCGTATGACATCACGGATTGTCCGATAGCACGGTAGGTCAAAGTGAGCAGCTCTTTGCGTTGTCTCCAGTTCCTTTCTGCCAACGCTGTCAAGAGATTCGCTCTTTTGCCGTCTTCTTACGAACAGCTTCCGCATGTAGTCGTCCCGTCATCATAGTATCGAAATGATGGCCGAGAATCGTCGAATCTCTTTCGTGTGTGGTTTGCGTCTCACTTATGAACACTTTCGGAACGTATCTCGATTGAGCAGAATGTGTTGTAAGAAAAGAGACAATGGTTTTCTTGAGCGACAGTTGAAGATGTAGATCTTCCAGGGCCTTTTTTAGCTTCGGAAGATAGTTGTTCAGACGTTTTTCGCAGGTTCCCACATCCGGATGTGATGCAACGTTAGGTCATCTGCTTATCTGATTAGGCGTGTTTCTGGTGGTGGTGCCGGGAGTTCTGCGATGTAGAAAGATAATAAGAGTGGAGAGAGAACCGCACCTTGCGGTACCCCGGAGCGCACCAATCTTAGGTTGGTCATCTGGCCTCTAAACTCTGTCCGTATTGTTCTGCCTTTCAAGTAGCTAGACATCCAGCGGGCTAAACCTCTCGGCAGGGACGATTCCGCAAGCTTTTGACAAAACATGGAGATAATGCCAGTGTTATAGGCTTTCTTCAAGTCGAGTGCAACCATACTTGAGCGGCTAAGCGGTCTCTTCTCGTTTAACCCATCTGTAATGAATCCGGTGAGTTCGACCAACGCTGAGATGGTGGAGAAGCCTTCTCGAAAACCATTCTGCCATCCAGGGATTTGCATGTGCGTCTCCAGTGTAGGAAGAATGATTCTTTCAAAAGTGCGAGCCATAGATGAGATGATCGAAATAGACCTGTAGCTGTTCATATCCTCAGCAGGTTTTCCGGGCTTCAGGAGTGGAAAGATTCTTGCCTCCTCACTCGACTCCGGGATCAGTCCAGTTGACAGGGTTCTTTCGAAAAGGACTCTACGGCCCACACGAAAAGTTGGTCCTGAATGTTTGAGCATGATAGGGGCCACACCACTCGTATCCAACGCTCGAGACGGCTTGCACTTCTTCAAGGCGGCGTCAATGAGGGCGGTCGTAATGAGTGGGCTCACCGTTTCTTAACCGGGGTTGGCTATTAACAGGGTTTGGCGCGTGGTGAGAAGGTGGGGAGGTGGTCTGATCTTCATCGGGAGATCAAGTGAATCATTCTGTGGGGGGGAGTATTCACTGTCTGAACTCTCGTCCGTGATCTTATTCACTGTGTCTTGTTTTTCAAAAAAGTTGTTCGTTTTCTTTAAACTCACAGAGAACAGACTAAATCACGCTCCTAGGGGGAGGGTCTGAGAAAATCGACAAAAATTGGACCAACTCAAGCTCTTTGGGGCGGGGTCTGGGTAAAATTGATCTTCTCCACACCTTGTGCTGTACTCTGGCTCCGAAAAGGAGTTCTAGAGACGGAAAGTTTTTTTTTCATTCAAACCAAAATTTTCTTTACGTAAGGGAAACATTTATGGACTTTGGTATGGAAAGGGGTGATGTGTTTGAGGTGCTGTCGTTCTGGGGGCAAAATTCCGGTACGTATTTGCGGACTACGGCTGTTGCGTCATGCGACACTTGATAATTGTGCTGGGACTAGGTCCCGGCACGACTCACCTTTCTCCCAGTTTGATTGTCACGTGTTGCATGATGCAACAGCCGTAGTCCGCAATTGCGGACCACTATTTGGCTCCGAGAGCGATAGTAGCTGAGATCTGTAACGTTCAGTTTTTTAAAACTGTCATCGGATTCACGCTTGCACGCTTCTATCTTCCTATTTCACCTTTTTAGGAATCTCAAAGCACTTCCGTCTGGTGCGATGAAGATGACGCAGACGATGAAGTGCAACTCCCGACGGGAAAGACGGCGGTTTTCCTTCAGCGTAGCACCGATAGTGGTGGATGTGTAGCGGCGGATGTAGGATTTCTATATATTATCCCTGAATCTAGAAGTGCCCAAACTCTGATATTTCTAGGAATATCAAAGCCGGCTCCGTAAAGCTTTCCAGCGGCATCAGCGAGGCACCCCAAAGTGGGCTAAAGTGGAGACGAGTACGGCTGAAACCTTTCTCTACTTTTTCTGTTAAATAAGCAAAAGAATTTGTTTTTCAGAGAAAGTCACATCCCGGAGCAAGGGTGAAGATTCGGATTCTGACGTGGAAGCTGTATTCAATGAGATGACGCGGTCTTCACACCGCTACGTGGAGAAGGATCCATTCCTTGTTAAGGACATTGTGTCCTCATTTCGATGGCCAGATATTACTGTGGGACACTATGATTCGGTAGGTATTTAGTCTTTGAGTATTAGTATTTTATATTCAGGGGATTTCATTTTGCTCTGAAATTCAGGGGAAAAGGCGCTGCCTTGCGTAGCAGTACAAAAAGCCTCTGTACCAATGTGTTATCATCGCCTTGTCTAAAAAACGATTTTGTTCCACTGAAGTTGACCTTAAGTGGGGGGGGGCAGTTATTAGGGCTAGGGACTGGCTCATGCGGATCAAGTTCATCCGGAGATTCGCCACTTCAACAGATGTCGTCGGAGAGGAATATTTAGGTTGCCTTAGGTCTCTGTCAGAGTTCGATCGGTGTGCGACGCGATGGGATGACAATCATGAGCATCGATCGAGATCGCGTCGCACGTCGATCTGCATTCAAAACATGTCATCGCGGCGATCAGCGATCGCACTCTGAATGAGGCCTTACTCGAATTTAAGGTCTTTCTCGGGTTTTCGGAGAGTTGCAGTAGGCTACCATTTCTGGATAGAAATGGTAGGTATGCTGCAGGCGTATCGTAGTAGTGAAACATCTCAAATTTGACGTGCTCGGTTATCTGAGGCGGGCATTACGAAACAGGCATCAGTTTTCAGATTGTGGAAAGATAATGGTGGGTTCTGATTATCTGGATGGGTACAGTAAGTATTTCGTAGGCGTAGCATTGTATGTTAGGTCTGATAGTTGACTGTGATACCATCGAGGGTGTTTTCGAGGGTTATTATGCCGAAACAGTGATCCTCATTTAGTTTGAGGAAGCTTATTGTAGGTTACTGTAGGAATGCCATCAGACCTCAATTGCCGTGTTTATACGATGGGCGTAGCATTCTATGCCAATGCTCACATGGGAGCTACTATTAGTCTGCCTGGCAATTCCGGATGAAATGGTTTTTTCTAGAACCGTTTTTGGCGTAGAATCTGATTGTGATCTTCACAGCTGCCTAAAATCACTCTGAAAAAAAGGTATGGGCGATTTTCGCCAGCAGGATTTCGTTCCTATTGTATCTTCCAAAACGCGCATTAATCCTTGAAAAATCCGGAAACAGACCTCATAATTGTGTTCAGGGCCGAAAACTACCCCCATCTGACCAAAGCTTGGGGAAGGCCCATTTTCCAAACTTTGCGCAGACTGGTGGCGTTTTGGACCTGTGCGAAATTTCGGTTGGGTGTTTATTTACATATATAGTTCAGTTCCACAATCGCGTTCAGTTCTCATTATCACAATCGTTGAAGCGAAGCGGTTGTCTTTAAAAAAATTCAACTGAAAATGAAGCAATCATTCTCAAAGCAACCGTTTCGCTTCTAAGATTGTGATAATGAGACTTTGCGGACTGAACGCGATTGCGGAACTAGATCATACACCTGAGAGCGTTTAAAAAAATGTTCCAGATTTTACTCAAAGTCCTTCCTGGTAGCTTATTTGAGGTGCTGATCGCGAATCTGGGGTTTATTTGTAAATTTTCCGAACTTTTCGACTCGATTCATACAAAGCTTCCCATCGCGAGCAGATTTGATGTCAAATCGCGACTTTGGACGATTTCCGGGGCGCTACTATAGACTTGGCGATAATTGTTTCTCTGGAGGTTATTTGGAGCGCTGAGCACGAATCTGCGACTTGTTTATTGATTTTCGGCAGTTTACGGCGGGTTTACGGTAGTTTGGTCAAAGTCTCAGATTTGCCCGAAGGTTTATTTACGGGGGGTTATTTGAGGTGGTGAATACGAATGCCAAGGTAGGTTTTGTCTCCTAATTGGCATGGTTTCTACCGTAACCTACAGAAATCCACAGAATTTTGACAAGCGTTCTCCAGATTTGTGTTCACCACCCTAGACTACCCCTGCATACAAGTTTTGAGCCGAATTCGAATTTTTTACAAATCACCCTAAAAGTTTCATGGGGGGTACCATTACCTTTCTGCCAGGCTTGCTGCCGAGATGTCGTACGTCCGTGCCGTGGCAGTGTGAAGGAAAGAGTATCGCCTTCTGCAAACCGACGTCATCCCCTCCACAAAGAGGGTTTTTGTCATGGGAGAGGTGCTGGCCGGCCGCAGCTCTCCTTCGGATTCTTCCGCAAAGGGCCGGCGTGGAGAGGAATCCTGGACCCGCTCAGAAGTATCTATGCGCCACGTGCGGCAATGATGTTAACTGGAGACATACCAGCGTCCAATGCTTCGGATGCCAAAGGTGGGTGCACTTCTCCTGTTCGGGTCTCAGTTCTGTGAGGCATCATAACTCATCTTTTCGTTGTGTGATATGCTCCTCACCTTCCAACTCAGATTCCTCTATCTCAAGTCGCCCCCTTTCAATTGTGCATATCAATCTAAACGGCCTTCGTGCCAAGCTTTCTGAACTCTCTCTCTTCGCACGTACCTACCATCCAGACGTGATCATGGTTCAAGGAACCAAGCTCTCTCCATCCCCTACCTATCCTCATCCCAATATCCCAGGCTATACTTCTTACCATGCTCCAAGGTCAGCTCTTGGCGGAGGAGTTTCAACCTTTGTTTTATCTTCTCTCCCCCCCCCCCCCCCCACATCATACCAAACACCCCCACGGATGGTACTGACGAGTACCTTTAAATCCATCTCCCCTTTAAAACTACCCTTTCTCTGTTCAACATCTATTTTCCCCCTACCACCTCATGCCCTTCATCTTACAGTCCTATCCCACTTCTCAAGCAGCTGAGCGACTGCTCCCTCTCATCTTCGGTCGTTTTCGCGGGTGATTTCAACGCTCACACCTTTTGCTCTACTCTCGGTCCTGATGTTAGAGGAAATGACGTCGAAGAATGGGCAGATGAGTGCGACCTGGTCATTTTACACGATGATCAGCCCACTCATCTCCCTGCCAACGGCCGATCTTCTAGCCCAGACATATCTCTTGTCTCGTCCAACCTTTCTAGCTGCTGCTCATGGTCTACCTCGACGACTTTGCCAGGTGACCAGGTTCCTGTCTTTGTCCACATCGATCTACCCAATTTTCTCGCTCCCTTTTCTGGTGTTCGCCAACGTTCTTATCTTAATTTAGGCCGAGCAGACTGGCGCCTGTTCAGTGAAGTTGCGCTTCGCCTATCGGCAGATTACCCGTGGAATGGCGACGTGCACCAGAAAGAGTGCCATTTATCTGACGCAATCCGCAAGGCCATGAATGCGGCTATTCCTATCGGTCGCGTCAAGACGTTCTATCCAAATGTCAACAGAGACATCCTCGACAAAATTAGAACGAGAGATGCGAGGAGAGCGGTTAATCATCTGGACCCCGTGGTTGCTGAGCTTGACAGTGAGATCAAAAAGGATTTGGACAGACTTAAGAAAGAAGAGTGGGAGAAGTTCACCGGGCAGTTGGATTTTAAGACGGACAGTGCAGCTACTTGGAAGGTTTTACGGAAGCTTTCGGGTAAAAGCTCACCCGCCACCGTCTCCACAGTCGAATTCGACAACGGCATATTCAAATCAGGAAAGGAAGCCGCTTATGCGCTCGGGAAAAGTTTTTTCATCACCAGTGCTAAACGAGGTCCGCAGAATAGAGTGACTGTAAGAGAGCTGTGCCGCCTCCCGCTTATGAGCACGGCCGAAGCGTTTACTACGACGCAAGTTGAGAAGATTATAAAGGAAATACGGAACTCTAGAGCTATTGGTCCTGATGGGATATGTCCTGCTGTCTTGAAGAAGATACCCACTGACTTACTACCGCTTCTCACTGATGTGATAAACTCCTCGTTCAGGTCGTGTACTATCCCGCAGAATTGGAAGACGGCAAACGTCGTTCCGCTGCCCAAGCCTGGCAAGCCCCAAGCTTCAGTCAAGGGATATCGGCCCATTAGCTTGTTGTCTTCTTTTGCTAAAGTAGCTGAAAAGCTGATCGTCAAGGACCTGGCTGAGCATAACGAGAGACAGGTGTTTCAGCATGGATTCAGAAAAATGCATTCCACCACGACAGCTTTGTTAGAAATTACGAGCTATGCAATTGATGGTTTCAACGCCTATAAGCCGGAAAGAACTGTAGCAGTTGCCTTGGATCTCACTAAGGCTTTCGACACAGTGAATCTTGGTATCTTATCAAACAACTTACTGGAGTCATCAATCCCGCCATGGCAAAAGCGCTGGATAGCTGCATTCACTAAGGGAAGACGGGCTAGAGTGATGTTCCAGAATCATGTCTCAAACAGCATTCCGATTGCAGCTGGAGTCCCACAGGGCGGCGTATTGTCGCCTGCTCTCTTCAGTCTGTACCTCGAAGATATGCCCGCCCCTCCCCAAGATATCAAGGTGGTCGCTTACGCTGACGATATGACTGTCTTGTGTCGTGATCGGGACATAAATGTGGCCGCCGCTAAGATTAACGGGTACTTGATCACACTGAAAAGCTTTTTCGACCGCAAAATGCTGAAGATTTCTGCGTCAAAGTCATCGGTATCCGTACTCACAACGGACCCATCTGAACACAGCGCACATCCGTATGTCGTATGGAATGGAGATCGTTTGCCTGCGGCCCGCTTCCCAAAACTTCTCGGACTCGTGCTCGATCCATCGCTCAAGTTCCATAAGAACACGGAACAGAAGCAGGCTATCGTGAAAGCGAAGCTTAACGTGCTTAGAGCCCTGGGCGGTACTTAATGGGGTAGTAGCAAAGAAACCATTTTTACAATGTATAAGGCGATTCTCCAGCCTGCACTAGAATACGCCGCACCAGTCTGGCAGCATCTAGTTTCGGAATATTCTTGGACTAAGATTCAACGCATACAGAATGCAGCTCTTCGAATCGCCACCGGATGTGCAAGAAGTTTCCCAGTCGATCACTTGCATTCTGAGACCCGCTTATTACCAGTAAGGGAGCACTGTCAGCTCCAGGCCCAGCAGTTTTTCATCAACATTGTCAAACAACCAAATCAACCGTCTTGGAGAGTGCTAAACCCCGTCAGAGAGAGAGAGGCGTCAGAAAGCCATTCGCCGATGCTCTCAGTAAAGTCAATCTGCAAAGATGGCACGACTCACAGCAAGAACGACTCCGTCTGTTGCGCGAGGAACATACTCAGTTCGTACGGTGCCATCTGGAAAAGGCGGCCATCAATCCCATATTGGGGGTAGTGCCGCCCAAAGTCTGCACATCCGAGGCTGAACTCGGAAGAAGGGCTAGGTGCACCCTGGCATCGCTGCGCTGTGGTCATTCTACCGTGCTTATGTCCTACGTCAGCAAAATAGACAGCAGCAAATCAGATGTTTGCCCGGACTGTGGCTGCCTCGGCCATGATACTGCACACCTTTTCAAATGTCCGGAGAGACCACGCTGACCGTAATGGACTTATGGACGAATCCGTTACTGGTCGCCCAGTTTCTCAACCTATGACAAAACCCTCAATGTGGCTGCAAAGAAGAAGAAGAAGCCGCCAGCCGCTTTCAGGTTTATCCTCTGGTTTCGAGCCAGATTTACTTTGTTCCCTTGCGCACTTGTGCTTTGCGAGGGTAAAGACAGTGAGAAGTTGTGGGTAGAAGGAGACGGAGCGTACGCACGCGACGAACGGAAATAAAGCACACTCGGAAACAGAGGATAGCTCTAGTCTAGATCAGTTTTTTGTCGATTCCAGAGGCAGATCAATGCTGTGCTGTTCCACAATATCAGACCAGTGGTTATAACAGGTGGCGCGTCTGGAAAGGTCCAGTTATTTCGAGTGAGTTGTTTTTTTTTTACCTTTTTCTGTTTTGCCGATTTTACATTGTGTCATAAAAGTTGTCATGTTCTGTCTAGGTTGGTGACAGATCCGAAGCAGGAAATTTCCTGCAGAATGTTCAGTTCACGAAATTCCCGATTACGAGCATGAGTCTCTTGCAAGGCGGTTGTGCGGTGGTTTGCGGATCAACGCGGCAGGTAGGATGGCTCTTTTAATCAAAATTTTTTCAGCATAGGGAAGGTTTATAAATGTTTCCATCAAAAAATTGTGATTATGTTTTGAATATTGATATTCTTTCTTCTATCCTCTTGCGTAAAATAGATAAAATAATTGTTTTCAGGATTATCTAATGAAATACGATCTGGAAAAGGGAGAAGTATTGCAGCTGCGACTCCCGAAATGTAGGTCTCTGAAGTTGTGTTGCTATAGCTGTGTTAAATCACTAGCAGAGTTGTGATTTTGCGCAACGGGGGTCGACTTTGCCAACTTTTGGAAAATTTTCGAAGAAAAATTGAAAATTTGGGGGGACGGGGCTCGGGAATTATGGGAGAAAATGGTGATGCTCTCCAAACTATTTGGTTTGGTAAAACGAGGTAGGAATTGCAAAGTTGTTCTAATAACCACTAGTGTGAAAATTTTCCAAACTTGTCACTCGAAAAAGCTGAAGCAATTTTTCATCCCTAGAGGGTGATCTCAAAAATGTTTTTTTCTTCTAAAATATCTGTCAACAAGGGGGTCGTAGGTCTAGACAAAATTTGGCGCAACGGCCTGCTCAACCTTGCTCACCTGGGATCCTCGTAGGGCCATCCACACCAGTTCAAAGATGATGAATATTTTTTGTCAATTCTAGCTTGCTGTCTCCGAATCTGGCATAGGATTTTGCTGCGGACACCGCTGAAAAAGGTTATGAGCATTTTCGAAACTTCGCGAAAGGTAAGGGCCCATTTTTAGATTGTTTGAAAAAAAAATTGGGCTCTATTCAAAACATTCCGCTGGGTGCGGTTTTGGGGGGTCTGTTTTTCGCTAGACTTAGGGTTATTGTAGGATGCGGTAGGCATACTGCCTTTTAATTGGTGTTACCTACTTTAATATTTCGAATATACGAAAACGGATCTGAGATTTTTGTTCGGCGTCCCAAATAACACTTTAGAATTTTCGAGCCAAATCTGTGACTTTGACTAAGCTACCGTGTACTCACCGTAACCTGCCGTAATCTATCAAAAATCGATAAACATTGCAGATTTTTGTTTAGCTTTGCATATAACTCCAAGAACAACATGCATAGCCATATCTATCGTAGCACTCCGGAAATCGTCAAGAGTCGAGATTTGCCATCAATTTTCCCCCGATTTGAACGAATCAAGTCGAAAACTCCGGAAAATCGACAAATAAACCTCAGATTCGTGATCAGCACCCTAAATAACCCACTTGGAAGGGTTTAGAGTGGAATCCGGAACATTTTCTGAGACGCTGTCTGAGGTATGAATAAAGACCCAACCGGAAATCCGTACAAGTCCAGATTTCTATCAGTCTGTGCAAAGTTTGGAAAATGTGCCTTCACCCAAAATTTGATCAGTGAGGTATTTTGGGCGCTGAACGCAATCGTGAGGCCCGTTTCCGGTTTTTCCAAACACTAATGCACATTTTTGATTGAAAAAAGGTGTTTAACAAAGAATTAGAGGTTTCTAGTCTTTTCATATCTGTAACTCATGGATCCTCGGCTTATTACTCCGAAAATTAAGAAGTCGACATAGAATTCAATCTCAGTACGTGAAATAACTCTTCGTTGAACTTCTTACCCAAATTCATCCAAGAACTACAAACGTCACGTTCAGCTCAGCTGCAGGAAATACGAAATTTGACATGCTGTAACTTTTTTTCGCAGATGCCCGCAGAGAAATCTGAGCCAAGATTTAAAGAGAGCGTGCTAGAGTTGACTAGAAAACCTTCGTCAGCTTTCTGATCCGGGAGAACACCATGCAAGGTTTCCTAGTCAGATAAGTTGAAGAGTTTCAGGTATTCCCCGCCAGAATGCCGGCAGTTTTGCCGTGTCGAAAGATGGATCTGTTCTGGCAATGGTTGGTCGCAATGCGCAGGTTTACGTGCTGTCGTCTTCGGTGAGTTTAGTGTGCAGCTTTGTTTCGTTCTGTTGACATTTCGCGTTATTGGACAGATGTTGCACTGGTTTTTTTTCCTTCTTTTCAGTCAATGGAGCTTATCAGAACGCTCTCCGCGCCCACAGATGTGACTTCCCTGCAGTTTCTTCTTGGGTCGAGTCGTGAGCTATGGGCAATGACGGGTGCGTTTTCGTTCCTAATCTTTTAGACGTCTTTTTTTTTCGTAGCGGTTCAGTTATTTTGTGTTAGAATCGCTCAATCTCGACTTGAAATAGCTCTTTTTTCTCGCAAATTGGACACCTTCGGAGCGAGATTAAATTCGGAGTAAATACTACATGAAAAAAATGAGGTCGTCTCCATTGAAGGAAGACAAATCCTCATTATCCCAACCAGAACTGGCTACTTTTCTAGCCATACTTGATACATCTTCTCATCTGTGTAAACCCTTTTGTTAAAGTCAAGTTGAAGACTTGAGTGGCCAACTGGACGCCATGCCGGCCTAATGCGATACTTTTTTGAAAATCAATATCGTTCTTTTTTCGAACCAAATCGAAGGCTCGTGGTCACCCAATGGGGCTCTTTCGTACAGATCTGAGCATTTTGCGAGACATACCAATTATTGTCTCATAAAGATAGAGGCAGGGTCCGGGCAGAATTTTGATTTCGAAATTTCCTGCTGAATCAGAGCCTATGCTAAAGGCAGTTACAAGGAATGTGCGAGAACTGCGGGAAAGAACGGTCTTCTCCAAGTTATTGCAGACATTTCTGTCAACCACCGTGTCAGAAGAGTGTCTCCATCATCCATGTTTTAGTCATCGTCCACGTATTCTTCAAAACAGCTGTGTAAATATCGGTCATTCTGGCCATGGTTATCATGCTGTGAATACCGTAATCCGTGACAGAGTTATTGAAAGGTTCAGACAGTGTTTAGCTAGGCCAACCCAACCTATCTAACCCGGAATACGGTAGTGTCGAAATTTGACCGGACCTTGCCTTTGGCCTACTTAGAAATCTTCCGTTATTAACTAGGCGTTTCTGTGATCAGATTCGTCACTTGTTCTACCAAGTCTAACTTTTTTCAACTGCAATTGAGGGCATGTGCTTTGTAATTTTTCATCTTCCAAGCTGAAATGGATTATCTTTTTGCAAAATTTTGTTCTTTCAAGTCAAAATTGGATTTAATCTGAGCCCGTTAAAGTATTTTCCAGTTAAGATATGCCTTTTTCAGGCTGAACTTAAAGGCACAGTCCAACCTCAGAGGTAATTTTTGATATTATGGTCCGGTCGCCGCCTATAGCAACCCTGCCAAGCGCGAAATCTCAATTCGCTCAAATAACCGAGAAAAAGCTAGGAAAAAGTCGGCCACGCCCCTTTGAAGAAAAAATGGGTAACGCCCCCCGCCAAGTTTCCGACCTCAATAAGGAAGAGACGCGCGAATGATTTTATTCAAAATCTATGTTCTTCCTTTTGTGTTCGGTCTGGCTTTATATTGTGGCCTGCTTCAGAATGATGGCTGCCAATAACGAGAAAATACAGGCTCAAGACAACTCGTCCGCGAACTTCTAGCCGTTCAAAATTGAAATTTTTGAAGAGCCGTAACTCCGTTCGTAGCGGGTTCTGAGCGATTTTGGAGACACCATTGTGATCAGCATGAAATGTTCTCCAAGATAGGCAGAAAAACGGAAAATTGATTCTGAGCTTGGACTGTGGCTTTAAGTATGTCAAACCAAGGTGAAGGCTAGTGATTTGTACATATTTGGGTATCCTGCATGTCAAAATACCTGTTTCCCGAGTCTGATTTGACAGATTTAACTCCAGTTCGGAATCATCCCTAATTCAGTCTAATTATTCCGGAATCGAGTTAGTCTTTTATGAGCCAATTTGAAGTTTGGATTGAATCTGGAGGTTCACAGTTCATTTCCAATGTTTTCCTGGCTGAACTCGTGTTTTTTGAAGTCCTATCTTGAGCTTTGCCAGCGAAATTAGGCATGTTCCGACACCACTGGACATGTTTCAATTCGAACTCCTGTCTAGCTAGATTGAATTCTCAATTGGATGTGGAGCTATTCAAAGCCAATTTGGACACTCCCGACTCCCGATCCGACATTTTTCTTCTATAAAGTTTCCACTGATTCGAGCGAGTGTGCCCAACGCTCTCCCTTTAGTAACTAAATTTTGAAAATATGAAGAAAATCAACCAGTTTTTTTTTTCAGTTGGGGCCAGAATTTGCGCTATTCTTACGCTAAATTTTCCATTCTGAGCCGATACTGTTATGATTTCCGCACCACCCGTTGTATTGCAATGTGGGCTGTGCGGAATTTTTTTTCTCAAAATTGTTGAAAACGGAAGGAAATGGTCAATAAACTCCAAAAATAGAATTTCGGAAGCGGAAGAGATTTGATAGTTATGGGTGCCTTCAATCATGTTTTGTCGCTGCTCACTGCTCGCAGGGCTCTTTCGATGACTTGTGATTTTAGTCAATGAATTGATACTTATTGAAACTGAAGTCATTGTGGGGCGTTCCACGATTTTGAATCGTCTCTCTTGGAAAATCCGAAAAGGCAGTTTCAGGATTTACTGACCATATGTAGCCAGCTTTGCAAAGCAGTGTACAGCACGTCACCCAGAAAGTGGTTCAGGCGGAGCCAGATATAGGTGAACGCGGGCGGCTGCGCTACGTGTTCAGGGCAGATAAGAAGTTTATTTTTGTATTCTCACAGACGACTTTTTAGGATTCCTTTCAAACCTTAATTAATTACCAAAGTGAATCTACACCACGATTATGGCCAACTACAAAAGAAAACTTTTCGTCCAGGGTAGGAGAATTCTTTTGTGATCTGCCTTAAGGCCCCGGTCAGACTTCGTCGAAAAACCTGCTGAGTCCGAATGAGTCCGGGGTGGAAAAACCTGCTGAGTCCCACTGAGTCCGGTTGCCCCCAGCGCCAACCAACTCCTCTGCGAAACACGCAATTGATAGTGACGATGATCACCTCAGCTGTGAATCGGAACGTGTTTGGTGGCTGATTTTTCTTGTTTTCAACATGTCTGAATCTGATTTCCGTATCAGCAGCTGGTGGGTCAGAGCGCAGACGACGAGAGTCGCAAAGAAGTGGTGCCTCAAACTTTTCCTGGCTCTGTTGCGGACAAGTTTGACGCTGCTGCCTCTTGTGGTAGACGCCCTGAGCTGGAGGAAATCGTTTGGCTTGAGTCCCACAGGGCCATACAAGATCTTATAAACCATCAGAAGATCAAACCTTTTCCTTCTGCAGGCCAGCGATTCAAGTTGTAGCTCCTTATTCCTAGCAAAGCTGCACGGTATTTCACTATAGCTGAGACCCCTGACCCGGATCATCACCTTGCGTGTGAACCTGTTTTGGAGTTTTTCCAACGCACCCGTGGTCGAGACCTTGGGGGTTGAAAATTACAGTTCCATACTCAAGGTGTGGTCTAACATACGTTTTGTAAGCATTAAGAAGCACCCTTTCACTGTTGCTGGACAGGGCTCTGAACATGCTATACATAACTTTACTAGCTCTGGACACAGCCTTAGCACAATGAGCATCAAAGGTTAGATCGCTGCGTACCCGGAAACCCAAATCCATTATCTCATCGACAGCCTGGAGTTGCTGACCATCAATGGTATAAACAGCACCTGAACTGTTGCTTCCAATGTGCAGGACTTTAGTTTTTTCTTTTGAAAGCAACATGCTCCAGTCTTTAGACCAACTTACAACCTTATCCAACGCGATTTGCAAGTACTCCTTGTCACTTGCCGTATGGATCGGAGAGAAAATTTTGAAATCATCAGCAAAAGCAGAGCATTTAACCGTACCAAATGTAACTAGTCGTGGGAGTTCGTAAGTAAATATATTAAATAGTATTGGAGACAAAACTCCTCCCTGAGGTACGCCACTGCAAACGGGTTTGGGATCAGAAAAAGTGGAATTAACTCGAACAACAAACGACCTATTGCTTAAAAAGGCTCTTATCCATGCTATAATTCTAGGATGAATACCAACCTGGGCGAGCTTCAGCATGAGTTTGGAATGAGAGACCCTGTCGAAAGCCTTGGAAAAGTCAACATAGATGACATCAACCTCTTTTCCCTCATCCACATGTGAGGTCCATTCATTGAGTGATTGCAACATGGCCGTCACCGTCGACTTTTTCTTTTGGAAACCATGTTGGGATTCCGAAATTATTGAGTGGTCCTTCAAATGCTTACATATTCTCGCCTTAAGGATCTTCTCGAACAACCTACTGAAAATAGAGGTAATGCTTACTGGCCTAAAGTTTTCGGGATTAGTATGAGGGGGCTTTTTCGGAATAGGAGTTACAAAGGCTATACGCCACCTATCAGGAACATTTGCTCGCATGAACGAGAGATTAAAAATATATGTGAGCGGTCCAACTATAATGTGGGCTACTTGTTTAATAAACTTCAGAGGCAAATGGTCCAGTGTATCGGAAAATGAAATAGGCCAGCTAGAAAGGAACTTGTGGGCATCCTCTGGATAAAACCAAACAGAATCGTCCATTGTATTGAATTCCTGGGCAAGATTCATAGGGTCACTAGGTCCATCGTCCTCGCAAAAAGCCTTTTCAAAAACAGATGAAAATATTTCTGACCTCTCTTGTTTTGTTTGTTGCTTGCGTATCGCCCCCATAGGCCTTGATTGCCAGCGGCCAGTCCGCACCTTTTGTCTGAGAAGCCCAAATGTTTGATTGGACACAAGAAGTCGAATGTGATTTTCAGCGCTCCGCGATGCATTTATATTTAGCACTAATTCTTCCGTTTCTGGGTCGAGAAAAAAACGGATACGGAGGGGAGCGGCCCAAAACTCCGGAAGTTACTGTGCAAGCCCGCTTGACCCTGGGCCTATACGAAGCAGTCGCTTTTTGAAGCATCTCAGATTGCTTCACAGCTCATCGAGTCGATTGCAGAGCGCGGCGAAGTGATCATCTGGAGCCTCAGTGGGTCTCAGCATGTGTTCCGAGATGAAGGAGCTGTTCGTGGCACGAAAATCCGGTTGAGCCCTGATGGGGACAAGGTGGCCTGCGGGTGAGTGACCGGACCCCCAGCGCCTGTGCGTCTGTTATCATTTTGATTCAGGTCCAATACTGGTATTGTGAACGTGTATGACGTGGCCGATGTGCGTAATAGTGCGGAGCCGAAGCCTCAAGCAGTTGTATCCAACCTGGTGACATCGTGTGATTCAATAGCGTTCAATCATGACTCTCAAGTGATGGCATTCAGTAGCAATGTGAAGGTGAGCATTGATGATTTGTGAAAGTTTCGCAATTGCTTGTCTCGGAAGTTGTTGTTTTCAGAAGAACCAGGTCAAGCTTCTGCATGTGGCCAGCAAAACCGTGTTCAGCAATTTTCCAAAGAGACAAGAGAAGGTGAGGTTTGGGAGTTCGAGGGAAATGTCTCAATACGTCACATTTTCTTCCATAAAAATGCAAATTTAATAAAATCCTCAATTTTCATATTCTCATGATTCTTTTGGGAATACGTGTTCTTTTCGCTAAAGGCAGCGTCCGCGCAGAAAATCGCGTTTCGTCTTTTCTCTAAATCCAATGTTCGAACCAAGTTCCGAGAATATATCTAGTCTCGGCTTCCTTGCCTCCATCAAAAGCTAGCCCTTGTTTTTCAGCCGGTTTTCTTCACCAACAGAAAGTGTTGTGAAATTTGGCCTCATAAGTAGTTATGTTCATTTCTTAGTACCATTTTGGCTTTAAAAATCTGACTATGCTTTCTATGGTCGCCTATTTCCACTCTTAGCGGTGGTATAGGCGTTTTTCTTACAAGGGAGCGCAAATTTCGTAGGTAATGGAAAGATTAGGCTCACAGTTCCTGTCTGCAGGGTTATTCGTAGTAATTAACTCGAATTCGTAGCTCTTTGTCGATTACCGGTATATTATGGTGGGTATACGGTAGTTTGATCATAGTCTCAGATCTGGTTCAAAATTTGTCTGTGGAGATTATCTGGGGGAGGGCGCTGAACACGTATTTAGACTCCGTTTGTCGATTTACGAGTTGTTAGAGGCAGTGTCCACGGTAAAGACTATCCCTGAGTTTCTACCGGGATTTGAAAGGACCGCGGCCCAGTATAACAACCTCGTTGAAAAAACTGCTCTGAGCGAGCCCCAATCGGCCCTGTAGGGCTCTAAAGTGACTAAATGAGCGCGCGAGGCCCAGTTTACACAACAGTCATCCTTCGAGATGAACATGTGAGGAGGAAGGATTAGATATCATAAGGCCACGATCAGGCGAATCCAACATCTTCATTTTCATTATGGCTGTTGTGTGAACTGGGCCTCATCGCTCGCCCAGTCAACTTCAGGGCCATATAGGGCGAATCGGGGATCGTTCAACGCCGTTTTTTTACGTAGATTGTTGCACTGGGCTGCAGTCCCTTCGATTTCCTTTGGAACATCTAAGATAGTTTTTATTTTAAGCACTGCCTATAAGCTGGGTTCCGCCAGATGGATTGCGTTACACCCACCGTATTCCTCAGTAAACGTGAATATCGACAAATGGACCTCAGACATTGGGACGGCTGCGTTTCTGGACAACTTTCTTTTGAGGGCCTAAATAAGTGAATTCTGATGAAAAAAATAGTGGCAGAAGACAACCTAAAAATGGTGTCGGTTTTATGACATAAAATCGAAGGTTTGGAGCTGGCAGTATGGGAAACTAAGAAAAACACCTATGAAAGCTGTATGCTAATAGAGTAATAACTTTTGTTTTTGTAATGGGGTGAAAGTAGACGAGTTTCACCGCAGCATGCCCCCCCCCGCGGTTGAAGCGGCGAATATTACTGACAAAACGGTTGAGATAGCGAATCCGATAGATTCTCACAGTCTGTCATAGAACGCTCTCCTTCTTCTACTTTAGCAGCCTCAAGGTGGTTTTTTTTGTCGTAGGTTGAGGAACTGGGAGGCCTATACAGGATTCGTCCAAAGGTCCATTTTGGTTGAGGAGGCACGTCTCTTCGGGCATATGTATGAGTGCGCAGTGTCGTGTCAGGGACTACCACAGTCCGGGCATGCGTCTGGTCGGCTGCTGTCGATCTTGTAGACGTAAGACGAGCAGGATAGAGTGAGCACAGCGCAGCGAGGCAAGAGCACATCTTGCTCGCCTGCCGAGTTGAGACTAGGACTCGCAAACATGAGGTGGCACTTCTCCGAGAATTCGATTCAGAGGCGCCCTTCCAAGATATCTTCGAACAAACTGGGTGTGCTCCTTACGCAGAAGCCAAACCTTCCCATGTTGGAGTCGGCCCATCTCTGTACATCAACTTTACGAGGAGCATCGGCGAACGGCGTCCTAATCGACCTCTCTCTCTAATGGGCTTCATAATTCTCGTTGTCGGATCATTCGGCTGTCTCAGATCATTAATATACATCTGCTGTGCCTGGAGTTCACAGTGCTTCTTGGTTGGTGATATGCAGGCCTCCTCGTGAAGATGTTCTATTGGGGAGCTCCTTGCACAACCGGTAGCAATTCTCTCACAAGCGCAGCATTCTGTATACGCTGCATCTTATTCCAGGTGCTGCCACCTTGGTGCCGCATCTTCTAGAGCCAGCTGAAGTATTGCTCTGTAGGTTCCCAATATAGCCTCTCGGCTGCTTCCCCATGATGTTCCTCCGAGAGCTCTCAAGACATTAAGCTTTGCCTTGACGACTGTCTGTTTCTGTTCCGCGTTTTTGTAGAACTCCAGTGACGGATCGGGAATAAGAACAAGCAGCTTGGGAAATCTTACTAAACGGTTACCATCCCATCCGACATCTGGGTGGGCATTGTGTTCCTTGGTGTTTGTTGTGAACACTGAAACAGAAGACTTTACAGCAGACACTGTGAGCATCATATTATCGAGGAAGAGTTTCAGCTCGACGAGATAGGCGCTGATCTTGTTAGCGGCTACTTGCAGGTCACGGTCCTGGCACATGATGGCGATGTCGTCGGCGTAGAAAACATGCTTTATATCCTGTGGTGGCTCGGGAAGATCCTCAAGATACAGGCTGAATAGGGCAGGGGACAACACTCCGCCCTGCGGAACACCGGCTGCTATTGGAATGCTATCGGATACGTGATTTTGGAACTGAACCTTAGCATGGATCCGAGATGCTCAACCTACGCGTGGTGGATCTGTGGAGTCGACTATCAAGATCAAGAAGACTCATCAAACGGGCATCAACAACTCCACGAGGAGTTTTTTCTGTGTGGGAGTGTAAATGGCTGGCTGCTACACTCCTTCGTATTCTACTGTTACGAGCTGGCATTGAGAAGAATCCTGGACCGCGAAACAAGACTCCGCGATATCCATGCCGTCATTGTGGATTGTCGGCACAACATGCGAGCATCCAGTGCAGTGGTTGCCTTGGCTGGGTACACCTCAAATGTTCGGTGTTAACTAGCTACAATGATTACACTGATGCCTATTGTTGTATGTCTTGCATTAATTTACCTTCTACGGTTCCTCTTCATAGTCTCAACATTTTTCAACTCAATATTAATGGCTTGCGTGCCAAACTTATGGAACTTACATTGTACATTGAACGCTCACAACCTGATGTCATCCTCTTACAAGAGACCAAGCTTAGCGTGTCCTCCCCTTCTCAGCCCCGCCTCCCCGGCTATACGTCATACCATATTCCCCGTACATCGCATGGCGGTGGCGTGTCGACTTTGTAAATCATCTATTCCATCTCATCTTATTGCACTTCCTAATGATAATGTTGTTGAATGTATAGGAGTTCATGTTGTACTGCAAAGTTGTCCCCTTGACATTATCAATGTTTACATTCCCCATCCACTTCCTGTCCCAATTCATTTGACCCCACTCCATATCTATATGATGTATATGCAATCCTCTCGTCTTCATCTGTTGTCATGGCTGGTGACTTTAATGCTCACTCCTCTTCCTGGTTCTCCTCCCTAGATCCCGATGACAGAGGAGAACTACTTGAGCTTTTTGCGGATGATTGTGACCTGATACCTATAAACGAGGACTCTCCTACTCGTCTACCGTCGACAGGGCAGACCCTCCTCACCGGATGTCACGTTTGTTTCCTCTTCTCTTGTCATGTCTTGCAGCTGGTCCACATCTGTGGCAATGGGCAGTGATCATGTACCTATTGCACATCATTGGATCTTTCTCTTAATAGTCAGCTTGCACCTTTTTCTGGCTCCCGTAGCAAATGTTACACTAACTATCGTAAGGCTAACTGGGTCCTGTTTAAAGAGGTGCTACTCAGCCGGGTAGCCAACTATCCGCCAGCTGGCTCGGTACATGACAAGGAGAAATTCGTCGTCGACACCATATGCGATGCCTCCAGAACAGCCATCCCGACCGGTCGCGTTAGAACGTTCCACCCTAACGTGCCAAAGGAAGCCCTGGAGCTTATTACTCAACGGGACGACCGACGCAGAAGTGACCCCTCTGATCCGTACATTTCTCAATTATCCGAGGAGATCTCTAGTGCTGAATGACCACAAGCAGAAACGATGGAGAGTACACCGAATCCATCAACTTTGCGACTGATAGCAAACAGGCGTGGAGCATCCTCAAACGACTATCTGGGAAGAAGATTGCACCTGCGCGCAACATGCTTGAATTCCCCTCGGGCAGATTTGAATTCGGATATAAGGCTGCCTGCCAGCTTGGAAAACTCTATGCTTCTACCTCTTCACGACGCGATAAGCAACACAGATGTACCTTACGTGCAATCAGGAAACTCAGTCGCCAGGACGTACCTGCTATTACTGCTTCTACTGTCACTGCGATTATCAAATCAATGAAGAACTCAAAGGCAGAGGGACCTGACGGCATTTCAGCCGTTCACTTGAAGCATTTGCCGGAACAATATGCTGAGTTACTCCAGTGATCTTATCTATTCGTCGTTTAGTAGTGGTATTATTCCTGCTCGATGGAAACAAGCTCTTGTTCTCCCATCCCCAAGCCTGGCAAACCAGAGGATAAAGCCACGTCACATCGTCCCATTATCCCTATTATCCCCTATCGCTAAGCTGGCGGAAAAAATCATAAATCCGCATCTCCAAGGCGCACTACAGCAGAACGTCCATCAGCATGGCTTCAAAAAGGCGCACTCACCATCACCGCACTAACGTCAATTACTGAGCACATCATCGCCGGTTTCAATAGGATAGCTCCGCCGGCAGAAGTCTGGTCGTAGCAGTCGATCTGACTTCCGCTTTCGACAATGTCAGCACTTCATTGTTGTCAAAATCGATACTGGACTGTAATATGCCCGACTGGTGTAAACGATGGACTGACAACTTCGTCAAAGATCGCTCCATACGTGTGAAGTTCGACGGACACTTGTCGAAGTCGGTTCCCCTGGAAGGCAGGCGTTCCTCAAGGTGGAGTTTTGTCACCAAGCCTATTCTCTCTGTATCTATCCGATATTCCGAAGCCGCCACCCAACATCCATCTATGTCTGTATGCTGATGACATCACAATTGTATGTACAGACCCTGCTATCGACCGTGCCACTGCGGAGATGAACAAATACCTCTGCAGCCTGGCCAAGTTCCTCGAATCAAGCAGCTAAAGGTCTCTCCTTCAAAGTCTAGCGTTACTCTGTGCACTACTGCAACGGGCTGAGCATCAACTGCATCCCGGGGTTCTCTGGGAAGGCAATCGGCTGCCCTTGTCTAAGCACCCTCGGCTACTTGAGTCTTCCTAGACCCTCACTGCGCTTTCACGAGAACACGCGCATTCGAGCCGCAACTGCTAACACGCGAAATAACATCCTCCGTGCTCTGGCGGGCACCACTTGGGGTAGCACAAAGGAAGTTCTACGCACAACGTATAAGGCCATGATACAGCCTACTCTCTGGAGTATGGAGCTCCGATATGGACTAGACACCTGTCGGATGCCTCTTGGAGCAAGCTTCAACGTGTACAAAATACTGCACTACGTGTCATCACTGGCTGCCCAAAGTCTACACCTATATCCCATCTTCATCAAGAATGCGCCGTACTTCCTGTAAAACAGCACTGCCAACTGCAGTCGCAACAGTTTCACATTGGCATAGTCAAGAATGCCGCACATCCAAACTACCCACTCTGTCATCTGATCCCCATCCCGTAATATTCGCACACCGCTCCATATTGCTATTTCTACATTGGATCGTCAGATGGGCTACCTCTGAGCTCACAAGGAAGAGGCTGCAGCAAATTGAACACACCAGATTCGTGTCTGAATACCTGTCCTGCGCCCTTCCAAATCCCATCTTTGGTACAGTGCCTCCTACGGTCGATGACAGCGAGAAGACTCTGCCCAGACGCTCCCGCGTCACTCTAGCGGGTCTACGTTGCGGTCACTCTACGTACCTCAAAGCCTACGTACATAGGATCGACGAATCGGTCCCGGATAAATGTCCTGACTGTCAAAATACTGGTCATGATTCACTACATCTATTTTCATGCTCTGCCAGACCTACTTCTCTGTCTGCTCGTGATATGTGGAACAAGCCGTGTGATGTGGCCACCTTTCTACGCCTATGAGAAGAAACTCCGATGTGGCTGATAAGAAGAAGAAGAACCTTAGCACGGCGGCCTTTAGTAAATGCTGCAATCCATCGCTTCTGCCAGGATGGCGGCGAGGACATCAACAGTTTGTCGGACAACAGTCCCAAGTTAGCAGAGTCAAACACTTTGGTCAGGTCGAGGGCAACGATCGTCGTTTTCAGGGGCTTTTTCATGTTGAACCCATACGACAGCAAAGCTCACGATCTCAAATAAAGCAGTGGTAGTAGAATGAAGTTTCCTGATCAAAATGATGCAGCATCATTTTGATCAGCCAAGTCCCTTACGTGGCCGTATTCGAATAATCAATCTGGACGAGATTGTATTGGGGGGGGGCAGAGTTGTCGAAAATTTTTGAATTGACGTTGCTCAAATTTAGTAGTTTTGACTCGTTTTTGACGCTTCCAACAGCGTGGGCGTACTAGAGGGCATATGACCCCAGTAGCGTAGTTATCTCAACAACTTTTCCGAGCGTGTCTGCGATCTTTAAATATGGCCGGTTCCTCAAAAAACTACATTTCTTCTATTTAAGAGCAAGATTTGCTGCCGATATTGTCGATATTCTTGTACAGTTTAAAACAAATATAATAGGGGTTATCCGGCTAACGCTTCGGCGTCTCCGCCTTCTTCGGAGCTCGAAAGTTGGAATTTGCTGATGTCGGTAACGTGCGTGTGCGCGCGTATGCTGCGTCCCCCTCACCCCCATGCTTTCTCGCTGTTTCTCTTCTCGCTCCGCACCTTCGCGCGTAGGAACAAAGTAAATTTGCCTCCAAACTTGAGGATATAATCTGATTTGTGTGCAAACTATTGACGGTTTTTCCCGCTTTGTTCTCAATTTTTCGTGCCTTTCAGCTACCGAATGTGGAGTGTCTAGAGTTTTCACCGCATAGTGCTTACCTTGGAATGGGGTGCTCAAATGGGCAGCTGATACTGGAACGGTTGAATCATTTCGATAGTTATTAACAGATAGCGATCTTGCGTTATCCGCTCAGTTTTTTTCTGTGTTTATTTTTGTTGAATTTGTTGTTTTATGACCCTGTTGTTGCTTTATTTCCATTAATTGACACTTTTTTTGCTTGGTTGCAGCCACATGTAAGAATTTATTCTTTGTTTTATCCAGTTTACTGGGAGATATATTCTTAATGCGTCGTTGCATTGTTGTGAGTTGTCATAGAATAGAAGGTTTTGCTCATACTTTTATTTAATCTGTGTGAATGTCGGTGTTCATCCGTATCGTATACCTTCAGTATCCCTAACCATTATATGTGCGATAACGTTCAATAATTTGCAAAAAATGGGTATTGGATTTTTGATCTACTACGCTGTACGTACCGTAAGCTAGTGAGGTCTCCCAAAGTAATATGCTAGTTGACCTACTCAGACAGGAACATTGGATGGTTGGAGCATGGTGGGCCGAACAACACCCACCCCGTCCGCAATGGCTGGCCTCGATCCTACCGACGGGTTCCAGTCGTCCCGCGATCAGCCCGGCGGGTCGACCGCCATCCGCTCGGAGAGGCTTTTAGCGCCGCCGGTCCGACCGGTGTTACTGTGAGAGTTTGGCACCCTCAAATAGTGCTCCTTGTCGAAGTTGGGCCAGTACTTCTCACACTTCGGAGCCGAGAAAACGAAATGGTTTCGAAGAAAGATTTCCGTGAAAAAAAAGTGTTGGTAATTTAATGGCCAATTTTAGTTTCCCCGAGTAGTTTTTTCGTGTACGGGTTTCTTTTTTGTTCTCCAACCAAACCATTTTGCTTAGCAGTTTCAGAACTCATCAAGTGAATGATTACTTCAAATTATTCGATTTTTTTCCGATTGGTCGATTTTTAGTTTTGAATAAGCTTAGCGAATACAAACCCCTAAAAATTTCGTTGAAATCGTGCTTTCCCTCCAAGCTCCTTTCAAAAATGTGAATAATTGAGTTTGACTGAATTTTCGGGGTCGAATGTGTTTTTTTTTTCAGAGGGAGTGTTCACGATGAAAACGGTCCCCTAGGTTCCTCGGAAATCGAAATCTCCGGGGTTTAATGAAAGAATAATGACGGCAGAACGACTAAAAAGGAGCCATATCTGGCCCTATAAAGCCCTCAAGCTTGATAGTTCTGTGCCCGTCCCGCCCATTCCCTCAACGAACAGCAATGAAATGGGCGGGTAGGGCATAGCACACGCTAGTTTGAGGATGGATTCCGGTACATTTGATTACCGGTGAAAATTCGAGACCGTTTTCATCTTGAACACTGTCTTTAAGCATTTAGGATTTCAGTTTTCGTTCTCTATTCGATTCGGATGTTTATTTGGATAGTTGATATAATTTTTTTTTAGATTTGAAAAATTGTAGTTTTTCGAGAAGTTGTTTTCAACTGATTAAAAATTGGTTCAAGTTATGGGAATCGTCGAAGAACTAATAAATCCCATTTCCTTGTGAGAACAAATACAGTAGCGGTCATAAATCTATTGACATGATCTTTTAGCAAATTTTTAAACAAATCTTGGCTTGGCCTCAGCGAAACTTGATGAAACTTTAGTATGTTATGGGGCTCGACAACCCTTGCTTTACATATACACAAGAATAGGTTTTGAGAGTGCACTTTTAAAATATGGAATTTATTTATGACTTTGTTGTGTTATTTCGAATTAGGACTTCCTACAAAACATGGCTATTAGAATTCCAAACCCGTAGCAGTTATTCACTATTTGAAGATCTATTGAACCGTTGTCTAACTTTGTGAGAACACAGTCTATCAGAATTCTTTCGAAGACCGAAAATCGAACAGATTGGGGATAATTTCTGGAAATTCACCCCTATAAAATTATTCACCCCAGAACCATTCCAAAATATGTGCTTTGACAAAGTACAAATGACCCATAAATCTTACTCTTTTTCGATAAGGCCAAAAAAACACCTAATAGGCTTTTATTTTATTTCGAATTCATTTCTAAAAAAATTCGAGAGATTAATTTTTCAAGGTTATACAACTGTTCCGAAGATCTTCGAATGGCGAAGAACTGCTACGGGTTTGGAATCGTAATAGCCATGTTTGGAGGGAATAATCCTAATTTAAAAAATATTATCACGAAATCATGACTAAATTCCATATTTTAAAAGTGCACCCTCACAACCTATTCTTGTGTATGTGTAAAGCAAGGGTTGTGGTGCTCCATAACATACTATAGTTTCATCAAGTTTCGCTAAGGCCAAGCCAGGATATGTATAAAAACGTTATTCGAGAAAACGTCGCTGCTATATGTGAAAGGTTGAGTAATTCGAACTTCTGAATGAGTCAAATGTGAAGGGTGGATGTTGAATTATTCATAAAAGAAAAATTCAAAAGAGGCAGTATATAAAATGTGATTAAATTGCTGACTTATTCGAATATTCAAATTAATTATGAGTTTTCTAACTTCCCAAATCCATGAATATTATCTGTCGAGCAAATTCTCAAAATAACGTGTTTTGAAACACATCGAATGAGGTCAAAATCCGAATGACCTGCAAACATGGTCAAGCGGTTACTGTCTCGTGGAACTATGGAAGAGACGTGAAAATTTTTGAACACCCGGAATTTGGGGAGATGGGGCTCAAAAATTCCGACCCAAAAAGTAGAAGCACCTCCAGAATCGTAAGTAATTGAATAGAAATCACGAAAAAATTGAAAATTTCGAGTCTCAGAAGAGCCAAGAAAAAAATTTCTTCTACTTACCTAGCTGAACATCGTCTTAACGTTTCACGAACTCTGAGTCCTTAGATCTGGAGAAAACAGCCTCAAAGTCAGGGATTACAGTATTCACAGCTTGATAATCATGGCTGTAATGACAGATAATTACACAGCACTTTTGAAGAATGCGTGGACAACCGCTAAAATATGGACGATGGCCACACTTTTCTGGATCTTCGGCTAACGGAAGTGGCTGGAATAACTCAAAGAAGACCGGTTTTTACGCGGTTTTCGCATGTTCCTTGTGACTACCTGTAGCAAAAGCACCGATTTAGCGGGAAAACTCAAAATCGGAATTCTGCCCGGACCCTGCCTTTAAGGTGGATGTGATAATTTCCTAGACGTTCGATGTCTGGGACTACGGTCTGCTTGACCCTGCCTGGAGATAGGAGGAAAGCGCCCATAACTTCGTTCAAAGATGTCGTAGGCAGCTCCGATGGGCATATTCGGATTCCTCATCGGGAAATAGTCCTAGTAATGTACATTCGTTTTTCATTGCCACTTGCTTGGCTAATAGTCGTTTTCTTGTTAGTGCATTTTTGCGATTAAGGCTTAATCGCATCCGGGTAGATAGAAAGTAGTGGGGGATCTCGGTGGATAATATAACCGTCAGCAATGTAAGGAGTGTATATCTCCGCATCCATAACGAGCAAACATCAGTACATGCAGGAGGAATCGATAAGCAGCAGAGGCCAATATAGATAGACCACACGCAAATATGGAAGCGATTACGTTAGCGGACATTCCGGGAGGACACGACACCTTCAGATGACTTTCTGCAGGAGCCTGATGACGTCGTTGATAGTGTCAGCAGCCGTCTGACCCTAACGGCGACGTCTTTGATGAATCATCCCGTCCGTCATAATTGCGACACGCTGGAAACGTGCTCGACGGCCGCGAATCCGGATTCGGAATTCACTTTCGCTCCCCCCATCCCCATCGCCGATAGCACACCTCTATGCCTGCCATTTTTCCTGTTTTCACTCATTGAGCTTATCGTTTTGTCTCCGAAAACCTTGGAAATTTCATTTGTCTTACAAGGGAACTCCGTTTGGTCAAACTGGCCATTCCAAATGCAATGTACTTTTCTAAAACCATTTTCGGACGCTAAGTCCGAATATGCTCATCACAGCTGCATAGACTCCCGGATTTTGCTGAAAACATGTTTATGGGAGTGATCTGGGGTGCTGAACATGAATCTTGAGTTCGTTTCTTGAAATTCTGAGGTTTACTGTAGGTTACGGTAAGTAGCATGCTATTTAGGGGGCGAGACCCACCTTACTGATTCGAGAATCGACAAATGGACATCGAATCCGTATTAAGAACCCCAAATAACCCCCACATAGTATACGTGAGTAAAATCTGAGGTTCTGACCAAAACACCGTATACCCACCTTAATCTAACGTAAGCTGTCAAAAATCGATAAACTGACATAGGATTCGTGTTGACCACTTCAAGTAAACCCCATAAGAACGATTAAAGTCACATCTTGTGTCACATTCCGGAAATCTTCAGAAGTCGATCTTGCCTTCAAAATTTTCTACCGGTGGAAAGCTTTGCCCAAATTCCGCCGAAAACTTTGGAAAAACGACAAACTAGTAACCTCAGATTCGTGATCAGCACCCCAAATAACCTACCTGGAAAGATTTTAAGTCAAATAATATTTTTCCTCAACGCAAAACGCCCAACCGAAAATCCGTACAATTCCAAAACGCTATAAGTCCGTGCAAAGTTTGGAAAATGTGCTTTCACACGAAATTTGCTCAGGGGAGCTCGTTTTCGGCACTGAACACAAGTATGAGGTCCGTTTCCGGATTTTCCAAAGTCTAGTGCGCGTTCTGAAAGGTACAGTAGGTACCATAATAAGAGAAAAATAGCCTATAACTTTTTTCAGAATAATTCTAGGCAGCTGCCAGGGTTGAGCAGGGTCGCGACCCGGCGTTACGGGGGTCATAGAATAACTCAGAAATTTTTGAAAAAAATGAAAATCGGGTGGGGGTCGTACAATTTGACCGAATTTTACCTTAAATTAAAATTTTTTCCAACTTTTGCACTCTCAAAACGCTTAAGAAATTTTTTGTCTCGCGAGGGGATCGTAAAAAATTCGGATTTTTTTTTTGAATTTTGGTGCACGGGAGGGGGTCGTAGCTTCGCCAAAAATTGGCACAACGCTCTGCTCAACCATGGCAGCTGCGAAAGGCATATTCGTAAAATACGTTAAACATTATTCTAATAAAGTACATTTCAATCGGAATTACCAGTTTGGCTAATCGTGGTTTCCTTGTCAGACATTTTTTGATGAAAAATTGTGTGATCATTGCCCAGAAATAGTGAGAGTAGCGAAAAAATAACTTCAGTGTACGGCAGTGAAAAAGTCTGTGATGAAAAGGCGCATTTTCACTAAACATGCTGTAGCCGTGGCTGGCTCGGTGCCAAGTTTGCCATTATTCGATAAGGAAACAGCTGATATTTTTTTTTGGAATTACCGTTTATCAGTTGATTTCATTTTTTTATTCATATTACTACTGCGCTTGTCTTTAGTAAAAACTTCAGGTGTCATGGTATCAATGTGTGTGGGGGACTCACCATTTTTACGTTACTTTTCTTTCTTGAATTCAGGAGGAAATGAAAGTTGGCCGTCTAATATGGAGGAACTCCCTCTGACATAACGTCGGCATGTATTGTGAAGAGACTTTGCGTTCACTGTTGAAGGTTGGCGCAAACTCGGTTCCATATGCTATGACATAGGTGCACCGAGTTTGCGTCAACCTTCAACGGTGAACGAGAAGTCTCTTCACGATCCATGCCGATGTTAGGCACACCCAGGCATCCCATTCGACGGGAAATTTTGATAGCGTGCAGGGTCAAGCAGACTGTTGTCCCGAACCTCGACGAAGCTACAGTTCAGTTCCGCAATCGCGTTCAGTCCTCTTTATCGCAATCGTAGAAGCGAAGCGGTTGTTTTAAAGAAAATCAACTGGAATCATTCTCAAAACAACCGCTTCGCTTCTACGATTGTGATAATGAGACTTTGCGGACTGAACGCGATTGCGGAACTAGATAATACGTCTTGCTCCGTCGGTGACCGAATTTTTGTAAAATTAATGACATTTTTCGCGTACCCCTCCCCCTCTAGACGATGTTTTTCGACAGCTTCGAGATTGAAGCTGATCAAAAATCTTTTTTTTTGTAATTTTCCCAATGTTTATTGAGTACCGCCGCCCTTCTTATCCTACAGACGAGTTTTGGGGAGTGGTTCTCATCTTCCGGTTTTTTTTTCAACTCCCCCCCCCCCTAAAAAAAAGAGTTTTCTTTTCAAAAGTTTCACGTCCTCGTTATCCCGCGGAACAGCAGCCGCTCGACTCTGATAACGTGAGATTTGGTCCGTGCCACGATTCTGTGTGCTCTGATACTTACTTTATAAGCTTCTTAACACTTTTGGATTTGGAAGGGGAGGAAAACCCATGGTTTGTGCGAAGTTTTTTTGTGTGGGTCAAAAATTAGGCAGGGACCAGTCTTCTGGCAAGGCAAAATTTCTATTTTCTCCTTAATTCTAGAGAAAAAAGCACTGTGAGCGTAAGAAACGGCAAGTGTTCCGCACCACGCACACAGTACCGGCAGTTTTAACTCTGGATATACGCAGGAATAATACGGAAAAATGCAGGAAATCGAAAAAGATAATGACCTAGAAAAAATATCAGATGTCTCTTAATCAATTAAAAAGCTTGGCTTTGAGCTAATCATGGCTACAGTGTGGTTAGTAAAACCACGCAGTCGCACCAACGCCTTCTTCCGTTGCCATAGACCGTAAAGATGTTGAGGACTTTTTTCGAATAGAGAATCTCGACAATCAATGTTTTTAGGACGTTTTCCCTGCTATACTGTGTTTTGTTTGATTTATGCTTAAAAAAAAAGTTTAATGACTTCCTCACATTATAATTGTTTGCTTTTAAAGGTTTTGTGGATTTGTTGTGGATTAATCCATGCAAATTAATTTTTCATTATTATATTATATATTTTTATTGAGTAATTTTTTTCGCTTTTTAATCGGAAAAAAATCTCGCTTTTTATTTCCGAATTAAAATGTCCCATTTCTTGTTTTCATTATAATGCTCATTGATTTCTGCAAAAACAAACTTTGAAGTCTGATTGTTTCCAGAAAAAGTCTGATAGAACGGTTCTACATTCACGGAGCATTGACAGATCAGTTTCATCGCCCAAAAGTGTTGGAGTAGCGCAAAACTAAATATTGAACGGCTTTTTAGAAGGGTAGTTCCTAAAAACCAGCACTGCTTTTTTTGCTGTTTTTTTTCAGTGTTCACTCCGGATTTTTTTTCGGACATTGTCCAATTTGTTATCAGGCTGCGGACGTTCTGATTGGGAAAGGCTTTTTCGTTCATGATTTCGTGTAATAGCAGCCCTACTTCAGTAGCTTAGTTGAGGTCTAGTGCATAGTCCTCGTAGAGAGTTAGTTGGCACAGCTTTTATCATCTATATCGATCAGGCATAGTTACGACTGATAGCTGCGGTCGCGCGTCGCGGAAAGTGTGCGATTAGCATTGTCATTCATATCGATAGAAAGTCAATGTGGTTAATTTTCACTGTCGCTGTCACGTGTTGCGCGAGGTATATATTTGGGAACTCCGGATGAAAAACAACAAAAGGGCGCCGGTTCATCATGCGATTTGGAAAAAAATCAAAGCAGATCATAAAGTTCAGTAAATTCAAGCGCTTACATGGGTGAATGTGTGTCCATCACACAAAAGAAAAAGCAAATTTGGAACAATCCATGACTCATTGCTGCAGTATCTTCTCAAATAGCCCCACGACCTGATCTGGAAATCCTCGCGTCCCGGTTGGAGTCCTTAATTATGTTTTCAGAAGTGTGCCGCTGCCTTAGGTGGGCATGTCAGGGCTATTCCGCGGCGCTCTCACCTTGATACAGGGTGAGAGCTCGTCCTCGCAGTCCCACCCACTAATTGGCACTCAAGTGGATGTTGGTGCGGTACGACTGCGGGTGGAGAGCTTGATAGCTGAAGGTATGTGATTTTTTTTCGATCTTCTTATATTCTCACTTACAAAAGAAGTGTTTATAGTGGTAAACGCATCTGCGAAAACGACTAGTATTTTTATTCCTTGTGGCTCAATAGACTACGCAGTATCCCGCTTCGAGCTACTGGGTGCAAGAAATTACAGGCTTGAAATGGTTGTTTTTGTGCTTTTCGTGACTTCGAGAACGCGCATTAGTCTTCGTAAAATCCGGAAACGGACCTAATAAATGTGTTCAGCGCACAAAACTACCACTCTAAGCAAAGTTGGGGTCAAGGCACATTTTCCAGCTTTGTCCAGACTGATAGCGATTTCGACTTGTACGGATTTTCGGTGGGGCGTTTATTTATAATAATTAGAGGGCTCTCGAAGCGTTCTAGAAAAATATTCCAGATTTGACTTAAAATCCTCACAGGTGTTTTATTTGCGGCGCTGTTCACGATTATGGGGTTTATCTGTCGATTTTCCAAAGTTTTCGGCTAAATCCGTTCAAAGCCTCCAATCGGGAGAAAAGTGGAGAGAGGAAGTGACTTTTGACGATTTATGGAACGCCACGACATAAATAGCTCGAAGTGCTTCGCTATAAATTATTTGTAGTGCTGAACACGAATCTGGAGTACGTTTATCGATTTTTGACAAAATACGGTAGATTACGGTGGGCATACGGTAGTTTGGTCAAAGTCTTAGATTTGAACTCAAAAATTTGTATACGGGAGTTATCCCGGGTGGTGACTACGAATTTAGCAACCGTTTGTCGATTTTCAATATCCTAAGGTAGGTTTTGCCCCTTAGTTGACATGGTACCTACCGTAACCTACAGTATAACGTCGGCATGGATCGTGAAGAGACTTCGCGTTCACTGCTGAGGGTTGGCGCAAACTCAGGGTCATGTGCTATAGCATAGGTGCACCGAATTCGCGCCAACCTCCAATGAGGAACGCAAAGTCTTCAGGATCCATGCCGATGTTACCTCAAAATTTCGACAAACGGACCTCAGAATGGTGTTCACCACCGCAGATTACCCGTACATACAGGTTTTGAGCAAAATCCGGGAAAATATTTTGAGACACCCACAAAAATGCAAAAACACTCGTCTTTTTGCGAAGCTTGAGAAGCGCTTACCCCATATAAAACGTCGTAATTCACATCATTCGAGGTGCGAGCGGCGCGTGCGATGCCTTATCCTCCCTCTGCCCTCCGCTCTCTCACTGTCTCTAACCTCCGCTCCGCGCCTGCACGCGTAGGAACCATGTGAATTTCGCAGTTTTATAGCCTGTATACCTTATTTTTAAAAACTGCAGACTGCGCAGTTTCACTATTCAGCCACGAGAGATACCAACCATACTACAGGCTATATAATGGCGAAATTCACTTGGTTCCTACGCGTGCTGGTGCGGAGCGGAGGCTAGAGACAGTGAGAGAGCGTAGGGAAGACGGAGGACGAGGCGTCGCGCCCGCCGCTCGCGCCTCGAATTATGTGAATTGCGACGTTTTATAGGGTAGTCGTTTTCGCAGATGCGTTTACCACTCTAAACACCTCCTTCGTGAGTAAATTCGGCCTTCCCCACACCTTGTGCTGTACCCTGATCCAGATAGCTGTCGTCCTGCCCTCTTTACCATTTCTTCTTTTGTTCACTTTTAAGGCTGAGTTAAGTCGTGGTGATTCAGGTGGATTCGCTGTCGTATTCGCTGCATACGACAGTTCCAACAAGTGGTATGCTCTCAAAAGACAGCTAACGAAGGATCGCGAGTCGATGGAGGCTGTTATACTCGAAATTCGAATACTCAAAGAGGTTTCTATTTATTTTCATCTACACAGCTTTCCGGCTCTCCATTCCGTCAGCTGTGATAGAGAATTTTCAGCTGTCTGGACATCCGGCCATTCTCGAGTTCATTGCGGCCGCACAGTTGAAGATTCCATCGGGCGGCGTCGAGTTCATGTTGCTGACGGAGCTCTGTTCAGGTGTGTGAGTATTGAGGAATCAAATTGTTTTTTTTTTCGTTTTGTTTTCCTTTTACATAAATGTTTCCTTATGAAGTGATGAGATCACATGTTGGATACCAGCGGATTCGATTTTTTCGAAACAATTATGATCAACTCAAACCCTGTGGGACATCTTTTGAATTGATATAAACACTTTTCACGGATTACTGGCCATTTTCAAATAAATGGAGACATGTTTCAAGTCAAGCTGAACTCAGAAAAAGGAAAACAAGTTACTTGTAACATAAAGGCCGTAAACAAGTTACTTCTAAAATATCTGAGCCCATGTAAGTTACTTGCGTCTTATCTCAGGTCATTTAAGTTAACTGTAACATATCGGCGGGATACTGCGTACGGTGCGCCTCCTATATGTTACATGTATCTTAAATGACCTGATGTAATTCGCAAGTAACTTACATCGGCTCAGATATGGTACAAGTAACTTGTTTTCGATTTCTGAGAGGACATTGTGTGCAGTGCGCCTCCGATATGTTACACGTAACTTAAATGGCACAATTTAAGTCGCAATTAACTAAAATCGGCCGAGAAGATATTTCCAAGGGGGATGTACGACGCATTCGTGGGGTCAGGCTTACGACTGGCGTTGCTTCTGGTTCAACTACCCAAGTTTGAGGTACTTGACCCCACACCAGCAGGGACGGCCCCGTACAGCATTTTTTGCGTAGTGTGTGGTCTGGGACGCGCTCTCCGCGTCGCGTGTCGTCTGCGTCACGTGATGATAAGTAAATTAATTAAGTAGATTAGTAAATAAATTTAAGTTCATGTAATATATGTGTTACATGTAATTTATATTACAAGTAACTTGTTTTGATTTTTTTCGAGAATGGCTCACTTTGCCAAATTGTACTACATAGGTTGTAGTATAGAATTTTCGCAATCTAACCCTGTCGATTTTTTAAAAATTTTCAGGGTTGATGTTCCGGCCAAGTAGATATACTATTTGAAAGCACAAATTGTTTACTTTCTGAAGCGTCCTGCGTATCGAGAAAAATCTAGCGGTTCTTGAAATGCATGGTAAAATTCTATGGAAACCTTCAGTACTGACAAGGGAAGTCTCTCGAGCGGTAAACGCATCTGCAAAAACGACTTGTATTGTTAGTATCTCTTACAAGTGAAACATACAAAGCGTATGTCGGACCTGCGGAAACGAATTGCATTGTTAGCATGTGTAGTAAATTTTGTGCATCTGTAGTAAATTTTTGCAGTATCCCGCCCCGAGCAGCTGGTTCTAGAAAGTCATGAGCGTTTTTCAAGTTTTGCGTACCCATCAGATTTTTTTTTGGGTTTTTCTGAATTTTTTTTTTTGCTGATTCCACTCAAAACTTGCATGTAAGGGTAATCTAGGGTGCTGAAAACGAATCTGGGGTCAGTTTGTTGAAATTCTTAGGTTCACTGTTGGTTACGTTAGGTAATAAGCCATTTATGGGGCAAAACATATCTTAGTAGTTCGAAAATCGGAAAATGGACATTAAATTCGTATTCACCACCCCGAATCACCCCCACGTAGAACTTTTGGGTCAAATCTGAGACTTTGATCAAACTACCGTACACCCACCGTAATCTGCAGAAAATCGGCGAACGGACCTCAGATTTGTGTCAAGCACATCAAATTACTTTTAGAGAATGAATTTGAGACACATCTATCGGAGAAATCCGGAAATCTCGAAAGTGGCGTTTTTCCCTCGAATTTTTTCCCGCTGGGATGCTTCAAGCGAATTAAGCCGAAAGCTTTGGAAAATTGACAAATCAACTTCAGATTCGTGATCAGTGCCCCAACTCCCCCCCCCCTTGGAAGAATTTCAAGTTAAATCTGGAGCTTTTTTCTGAAGCGCTTTTAGAACTCCTAATTGGTATAAATAGCCGCTCAATCGAAAAACCGTTTAAGTCCAAAACCCGGTCAGTCTACACAAATTTCTGGAAATGTACTTTCACCCAAACTTTGCTCAGAGAGGTAGTTTTGGGCCCTGTATACGAATATGAGTTCCGTTTTCAGATTTTCGAAAGTTTACTGAGTGTTTTGGAAGGTACAAAAAGCACAAAAAACGGCCTTTTCGAGCACCTAGTTTCACGGAACCAACGACTCGGGACGGGGTACTGCGCAATTTTACTATAGACGCCTGAAAGATACTAGCATTACAATTCGTTCCAGCAGATCCGACACACGCTTTGTATGTATACTTCCCTCGTCAGGCCTCCATAGTAAAACTGTGCAGTATCCCGCCCGAGCTGCGGGTTCCAAGAAGTTACAAGCTTGAAACGGTCGTTTTTTTGTGGTTTTTTATGCGTTCCAAAACGCGAATTAGTCTTCGGAAAATCCGCAATCCGGTACGGTTTTTCGGTTGGGCGCTCACTTATACCAATTACACGGCTCTGAAAGCGTTCTAAGTAAATGTTCCAGATTTGACTTAGAATCTTTCTAGGTGGGTTATTTGGGGCGCTGATCGCGAATCCGAGGTTTATCTGTCGGTTTCTCAAAGTTTTCGATTAAATTTGTTCGAAGCCTCCAATCGGGAGAATTTTCGAGAGCAAAGTGTGACTTTTGACGATTTTCGGAACGCTATGATAGAAATGGCTCAAAATGTTTTTCTAGGGGTCATTTGGAGTGCTTAACGCGACTCTGGAGTCCGTTTATCGAGTTTAGATTGTGTAAATAGATTAATGTGGCTATACAGGAGCGTGGGCAAAGTTTCAGATTTGACGCGAAACTTGTATACGGTTTTTTTTTGGTGTGCTGAGTACAAACTTGACGTCCGTTTGTCGATTTTCAAAATACTAAGGTAGGTTTTGCCCCCTAAACGGCGTGGTACCTATCGTATTCTGCAGTAAATCTCAGAGTTTCGACAAACGCACTCCAGATTCGTGTTCACCACCCTAGATTCCCTATAAAAGTTTTGAGCAAAATCCAAGAAATTTTTCTTAAAACACCCGAGAAATGCCCGATGGGGTGCCTTTCCGCGAAGCTTGTAAAACGCTTATACCTTCTTGGAATCTGCAGCTCAGGGCGGGATTCTGCGAAGTTTTATTATTGAGCCACAAGAGATTCTAACAATACTTGTCGTTTTCGCAGATGCGTTTACCATTAAAAAAACTTCCCTAGTTAGCATCTATTGGACATCTATAGTAAAATTGCGTACTATCCGTCTACTCTGATGAACTCTTGGGACGATCCCCAATCCAAACTCATTCCATCCCCACCGACAGCTGGGGACGATCCCCTAAAGTGGGCGGAGTTGGTCCCTCCTAAGTTTGCTATTGGGAGGGACCAAAGTTGAGTTTTGCAGGGACTAGGTTGGCCGTGGTTGGTCCCTCCTAAGTTTGTAATTGGGAGGGACCAAAGCTTTGTTTAGCAGGGACTTAGTTTTGGCTCTGTAAAGCCGTTCTTAGGGAGCCGGGTCTCAAAATGCTTAACATACCGCTTACCTTTCCGCTAGCTTCCTCGATCGTTACGTGTGTACTGTGCTAAAACAGCTCAGTTGACTTACGCATTTCCTCACAGTATCAAAACGTTAATCAACACAAAATCCATCGAAAATTTACTTCCAATGCAATTTCCTTCAAAATCAAAGCAAAATCCAAAATCAAAAACTGAAAAAACGCTAACAACACAGTATGAATCTCATACATGAATAAAATAAGGTCTTCTCACAAGCTGCAAGCGGCAATGATACTGCCATACAGAAATGATATTTCATGATTTCAGAAGAAAACCAGCGGCCATGGATAGAAAATCTTCAAATGAAAGGCAAACTATCCTGGGCGACCCGAAGGCTGCATTCAATGCAGGTCCCACAAAGTGAATTAGAGAAGGCTAAAAACGTGCCGAAAATGAGAATATACATCAAAATCAACAACAATATAAACCAAATTGTAACGATTTCGACCAAGATGAGCTCCGTCTTCGACGTACACTCATCATTACTGCGCAGTGGTAGACGGCTCATTCGCGACTACTCTCCTCTTCTGAAATGTGTATTGTTACACCAGAAACAACTCTGTGAGTTTTGACCGAGAATTAGCCGCGAAATGCCTGCTTGTCGCGTAATAGCTGTCAAATAACGCTGGCCGCGAAATAGCCGCAGAATAATCGCTAAATAACGCTGGCCGCGAAATGGCCGCCAAATATGTGGTCTGCTTGGGTTTGCTGAACCATGCCCTACTCAGGAAAGGTAAGTTTAAAATCGGGTTTCTTGATCACCCACTATTACTGCTTCCCCTTACATGAGCGTTTTTCCGTTATGATTGACGTTATTGTTGTCTGTAATTTTGAATGAAGGTAAGACCGGCAATAAAAGTTTGCAGCATCATTTCTAGATTGGTGGCTGTGTTAAAACCACCAGTTGCCGGGAAATGGCCGAGAAACAGCCCCCTCCCTGATCCGCAGCGGCTCCTGGTGGGCTATTTCTCGGCCGAGCAAAGGTCGCGAAATAGTCTAGATACAGCCTAGCAGGAGCCGCTGTAGAGCCTGGTGGGCTATTTACATGAACTCCCTAACTTAGGTCTATTTACAGCAGAATTATGGAATGAACACACCCTGACTAGGGACTGCTTTAAATATCCCGTGGAGATTTGGAAAGCATATGATCCGTGCTTGAAAATCCCTGAATGGCAGCGGGGATTCCAGAAGGAGCATTTTCATTGTTTTACAAAGAGATGAGGGCACCCATCCGTGAACATTTGCAGTGTTAAGAGAAAGTTCTTGGTTTCGGCTCAAAACTTGCATCTGGGTGTTATTTAGGGCGCTGAACCGGAATCTGGGTTCTGTTCCTCGCCTGACTTAGGGTTACGGTAGGTTACGGTAGGCAAAATGCCGTTTAACCTTACCTTAAAATTTCGTAAATCGAATAATGGACCTCAAGTTTGTGTTCAGCGTACCAAATACCATTCACAGTGAAAATTTGAGTCTAATCTGATTGACCGAGCTAACGTATACCCACCGTAATCTATCGAAAATCGATAAACGGATTGCAGATTCGTGTCAACATTTAAGAGACCGCGCGCTCCACGGCCAATCAAATCGATGAGTTTTTAAACTGAATTTTTATTGTAAGCGACTATGCCAAAATGAGATATATGGCGCTTGTTGCCTGCTTACCGGCTATGGAAGTTGTATTAAGCATGGACTAGCGAGACCTACCGGAGTTTTTGCTCAAGAAAACTTTTACGTGCGCCAACTTCTTGAGGTAGAATAGTTTGTCAAAACGGTGTTGAGTGACATCCGTCTACCCAAAGTTTGCTGCCCGTATGAACTCTCCTAAACGGAGGAGGCTGCTGGGGACTCAGGGCGTGGGGTAAGAAAATGTGAGATCAAAAAGCAAAACATCCATTTTTCCCATTTTTGAAGTTCGCATGGGTATGCGCATGGGCACTTTATCATCTCTCATGATAAGGAAAACGCAGGTGATGTTTCCCTAGTTAAGCAACACCATGTCCTTGTTCTCAATAAATGTACGTGGATGATTATCTTTCGATAAGCAGATTTTGATAAAATCAGACTTCATTTGTTTTCTTTCTAAATTCTACACTTTCGATGACGCCCTGCACACTCCCACTGGGGTCCTGCGCACTTTCTTTGACGCCCTGAACGCTCCCACTGGAGTCCTGCACACTTTCTCTGACTCCCTGCACACTACCCCTGACGCCCTGCACACTCCCACTGGGGTCCTGCACACTTTCTATGACGTCCTGCACACTACCACTGACGCCGTGCACACTCCCACTGGGGTCCTGCTTACTTCCTATGACGTCCTGCACACTACAACTCACTCACTCACTCACTCATCCCGTTAGCTGGCGTCTGGCGGAGCGTGATGCCCTCTCAACCAATACACTGCTGTAGGTGCCATAGGAGCTCGTGCGGCCTGAACGATACGCTTCCATTCAGTACGGTTTGCAGCAATAAGTTTAGCGCTAGGAACACTGCACCGTTGGGTTTTTAGATCTTCTTCTATATGCTTGAGCCACGTCTTCTTCGGGGCCGTTCTCTGGATCTTCCACGACGGCGGGCGCTTCCGCCACAGCATACTGTACGGGAGCCGGCCAGCATCCATTCGACATACATGTCCAAACCACCGTAATCTTCTTGTCTTCAGTTGCTCTTCAACCAGCGGTTGATCCATACAGCTTCTTCTTATGTTATCGTTGCAAATACGGTCACGAATCGTGGTCCCAAGCATTTGTCGCAGGCACCGCAAGTGGAAGACTTTCAGCTTGACAAGGTCCGGCTTCAGTAGAGTCCATGTTTCCGAACCATACAGTAGAATCGGAATTATTAGCGCTCGAAACAATCGCATTTTAGTCTCCAGTGAAACATTGTTTTTCTTCCACAGACACCAACCAAGCGATGCAAACGCACTGGATGCCTGCCCGATCCTGCTGCATACCTCTGCTGTGGCCGCAACCTTCCGTTCTTGCACGACTAATCCAAGGTATTTGAACTCCTTGACCTGCTGAAGTTCCGCCCTTCGAAGTGCACAGTTGCAGGCGAGCCATCCGATGTCATCACTTTTGTCTTCCTGATTTATTCTTAGGCCGTAAGAGCTTGCAACAAGCGCCACTCTATTTATCAGGTACGTTGCATCCTCATCGGTATCCGCAAACACTGCACTGTCATCCGCAAACATCAGATCCGAGACGTATCCATTAGTGCTATACTGAACACCTCTTCTGTTCTCAAAGACCTCCCTCATAATAGCGTCGACGACAGTATTGAAGAGCAACGGCGATATAACATCACCTTGGCGAACTCCAGCTTTAACCTTAAACTCTTCCGACAGCTTATCTCCAACGCGAACCGAGCTGGAAGAACCTTCATACGTTTTCTGGAGCAGGTTAACTATCTTGTCTGGCGCCCTTACACTACAACTGACGCCCTGCACACTTTCTATGACGCCCTGCACACTCCCTCTGGGGTCCTGCAGACTTTTTATGACGCCCTGCACACTCCCACTGACGCCCTGCACACTCCCACTGGGGTCCTGCTTACTTCCTATGACGTCCTGCACACTACAACTGACGCCCTGCACACTTTCTATGACGCCCTGCACACTCCCTCTGGGGTCCTGCTCACTTTCTATGACGACCTGCACACTCCCACTTGGGCCCTCCTCACTTTCTATGACGCCCTGCTCACTTTCTATGACGCCCTGCACACTCCCACTGGGGTCCTGCACACTTTCTATGACGTCCTGCACACTCCCACTGGGGTCCTGCAGACTTTCTATGACGCCCTGCACACTCCCAGTGGGGTCCTGCAGACTTTCTATGACGCCCTGCACACTCCCACTGGGGCCCTGCTCACTGTCTATGACACCCTGCCCACTCCCACTGGGGTACTGCACACTTTCTATGACGTCCTTCACACTCCCACTGGGGTCCTGCAGACTTTCTATGACGCCCTGCACACTCCCACTGGGGTCCTACAGACTTTCTATGACGCCCTGCACATTCCCACTGGGGCCCTGCTCACTGTCTATGACACCCTGCCCACTCCCACTGGGGTACTGCACACTTTCTATGACGTCCTTCACACTCCCACTGGGGTCCTGCAGACTTTCTATGACGCCCTGCGCACTCCCACTGGGGCCCTGCTCACTTTCTATGACGCCCTGCCCACTTCCACTGGGGTACTGCAGACTTTCTATGACGCCCTGCACATTCCCACTGGGGCCCTGCTCACTTTCTATGACGCCCAGCCCACTCCCACTGGGGTACTGCAGACTTTCTATGACGCCCTGCACAATCCCACTGGGGACCTGCACACTACCACTGGGGTCCTGCTCATTTTATATGACGTCCTGCACACTACCACTGACGCCCTGCATACTCTATCTGGGATCCTGCACACTTTCTATGACGCCCTGCACACTTCTACTGCGGTCCTGCGCACTTTCTATGAGGTCCTGCGCTCTCCCACCGGGGTCCTGCTCACTGTGAGGACGTCCAGCACACTCTGCGAACCCTAGAAATTCTGTAGGGCGCCCTTTGAACTATTGAAGACCTCTCAGGCAGAAATGGGAACCCAACTGGGCAACGTCATAGTCCTTCACCAATAGCATATAAGCGGGGGCCAGTGACGCCGAGGTGCCAGGGTGCTCAGACCAGTGATGACGTGTCAACGCGCCCGGTTCTGCCCCCTCCTCGACTTGGATGCGCTCTATCGATAACCTTGAGTCTAATTCTTGCCCATCACCTGGAAAGAGTGTGGGCCCTCTCACAAAAATTGAGCTATGGGTAGAGATCAAGCGTGTGTTCCTTCCATGCCCTATCGATCGACATGGGAACCCCTCGCTTTCATGATCCAAGGACTTGAGCGAGTGCAAGTCCACTTGAACACTCCAGCCGGCGGCGCGGTCACTCTATGCAAGATTGTGCGCCGTATACGGCGCGGGTTGGATTGAGGATTCATTGTGCCATGGCTAGTGGTTGCCCGGGTCATAAGGAACTGTGTTTCGAATCTCGATTAGGCTGACCGGGTGGTGAAAACCGAGCTCCGCCCCCAAAACTTGTCGGGGACACAACCGGTCACTACGATTTGCACTGAAATGCACCCAAAAAGTGACCGGTTGAGTGACCATTTTCTGCCTGAGCTTTCGTTCTTACTAGAGCGTAACACATGAAACCTTTTGTGGACGCGTCCTCTGCAATTCTCGGCTATCTATTGCTCCGTTCTTTCCTTAGGGCCCTAACTAATCCTGCTGTGCATCTTCTACTTTCGATTGACCCAATTTTCCACCGGTGACAACCACCATGAACATGTTCATCCAACCGGACAACTAGTCCAGCCCAGAGAGTAATGTCACTGAAATACGTCGTTCTAGTGCGTTTCTCGCCGTTTCTTCGTAATTTTGGTAACACTTGGAGGCCAACGCATTGTTTTATTTTAAAAACTCAGGCGCGAAAATCATCGTGAACATTGCCTCTAAGTGGAACTGCTTGCTGCTTGTGGGGACGAAAGAATAACGCATTGTTTTATTTTAAAAACTCAGACACGAAAATCATCGTGAACATTGCCTCTAAGTGGAACTGCTTGTGGGGACGAAGGAATGCTTTTCACAGCTCTGTTGCTCCATTCTAACCTTTGAACCCTACCTAATGCTGTTTCGCATAACATATTCCTTCACCTCCATTCAGCCCAGACAATTCTTTCACTGAATTGAGGCGTTTTAGATGAGTTTTTCGTCGTTTCCTCGTGGTTCCTGCCACATTTGTCAGCCAGCCCTTTTTTTGAGTGGGAAACTCAGATAACGAAGCATGAAAAACGTGCAGTTAGTTCGAATGAGTCCGTCCGCTCACGCGGTCGGTGTAGGTGTTAAGCGACCGTTGCGAAGGCTTTTTTCGAAAGAGCCTTCCCACGGCTGCAAACAGCTAAGTGGGATTTTATTCCATATCTGCGTAATATTCCCTCTAATCGATTTACACGTCCGAGAAAATGTCTTCGCGCCCGCCGCTCATCATGCAGGCTGACTGCATGGGCGAACCGTATCATTGGCACAGACTATAAGCAGCGGCAGCTTTCCAGTTTCCGTGAACCTCGCTGCTAGCCCCTCCTCCCATACCAACTCTATGTTCACGAAATCAATCGAACAGCTTTTTATTGGGCTGCTTCCGAAGACCTGGTATCTTTATGAGACCTCTCTTACGCTCCTTCTGAAGTCCTCCAACCCTTTAAAACCTCTAGCACACTCTTCTAGAAGCACTACTTCTCCATTTTTTCTTGCAGGCTCTTCATGGAGCCCTGCTCTAGAAGAAATTGTGTGGAAGCTAACAAGAATCTATCGCGAACCAGAATTTAACCGAGAAATTGAAAAAAAACTATCGCTAGGTAGGGAACTTCTGCGAATATAACGCGAATTCACCGTAGAACTACCCAGTGGCTGCCGAAAAACTACCGGAAAACGAAAAAATATGAGAAGTGTGCCGCGCTTTTGCCGCGGATTTACAGCAAAAATACGGTGATAAGACAGCCATCATAGCGAAGAGAGTGCCCCAGTGCAACATGAATGGAAAAAATTTTAAGTATTACCTGATAAATTGTCTCAGTCCTTTTGTGCTCTAGATTAATGCTGCAGAAATTGGTTGCCATTGTTCGTTTTTTGGTCGTTAATGGTTTCCCTAAAAATGCTAATTGAAAGAATAAGCTAAATTTCTTATCAGACGACAAGCTCTGCGTGAATTCCAATAAAACTTCAAAAGTACGAAATGGACAAGCAAGAAGCTCAAAACTTCTCAATTTCAAAACAAAAACAAAAATGAGCAATCAAGGAGAAATGAAGAATTGCAATCGATGTTTTGGCGATCCACATGATTGGTCCACGTGTCAGTTTGGGGATGCTACCCTGTGTTCACTGGGCATTTGAGTGAGCCCGTAGGTTTGGGGACGCTCCCCCGCAATCGACTGAACACATCCAGCAAAGGAGGGACGAATACCCTACCAAGTCTCTCCCAAAGGGGCGGGGCTAGAGGATGCATGTCGGCGCCCAACCAAGGTTTTGTTTAGTCCCTAATGACGTGGCTACGGCCGTCGGGTTGGGAACGATCCCCCGAGTACATCAGAGTACGAGCTGCTGGTTTCAAGTAGTTATAAGCTCAAAAAGGTCGTTTTTCTGCAGATTTGGGCAGTTTCCAAGTTGTGAATGGGACTTTTGGAAGTTTTGTGGGATACGATTTCTATTTAAATGACAATTAAAATCAAACTGAGTAGATTTTACCCGCAATAGTTTTATTATCGAACGGGATTCGACTTTCTCGAATTGGATCGTGCTAGACCGAACTCTTTAAGCATTTGTTCGGCAAAGTTGACATTTTTAGTGTATGACGACGTGGATGGTTCCCACGCCAGAATGTCTAATAGGGTCAGAGTTTTTAGTTGAATTCGGGTATGGAACTTCTTTAGATTATCGGATGATGTCTTGACATGAAAAATTTGTGCCCAATTGGCTTTCCTTCCACATGCAATTGTAAGCTTTCCGAATCAAATTCTACACTTTTCCTAGGAGATCGAACCGATTCGAACCCAATTTGGAATTTTGTTGTGCCGAAATGGACTTTTTCGAGGTCAGCTCGTCAAATTTATGCCAAAGGAGGCATTTTCTGGTCAAGTTGGACATTTTCCACGCTCAGTTGTCCATTGTAAAGGCATAGTACACCAAACAAATGCTTTTGTCGATTTTCTGCTTGTCTCGACGACTACCATTGCTGGTCCCAACGAAACCTCTGGAATCGCACAAACCCCCTATGAACATAGCTGTGACCCCTGAGATTTTTCCTAAACCTCAGTGGCGAAGGCATGGTGGACGATTTGTCCGAGGTCTGCGTTTTCCTTCATTCTCAACCGATGCATCTGGCGCACCAACGACAAGAAGCCACTTTACCACGCCCCTTTACACGACTTCTCGAGCTCGACTGTGACAAGACTAGTGACGGCCTTCGATCAATAGCCCCGTTCCTTCCTCCATTTTCAGCTGATCTTTTCAATCAGACGTTTCCCCATAAATGTGTCGCGGATGACGGGAAATACAGGCTTCTGACTACTCGTCCACCATGTATGGTACGGCGCGGGGTATGGATATTCACAGGGGGCCTGAGCTGCACTGGGGGGAAGGGGGGGGGGGGCTGAACTCCGTCGGCACACCAAGTGGACAATACTAAATGGGGGTATTGACTGTTTACATTCGATTTTTTTTCGTACACAGAACTCAATCATACTACTCCTCTTCAAATCTTATAACAACATAAAAGCTGACCAAAGGGAGCTTCTGGGGGGAGGGGTTCTGAGAAAATCGCCAAAATTTTGCTCCTAGAAAGGGGCGGGGTCTGGGTAAAGTTGGTCTTGCCCATACCCCGTGCCGTACCCTGTCACCCTGTTTTTGCCACTGAATTTTCGCCAATTGTTGAGGGTTCGGAACTTTGTTCATAGCAAAATCTAAGCGATTTTGGAGATGTAATCAGCGCAAAATTTTCTCCTGGGCATACTGAATAGTTTTCTCACCAAATCGCTCTATTTCTAAGAACAAATCTAGAATTTTCATTTCCGAATAGACAATTTTTGGACTGAATTTGACCATATACAAATTTGAATGCAAGTTCTCTATGTCAAGTTGAGCATTATAACGCCCATTTGTATAGTTTTACCATGTAATTTTAGTTTTCAAAACTGACACTTTTTTTCTCAGCCAATCGGACTGTTCCAAATCAAATGGGTTACCTTCAGGACCAGAGGCTGGGTTCGTCATTACGTTAACCCTTTGTTTGCCGATTTGGCTTGGGCTTAGCGCGCGCACATACGCGGTGGTTTTGGCGCAGAACCCTATCAACTCACCAAACCCAGGGTTAACACCAGACATTTTTGCGTGGTCATTTTCCAAGCAAAGCAAGGCTCGTTCCCTATCAAACATGGCAAATTTTCATGCCGGTCAAAGCATTCCTCAGTGGAGGACTACCGTTTTGGTTGTTAATAAGGTGAGCTGACCTTGAGATATGGTAGTTTTAGTCTAAAAATTTTAATTGTGTTTGAGAAGCGCCTTTTTCGATGTTCAGATAGTTCAATTGCTCTCGAAACATCTCTAATTTTGTTTGCATAGTGTTCGAATCCATCAAAATTCATCAGTATGGCCGTAATGTTGTTTTCTTCGATTCGAGGTTGTTCAGATATTCTGCGGACATCAAAAGTTTTGGTGCGGAAAATTCCAAGATTCGTTTGAAACGTCCCATTTTCAATTTTTGTACTGTTTTAACTGACTGAAAAAATGGTTCGCAGTAGTTACAACAGATCTACTGAGAATATGCTCAGACACCCGTAGTTGTGTGCCGCCAGGCGACTATCGTAAAGGACCCAATTCGTTGAACCGAAATGTTGGCCGTTTATTCCGGGGCATCGATCATCGGCGGTTTCCTTGACGTTTGGTCCTCTTCGAAACACCTTCTGTTTCACCCGAAAGGTTTGGCATTTGCCTCGAGACAAGCACAAACAACAGCCGTCTGGCGGAACACAACTACGAGTGTCTGAGTTAGAACAGCTGAAAATTCGAAATTCATGTTTCATTTACTGTGGCCTTCTGCGGAACTCTGAGTTTTCTGGTTTTCGAAACATTGCTTACAGGAGGATCTGTCGCTGATCTCATGAAGAATACCCGGCTTACAGTCGAACAGGCCTTAAAGATCTTCCATTCTGCAGCCATGGCAGTTTGCCATATGCACGACCGTAATGTTCCAATCACTCATCGTGACATGAAGGTAGAATTCGTTTATCGTTTGTCTTATACACTTATGAAGTCGTTCCTTTCCGAATTGCGACTGTCCTCTTCAGGACTTGTTTAGGCCCCGCGGATCATACTTCCCGCGACCAGCGACGGAGACTGTGCACATCTGGCATATCGATTTTCGGTCGATATGGATCGTAAACATTGCGTCTCGTCGGTCGTCGTTAGAAGTATGATCCCGTTTTTAGACATGTACCTATGTTCTAGAAATTTATATTTTAGGAGGTAAAGCTGAAGTCCTGTGTGTCAAAAATTCGTGTCCTTCTCAGAAAGTGTTCAGATTTGGCTAAAAACTTCTCTCCAGAGGCCGTTTTTGGTGCTGTTTATCATATCTGCGGCAGGGTTGAGCAGGATTGCGACTCGGCGCAATGGGGTCGTAAAAATTTTGGAATTTCTTGTAAAAAAAATAAAAATTTGGGGAACATGAAAATTTAGGCGAAGGAAAGGACTTTTTTTCCAAACCACTTTCTTTCACTAAAAAAACTAAAGCGATTTTTCATTCCGGGAGGGAGGGGAGGATCGCACAAAATTTTAAATTTTTTCAAAAATTCTGGTAATGAGGGGGGTCGTAGCTCCGCCAAAAATTGGCGCAACGGGCTGCTCAACCCTGATCTGCGAAAACGAATAGTATTGCTGGGATCTCTTGGGCATCTATAGTAAAAATGCGCAGTACCTCATAACTAGCCGCTGGTTTAGAGAAGTTATGAGCTCAAAACTGCCGTTTTTTTTGCGCTTTTTGTACCTTCCAAAATAGCCCAGTAAATTTCCGAAAATCTGGAAACCAACCTCATAATTGTTTTCAGCGCCCAAAACTACCCATCTGAGCAGAGTTTGGGTGAAGGCACATTTTCCACACTATGTGTAGACTGATAGCGTTTTGGACTTCCAGTTTTGTAGTTTTTTGGGCGCTGGTCACGAGTCGACTTTCCGAAGTGTCGATTCGTTCAAAGCTTCCAATCGGGCGAAAATTTGATGGCAAATAGCGACTTTTAACGATTTCCGGAACGCCACGGCAGAAATGGCTCTGCCCTGAACACGAATCTGAAATCCGTTTATCGTTTTTCGCAAATTACGGTATATTTCTGTGGGTATACGGTAGTTTGATCAAAGTCTCAAATTTACCTCAAAATTTGTATACGGGGATAATTCGGGGTGGTGAATACGAATTAAACGTCCGTTTGTCGATGTTCAAAATATTAGGGTAGGTTTTGCCCCTAATTGACATGGTACTAACCGTAACTTACTATAACCCTCAGAGTTTGTACGAATGGATTCCAGATTTGTGTTCACCACGGTAGATTACCCGTACATACAAGTTTTGAGCGAATCCGAGAAAAAATTTCGAGACACCCGCAAAAATGCCTGATGGGTAAAATTGCCTTTCCGCGAAGCTTGGAAAACGCTTATAACTTCTTTGAACCTGCAGCTCTGGGCGGTATACTGCGCAGTTTTACTACTGAGCCACAACAGATACTAACAATACCAGTCGTTTTTGCAGATGCGTTCATCTTTAAAAAAACACTTTCCTTGTCAGGGAAATAGCTGGTTCAGATTTGGGTCAAAACTTTTTCTGAGGGTTGTTTTGGGTGCCGACTACAAATCTTAGGTACATATGTCGATTATTTTGACAAGATTTTGGCCGAAGCTTCTCACTGGGGGAAGCGATTTGCCAAATGCTACGATACAAATGCCCCGAATTCTCTTTGTAAAAGTTATTTTGACCGCTTATCATAAATTCGTGGTGGGTTTAACCATTTTCCTGAACAACGTTGTGTATAGTGAGTATGCGGTGGTCTGGTCGAAGCCGCGTATTTGGCTCAAATTTCTTCTGAGGGTTTTTTTAAGACGCCTAAAGCGAATCTGTCAATCATTTATTGATTTCTGGAATACCAAGGAAGGTTACGCCACCTGAAAGCCATCATGACTACTGTAATTCACACTAAAACTCAGAATAGCGACAAAAGGATCATAGATTTGTGTTTCGCGCCTTAGGGCCTAGTGCATACTTCCTGCGACGAGCGACGCGACATAGAACTACGCACAGGAGTATGCAGTATCAGACCACTTTCTGGAATGTTTTTTTGGATCGTTCTTTTGTTGTTCTCGAAAATATTCTCAGAAAACCATAATTTTCCAGATTGAAAACTTACTGTTCGATGCGGCCGGTCGTGTCAAACTGTGCGATTTCGGGAGCGCCACCACTGAAATATACCAGCCAGATGAAACGTGGAACATGGCGAGAAGGACACAGTTGGAGGAGGAGGTATGAATATTTTTTCCTCGAAATTGTTTCTTGTGCTGTTATTTTGTGTTTTTTAAGACCTCTAGCTGCTGTCGCCCACCTACCAGGGTCAAGCGGGGTGTTGCGTAATTTTTCGAGATCAGAGTGACCCCCCTACCATCAATTTTTTTTTGAAAACCCATTTTTTCCGTCCCCCCAAGGCACGATTATTCATGAAATTGGAGTATACGGTTTTTTAGATATCCGTGTCGTTCGGAAAGCCAAAGTAATCAATATATTTGATCACTAAGACGGTTTGACTCCGGAAATTCGTTCAGTAGTCGGGGTCAAGCGTCTCACGCCTGAGCAGTGCTACGATTTTTCCTTCTGGTGACCAAAAATATCGAGATTTTTGAGATATCTCCACCATGTTTTCTTCTTCTTTGCAGCCACGTCGAGGGTTCTGTCATAGGTTTAGGAACTGGGCGACCAGTTATGGATTCGTCCATAGGTCCATTGTGGTCAGCGTGGTTGGTCTCTTCGGGCAATTAAATAAATGTGCAGTGTTATGACCGATGGAACCACAGTCCGGACAAACATCAGATTTGCTGCTGTCTATCTTGCTGACGTAGGCCATAAGCATAGTAGAGTGACCACAGCGCAGCGATACCAGGGTGCATCTAGCCTCCTTTCCGAGTTGAGACTTGGATGTGCAGACCCGGGGCGGCACCACTCCTAGGATGGGATTTACCGCAGCCTTTTCCAGATGACTTCTTACGAACTGTATGGGCTCCTCGCGCAACAGACGGAGTCGTTCTTGCGGTGAGTCGTGCCATCTTTGCAGATTGACTTTGCTTGGAGCATCGGCGAATGGCTTTCTGATGTCTCTCTCCCTGACGGGGTTCAGCACTTTCCATGAGGGGTGGTTGGGTTGCTTTATGATTTTGATGAAGAATTGTTGGGCCTGGAGCTGACAGTGCTGCTTCACTGGTAATAATCGTGTCTCCGCATGCAAGTGTTCGACTGGGGAACTTCTTGCACATCCGGTAGCCGCACGAAGTGCGGAATTCTGTACACACTGCATCTTGGTCCAAGAGGTTTCTGATACCAAATGCTGTTGTTGTTGTTGTTGCCCATCTTCCACCATATACACTGATACTGGATCCAAATTTCGGCACGTCTTCTTCTTCTTCTTTGCAGCCACAGAGAGGGGTTCTGTCATAGGTTCAGAAACTCGGCCACTAGCACTGGGTTCGTCCACAGATCCATTGTCGTCAATGTAGTCGGTCTTTTCGGGCAATTGAACAGGTGCGCAGTAGTATGCCCTTGACTACCGCAATCAGGACACTCGTCAGGTTTCCTGTTGTCAATCCTATGCAAGTATGACATAAGCATGGGGGAGTGTCCACAGCGTAACGTTGCAAGGGTGCACCTGGCACGCCTGCCAAGTTCCATCTCTGTCTCGGAGACCTTTGGAGGTGCGACTCCCAGGATGGAGTTTATGGCAACTCTGCTCAAGTGTTCCTTCACGAATCGGGTATGCTCCGCGCGCAAGAGACGGAGGCGTTCTTGTTGTGCTTCGGTCCGTCTCTGCACATCTACTTCCGACGGAGCATCAGCGAAAGGCTTTCTGATACATCTCTCTCTCACCGGGTTTAGTACTCTTCGCGAAGGATGATTCGGCTGCTTCACGATGTTAATGTACATTTGTTGCGCCTGGAGTTGGTAGTGGTCTCTAACTGGCAATATGCGAGCTTCGGCATGTAGGTGCTCTATTGGAGAGCTTTTAGAACAGCCTGTTGCAATTCGCAGAGCACAATTTTGGACGCGCTGCAGCTTGGACCAAGAGGTGTCCGACAAGATGTGCTGCCAGACTGGCGCAGCATACTCCAAGGCGGGTTGCACAATAGCCTTATACGTGGCCAGGATCGTTTCTTTATTGCATCCCCAGGACGTTCCACCGAGAGCACGCAGGACGTTGAGTCTTGTTTTCACTGTGGCTTGCTTCTGCTCAGTGTTCTTATGAAACTTCAACGAAGGATCCAATACGAGTCCAAGCAGCTTGGGAAATCGGATGGCCTGCAATTGAGTTTCGTCCCATTTCACCATAGGATGGGCACTGTGCTCTGCATTATCAGTGGAAAAGACGGTGACGGACGATTTGGAGGCAGAGACTGGAGGCGGAGCACACAATACAACGAAAGGAAGAATCGTGGTGCCTCACAAAACTGAGACCCGAACAAGAGAAGTGCACCCACCTTTCGCATCCAAAACATTGGACGCTGGTTCCATACCAATTGACATCTCTGCCGCATGTGGCACATGGGTACTTCTTCTTCTTCGCGGGTCTTGGATTCCTTTCGACGCCGACCATTTGTAGAAGAATCCTCAGGAGAGCTGCAGCCAGCCAGCACCTCTTCCATGACAAAAACCCTCTCCGCGGAGGGATTGACGTCGGTTTGCACGGAGGTGATCTTCTTTCCTCCACACTGCCTCGGCACGAACGTACGACATCTCGGCAGCTTCGGCACGTAGACACGTAGACGACATAATCGAAGCAGATGGCTGGGATCCTGAATTCCAAATGCTGTCAAGCCGGTGCAGCGTACTTCAGAGCGGGCTGAAGTATAGCCTTGTATGTCCTGATAACAGTTTCCTTGTTACTGCCCCATGATGTACTGCCCAGGGCTGTGAGCACATTAAGCTTCGCTCTGACGACGGCCTGCTTCTGCTCGGTGTTCTTATGAAAGTTGAGCGATGGATCGAGCACCAGACCGAGCAGTTCGGGAAAGCGAGCAGCAGGTAATCGATCTCCGTCCCACTCGACATGCGGGTGAGCGCTGTGCTCCGAAGGATCCGTTGTGAGTACGGATACCGACGGTTTGGACGCAGAGATCTTTAGCATTTTGCGGTCAAAAAAGCTTTTCAGTGTGACCAGGTACTCATTGATCTTGGAGGCGGCCACATGTATATCCCGATCCCGACACATTGTCATATCATCGGCATAGGCGACCACCTTGATATCCTGGGGAGGGGCGGGCATGTCTTTGAGGTACAGACTGAAGAGGGCAGGCGATAAAATGCCGCCCTGCGGGACTTTTGCTGCAATAGGAATACTATTCGATACGTGGTTCTGGAACATAACTCTAGCTCGTATTCCGTTAGTGAATGCCGCTATCTAGCGCTTTGGCCACGGCGGTGTTGAATCCAGTAGGTTGCTTGACAAGACTCCAAGGTTCACTGCGTCGAAAGCCTCAGTGACGTCCAAGGCGACAGCTACAGTTCTCTGTGGCTTCTTGGCGTTGAGCCCATCAATGGCAAAGCTAGTGATTTCCAGCAAAGCTGTTGTGGCGGAATGCAGCTTTTCATATTGTTATTTTCGGATCGAAAATTTGCGGTCCCTCACCCTTTCTCGCGAAATTTCGAAACCTCGCTTGACCCTGCTACTTAACAACCCTAACTGGGCGAATAGGTGCGTGTACTGACCCGATGCGTTTGGAAAATGTAGAATATTGTGTAGTGGTCCGCAGAGTTGAAGTCGCGGCGTTGCTCTCAGCGACGAACAGCACTGGGTGATGCAACATCGATTACATTTGGCTGCGAGGGCGACCGACGCGGCGTGAAGGGCGACGACGGAGCACCGCAGAATGTATTGACGCCGCGACGGCCCTTCATCACTGCCAGCGAGCGGCAACCGACGTCGCTACGATAATGTTTCGAAACATTTTTGTCGCCGCGTCAAGGCTGACGCTCTGCGACCACTCGCCGATCTCTGCAACTCTGCAGACCCCTTATGAAAAATAAAACCCCGATGAGACCAGCTGGCCGCAGCCAGCTGTGGCCAGCCCGGATAGCACGTAATACAATGCTTCCTGGTGTCAAAATTGAGAGCTCGGAATTGTTGGATGTTATCAAAGGAGGGTCTATTCTAAAATTATATGGCAACTTCAGATTTCAGTTCTGAGGTTTTACTAATGAGGGAAGTATACAACGCGTACGTCGTATTTGCGGAAACGAATTGTATTGCTAGTATCTGTCGGGCATCTATAGGAAAACTGCGCAGTACTCCGTCCCGAGCCGCTGGTTCTGAGAAGGTATAAGTTGTATCTCTCAAAAACGCGCAGTAAGCTTTTGAAAATCTGGAAGCGGACCTAATATACGTGTTCAGCGCCCAAGACAACCCCTATGAGCAAAGTTTGGGTGAAAGCACATTTTCCAAACTTTGTGCAGGCTGATAGCGTTTTGGACTTGTACGGATTCTTGGTTGAGCGGTCATCTATATCAATTAGGGGTTCTGAAAGCGCTTCAAAAAAATGTTGCAGATTTGACTTAAAATTCTTCCAAAAGTGCTTCTGGGGCGCTGATCACGAATCCGAGATCGATTTGTTAATTTTTTGAAAGTTTGCGACTCAATTCGCCTAAATCATCCCAGCGGGGTAAAGTTTGGCGGGCAAAACGCCATTCTCGAGATTCCCGGATTTTTTCGATAGATTTGTCGCAAAATCATTGCCTGAGGAATATTCGATGTGCCAAACCTGAATCTGAGGTCAGTTTGCCGATCTTCCACAGATTACGATGGGTATACGGTAGTTTGATCACTTTCTCAGATTTTACTCAAAATTTGTATGTGGGGGTTATTCTGGGTGGTGAGCACGGATTTGATGTCCATTTGCCAATGTTCGATTTTTCAAGGCACATAAATTGCATATAACCTACCGTAACCTTCAGAATTCCGATAAACAGATCCCAGATTCGTATTCAACACCCTAGATTACCCCTAAATACAAGTTTTGAGTGGAATCAGAAAAAATTCAGAACACCCCAAAAATTTTTTACATTTTCGCGGAACTTTAAAAACGCTCATAACTTTTTGGAACCAGCTGCTCGTGGCGGGGTACTGCATAGTTTTACTATAGATTCTCAAGAGATACTGACAATACTATTTGTTTCCGCAGATCCGACATACGCTTTGTATACTTCCCTTGTAAGGCTTTTAGTTCCACAATCACCTACGTAGAAGTGAATTTGGCATGTTTTCAGATGCAGCGGCATACCACCCCCATGTATCGAGCGCCAGAAATTCTCGACACCTACCAGAACTTCGTTGTTGGACCTCAGCAAGACATTTGGGTTAGTTTATTCAATATTTGTTCACTATTTTTTGCTTAATTTCTTAAAAACTTCTATTTATAATCCTCTGAAATTCTGGCCCAGCTGAAATGGGAATCGAACATTACGTGAAATTATTCCTAGTTTATCAGGGCCAAAATTTCAGAGTGTAATCAATAAAATTAAAAAAAAATCTGTTCGGTCAGCGTGTTGCTGATGCAGTCTTCTTCAGAGAATGTGAAATTATCAAACTCTCTAGTTAGCCTTCAGATTGTTTGAATTTTTCGCATATACTCATTTGTTGGCTAGAGAAACCATAAGGTTTCGAGTAAAGTCTCGGAAATCTGTCTCAAGGCATAGGGGGCTTAATTCATTCTCAAGCAATTTGGAGCTCTTCACCCAGTCGAAGTATACTTTACCCTTGAGGTGAGTCCTGGAGTCAGAAGTACTCATAACGAGAATGGGTGTGCCATCAACTGAACGGTTCGACAAGAACGATAGTTAAGTGCGCCAGAACGGGGCTACCGCAAACTCAGCCGTAAAACCAATTGTTTGACAAAACAACTCATTCTACGCCAGATAGTGGATTTTTTTTGTTATTGGAGAGCTCGGTGTATGGACACATAACGACATTTTTTTTCTTGCGCTTCCTTTCAGTACTTTTCGTGAGTTTCGTTGTTTCGATAATCTTGACCCTAGCTATTCTGCTTTAGCTTTCACCCATAGTAACGATCGAAATGCGTCTTTTTTCATCCCCAGGCACGGCGACCTTTACATTCTTGATCAAACATTACGGATTGTTTCTATAGGTAATTTGAAGAAAGTAACAAATGCTATCGCGAAGTGAAGTCTAAATCACGAAAATTGTTGAGTACGCCTATAAAATGATCATTCCAACTCCTACCATTACCAGAAATTCCAGAAAACTCTTAGATACCTAAGATAGAGTTATTGGGGAGAGCCATGGTTTTTTAATATATGATTGTCGCCATCGAATGACTTGTTTCTTCCGTGAAAAAAACTGTCTCCAAACCATTTAATTCACGGCTAAGATTATGGTAGCCCGGTTTTGGCGCGCTTAACCATCGTTCTTATAACGGTTCGTCCCGGCTGACCTGTGAGAGCCCGACTAACAAGAAGTATATGAGCCGGAAGCATTTGCTGACACTTGAGTTGAACCAGCAGTCGACAGCCCTTCGTGATAATGAAGTAAGAGTTGTGAAATGGTCACGTTCTCGATTTTTTCGTGACCGCATTAGATTAGTCGGCTTTCAATGGGTACGCGTGGTGGGAGAGGATTTCCCGCTAATTTTTTCACCGTTGGTCTATCGCAGACGTAACGAAGGCTTGACAAGCCAACGTCGAGAAAGTGGGCTGAGAATCTACTCCCTGCAAAAATTCTAAATCAGTTTCAAGCAGCTTTTTTGGCAGCCAAGAAGGGGTGCCATTTTGATGTAAAGAACTGAGCGACTACCCATGGATTGGTCTACAAGTTTTTTTGTGGTCACCATCGTTCAAGCGCTTCTCGGGATGGTCGCCGTTGATCCTATGAAGGCGGAGGTCAGGTTATAAAACGGCGAAATTCACTTGGTTCCTACACGTGCTGGTGTGGAGCGGAGGGTAGAGACAGTGATAGAGCGTAGGGCAGACGAAGGGCGAGGCGGCGCGCGCGCCTCGAGTGATGTGAATTTCGACGTTTTATAGAGGGTAGTAGACTGTGAATGTCACCAGCTTAGCGGGGTCAGGATGCATCTGGCAGCACGGACAGACTATCGAAAAGAGGTCTGGAAGAGCTGCCTTCGGATGGCTTGGGCCATGGAATGAATCTGTTTCCACCTTTCTCAGATGATCCCTGACGGACATGGTGTGATCCACGAACGGAAGACGGAGGTACTTCTTATGTGCGTAGGTCTGCAAGGTCTTTGTACGAAACTTGGTCGAGCGGCGATGGAGTGCTTTATACTCTATTGGAGAACATGCAGTGCGATAGATTAGAGTGGGACCCTGAAACGTAAGTCATAGATTTCTCTCTTGCTCTCTTGCATAAGAAAGTCACGGTTCCCTTTGCCGCCTGAGCTCTTCAAACTTCGGGGTTAACGCTGGAGGTTCAGTTGTGGGCTAGAAGGGTCAGGCTGAAGCACTTCTTCTGTGGAATTTCTTCGGACTGTGTCCAGAGCTGCGTCATCTTGTTCATTGCCTGGGCCTAACGCTTGCTGAAGATCATAGACCGTGTGATTAGATTTTGCTTTCTTGTTCTGAAGGTGAGACATTGGATTTTTATGAAGGCGAAGGGTTTGGGCGAATGGACAACAAATGAAATAAGATTCTATGAAGAAGGCAAACTTTCCTTGAAAGCAGTGCTGCCGTTCGTAAACATGCTTGATATAGTCCCAGGCCGTTTGTCCTTTTTCGGAACGTCAACGCCTTGGAAGCGCCGAAAACGAGCCATGGTAGCCCTAGTCTCCGTCCCTAGCAGACGTCCCAGCGTTAAGTGACGCTGGGGGTTTGCATCTTCAACATTTGATACAGGCTATAAAACGGTGAAATTCACATGGTTGATACGCGTATCGGTGCGGAGCGGAGGTTAGAGTCAGTGAGAGAGCGGAGGGCAGACGGAGGCTGAGGCATCGCGCGCGCCGCTCGCGCCTCGAATGATGTGAATTACGACGTTTTATAGAGGGTGTTGATCTGCCTGTAACTCCCCTGCGACCACTGCAGCCGGTCTGTCGCTGACGGTGGAGGCATAGCAGCAGTATTGGCTGTCACTAAAGATATCAGTACCATTGTTAACGCCGTGCCGTTCTCGTACACGTACGCGCCAGTCGTGAGCGTCATGCGCCAGCGTTTCAGCGCTCGTGCATGGCGCTTCGACGCCTTGTCGCTTGCCGCCTGTCGTTCGAACTGGACAAATTCCTATTTGAGCGATCCTGAGTTGCCAGGCTGTATTTTCCCGCCCCAAAGAATGAGTTGATGCTCCACACAAAACACTGGATGTCGTAATTATCTAGTCTTATTCTGACGCGAAAAGTTCGCCAAACGTCTAAATTCTGCGCTCCAGACTATGGAATTTCTAGCCTGGATTCGTGAGAAAATGTGTGATATTTTTGCCTCAATCGATCCACCCTGCCTCGGTTTGTAACCAAAAAGGCGATCCCAACTGCGACCAAACTCGTGGTCGTTTCCCACTCGTGGCCAACGACAAGTCCACCTCCGCTGCCAAATTGTGAGTTGTGCGTGGTGGTAGTAATGTGTCTAAGCCGCGAAAAGGCCGGGAAAGGAGTGATGGGTCGTGATTGGGGTATGTACCCGCTACCGCCAATCGCAGCTCTTCGCCCGTCCCCAGCCATTTTCGCGGTTTCTGACACATAGCGACTACCCCTCAATGAGTTGTAGGTGTGATACAGATTGAAGGAGGAGTTGTCGCGGTTTTTTGCGGGTTGAGTTCCACTCAGGGCCACTTCTTCACTTGAATGAATTTGTTGGCTGCTTCCAACTGCGAAGATGGGTCAGTTCTTCCATTTTTGTGTACAAACACCACGTCCCTAAAATTAGCAATGACAAGGTCTTACCTAGAGCGATCCGTGGTCACCCATAGTGTCGAGTAACCACTTCTTGAGATGACCAAATCGGCGAGGAGCAAAAGGGTCTCGCCGCATTCAGCACGAATTCCGTAGATATTCCGTACATCCCGCGTTTTGCTCAGAGGAGGGAATCCACAGGCTGGAAACTCATGATTTCTCAAGTTGGGTCATCCTGGCTCGCATTTTGAGCTTCCAACGGCGTGTGCGTGGCGATGCAGGAGCTGCGGTTGCCTATTTGTGTTATCTCAAGCGTGTTTACGAGTGCGATCGCTACATTCCACATTAGCCGAAAAGTGTGTTTTTAGTTTGCTCAAGAAAGTTTTGCATTTTCAGGAGTTGGGATGCGTGCTGTTCTATCTCTGTTATCATGCGCATCATTTCGAGGACTCAGCCAAATGGCGGATTCTGAATGTGGCCTACACTGTTCCATCGGGCTTCAACGAATTTGCTGATGTCTTGTCCGTGATAGGTTGGTTGGTTTTTCAGATTTTTTTGTCTTTTTATTTTGTTGAACTAAAAAATTTTGAGAAGTTGGCGTAGGGATGACTGGAACAGACTTGCCATCATGACGCCCAAAAGCCTGCTGATGAGATTTTCCTGATGGGCGGAAACATCTGTGTATCACTTGCGTAGCGCGGTCGGAATGACATAATGCTGGATTTGACCTTGACGTTTGAAAAAAATTGAAATTTTCTATAGTGGATCTATCCACGGCAGGGACCGATGCACAACCCCTGCGTGGTGGTGGGCGCCCGGTGAAAGGGCATCGATCGATTTCCGGCCGCACAGCTGATCAGCAGCACGGTATTTTCCTCGTTTTCATCCCTCTTCTGCTTTCTCCTACCATAATTCTATCCATCTCCTAGTTTTTCTGTTTCTCCATTATTAACTAGGCGTTCTAATTGCCTGTGCGTTTGATTCACGTGTCTTCGTCAACAAACTACGTGACTTTCAAGCTTTATAATCCAAATTCTTTTTTTAAAGGGTAATATTCCATCGCACAGGCAATTAGAACACTTAGTTAATGATGGAGAAACAGAAAAACTAGGAGATAGATAAAAAGATTGAAGGAGAAAGCAGAAGAGGGATAAAAAAGAGGAAATTGCGTTGTTGCCGGTCAGCTGTGCGGTCGGCAATCGATCGACACCCTTCCACCGGGCGCCCATCTCCTTGTCAGCGCGCCCACCAGTGCCAGCGGCAGAGGTTGTGCATCGGTCCCTGCTGGGGATAGATCCACTATACAAACATTTTTCTGCTTCGAGGAGGTATGCCCGCCAATAAGCGTTGTCGAAGCTTCGCGATAAGATCAGATTACCAAGTTCTGGCCATATTGTTTCGTATTCGGAGGAAAACCTTCGGTTATAAAAGGTGATCAGCTTGAATCTGAGGTCTGTTCGGAATTTCGAAGTTTTCTGTAGTTTGACCAGCCGAAAACCTGCGAAAGTCTCACATTCGTATTAAGTGCCTCCAAATAGCCTCTACAGAAAGTTGCGGGCAAAGTTTGGAACCTTGATCGACTACCGTGTACCTACCGTTATTGTAGTCAACGTTTTTGTAACTCAAACAGAATCGGGATGATTTGTTCTATTTATGCCGTATTATTCACACGTGATATTATGGGGTATTTCTTTGGAATCTTGGTTCGGTTTTTTTTTCTTGCCGAAAAATTTAGTTTTTTCCCTGGACGGGTTATTTGAGACGCAGAATATGATTTCAAGATCCAGTTTGAACATCGAGGTCGGAATCAGAGTGGAATTCCGAAACTTCACATTTTCCTAGAGCTTTGACGAGCACTGTAATATCTATCACATCAGTACAGGATGTATGTAACAGCCAAAGAAAAATCACTATAATATGAAATAGTCAACTATTTGATTCGTTCTCACTATATGAACATTATTTCAAGGGAAAACACTTATCTGATGTCTCTCTGCGAACATATTTTATATTAACCGGGAAGTCCCGGTGTTTGCGAAATTCCCCGTTTCTTGGTCTATATAAATTTATTCCGTCATTGCTGTGAGCGGTAAATGGTAGACGGAGTTCAAAAAGGATAATACTCATGCCTATATCAAAACGACAGGAGGAAGGCATGTTAATTCCTTCATCAAAGTACATTACTTGGCGGATCCAGGTGTAGGTGGTGAACGCGGGCGGCCGCGCATCGTGTTAAGCTTGGATCAGTTCTCACTGGCGACTTTCTAGATTTCCTCTTGAATGCTAATTAGCCACTAGATTGAATAAAACGTAATCAAATCCAGTAATAAAACAAAACCGTAACATATCGTAATCCAAGAAATGATGAACGGACCATAAGTTTGTGTTGAGCCGTGACCTGTATATCGATTAACTGGAAAAATAGTAAGATAGTAGAAGAATATAAGAGTAATATCCCAACCATCTGTTTGCTGTCGTGGAAAGGCTCGTCCACAAAAATGCCTGCGTAGCGACGGCTCGACCCGCTCGCCGACCGCGTGAAGGGAGAGTCTCATTTGGACCCAGTTCAGCTTTGATGCGACCCAGTTCTGCGGCACGTTTTCGCAAAACGCTTACAAAGGTCCCTACCTGGCTGCATGCTTATCTAGTAGGGATCTATTAGATATCTATGGAATCCAAGTGATGACAGCGTTTGGAAGTTTTGGCGGCCCTCAGGTTAGTGTGATCATCAGATCAACAAAAATTTAGTGGAGTTTGAAGATTTTGAGGACTGAATGTAACAAATATTATTATATTTTGAACAAATTTTCAATGTGTCCCTTAATACACCCGCTATAAAACGTCGTAATTCAGGTCATTCGGTGCGCGAGCGGCGCGCGGTGCCTCAGCCTCCGTCTGCCCTCCGCTCTCTCACTGTCTCTAAGCTCCACTTCGCATCAGCACACGTGGGCACCATGTGAATTTCGCCGTTTTATAGCCTGTAATCCAGTTTGATTTTTTTTTTACAAATTTTTGTTCCGCAGAATGCCGAGCTCCCTCCCTTCCCGGCGCCCAATTCTGTGGCCACCTTTGTGGTTATAACAGTGTTAGCCTAGCTTTGGGGTTGAGCTTGATTCGGTGTTTGTCGCCAACCGCATGACATTTGTAGACTATCAGGTGGTCCACAGAACTCAAGTGCCAAATGTTGATGAGCGGATTGCACATCTGGAATGGACTTTTCAGCAGGATGAGGCTGAGATCCACTCCAGTACCTCGACAGAACAGGTGCAGGCATGGTGCTATGATGTGATCGGCCCGTTGGGACTGCGGCCCCGTCCCCTCCTGCTTGGACGCCAGTGCGGCCCCCAGGTTCATAGCGACTGTGCACCCCAGGCAATTGTAAATTTTACTAACAGAGAAGACATTAATATTGTTTAAAAGCTTTATATATTATTTTCTTTGAAATACGACTGACTCAAACTTAATTTTGAAAGTTCTGTGATGTTTTTTGCGCTGGCCTGCGGCCCCTACCAGCCTCGGCGGCCAAGGCTGCGGCCCCCTCTCAAAAACTCTGTGACCGGCAAAGCATGAGCTTGACCCTGAAATAGAATGGTTCGTTACCCTTCAGATCACTTTTTGTACTAGCCGATTTTGCATCCCTGCTTGAATTTCATGGGAAATCTGGGAGATCCTGATTAGAAAGGTCTGCAGCCAGGTGAAGACTCACTCTCAGCATAAAACTTTCGATTTCTTTGGCAAGAAGAGTTGCTTGAGAAGCGGAGGCTGAATTCGGCTTTTGAATTGTGACGTCGACTTCAATGTGAAAGATCGAAACTTCAAACTTTTCTATGCTTTGACGCCCACTGTGCAATTTTTTTCAGAGTCTTGCTTGAAGGTCGATCCTGTGCATCGTCCTGTTGCCAGGGATCTGGTAGAGCGTTCCGAAGCCTTGGCGGTGGCCTTCGATGTTGATCTCAAAAAGCCGGTCTCCAATGTGGATACTGGACTTCTGCGAAGATCACAGGTTGTTTTTTTTTTCTAAAGTTGAATTTCGTTGTTGAGGTAAATGTGCTTGTTTAGACTCAGCGACCGGTAAGCGGTGTTGCGTCAAGCGCTCCTCCTCCTAGGCCACCCCTACCGCGTTCTTCAGTAATGTCTGAGGTAACTTGTTTCTGATGTTAACGTTCATTATTAAGGTTGAAGTCCCTGCACTGGATGATTTGCCATTTCAGTAGTTGAGCACCCATCCCCCTGGGGTGGATAGTGTAGCCTCGAACAACCGCGCCGTGGTGGCTGTAGTTTGCGCGCAACTTCCCACTAGAGCGCGTTGGGCTAAGAGGGTAAGTGAATAAATGAACAAGTAGCTGAATAAGTGAACAATTTCTAAAAGCAAATATAGTAGATAAGCTTCGTTTTTCTTCTCAGTAGGAACTATTTATTTTCAAAGGGAACCAATCGCGGGAAACAGTTTCTAAATTATTTTCCAGCGCCGCGTATACTGTCTGTCTAATGAGTGAACAACAATTAATCAGCCATAGCTGGTAAAAGTTCAATTTCAATTTATCGTAATCGCAGAAACTCTGCGGAGTTAGGTTCACATCAAACTAGTCCACGTTTGCTCGATTTCTATTCCTATTGAGTATTGGCAGATGTACCAATTTTGCCCGATGGTGTTCTATTTTCAATACTAGAGTGAAGCGGGAAATTTTTGATATTATTCGTGGTTTTTCATTTTTGATCTTTCGCCTATATATCAGTTTCGCATATGATATATGTCATTTAATGTATAAATTAATCAATAAGTAGCTAAAGAGTTGAAAATTCGAATTTATATCGAAGTGAATATTTTTTTAATGAGTAGTTAATTAATTGGAAATGTAAGTACCCCTCTAATAAGTGAATGGGTGAATGAAGAAGTGTTTTAGTTAGTAAACAGACAAAAGTGTGAGTTGATCTGTGGTCAACTAAAATTATTTGCGAGTTAATAAATAGGTAGGTGATCAAAATATCAGTCATTAAAAGCAAAAATAGTGGATAAGTCCCGATATCTCTGTAGAAACAAATTATTTTTCTCACATCAACTTAGTCCAAGTTTGCTCAATTAGTACTCGTATCCAGGGATGGGAGCTGCACTAATTTTGCCCGCCGAAGTTCTATTCTTAATCCTAGAGCGAGACGCAAACTATTTTATATTTTTCGTGATTTTTCATTTTATTGATTTTTCGCGTATGTCTCAGTTCCCAATATGTTATGGGTTATTGGTGCATAAATAAATCAATAACTAGCTGAGCAGTTGAAAATTCTCTGTTCAAGAGAGTAAGTAAGTGGTAGTTAATTTATCGAATATATAAATACACTTTTGTTTGAGTCAATGAATAAGTGTTTCAGTCATTGAACAAACAAAGATGTGGGATGACCCATGGTCAACTAATATAATTTATGAATTGACAAATAGGTAGGTAATTAAAACATCAATATTGAAAAGCAAAAATAGCGGATAAGTTCTGATATCTCAGTAAATAATAATTCTTTTGCAATGAAACAAAATGCATAGCACAGTTGCTGGATTATCATTAACGCCGCGTATACTATGCGTCTAATGAGTGAGCAACAATTAACCAACCATTGCAGGGGGGAGGTTTGGTTTCGCCTACTCCTTGTGATCACTTGGAATTTTATAAAAAACTTAATAAAACCTTTAGAACAAATTTTCTGGAGATTATGTTCTGTATATACGTGAGAGGATCCAGGAGACACCTGCTGACAAAATTGGAGTCAAATCGGGTCATAACTAACCAAGTTACGAGCCCGAAAGTTCAAGTTTGTGTTCAAACGAATAAATAAGTCAAAGTTATCCATTGAATATGTAATTACGCCTCCAATTGAGTGAATGCGTGGATGAATAAGAAACGGAGGTCAGATCGCGGGAGTGGAACCGTTCATGTTTGACACGCTTGCTAACCCGCGACATATACGATACATGGCTTATTGCCTTTCGGGCGAGACGACGGTTTAGCTGCACGATTTGAGAGGCATTGGGCTTTCATAGTGCTCTAGCGCCGGGGTCCACTCTGCTGCAAACAAAAGAGACGAGTTGGCGTTAGTGCCTTATTTTTGGTTTAGTATATAACTATAATCGCGGGGTGGGTGTTGTCCGGCCCGCGACTTTTCTCCTCTGTGTGAACATTATTTGCATACCGTTCAGGAGATGACTGAGCAGGCGTCAGCCATGTTTGGTGCCATCAAAGGTCAGGGGCTTTCATTGCTGAAAAACCTCAAGGATCGATCATCGGCTGTGGTGCAGAAAGTTCAGGTTGGTTTTAGGCTGGCACACTGAGGCTGTTTAGTTAGGTCCATGGCGTGCGTTTTTAAGAAAACATTAAAACCTCTCCCGCGGCTGGCGCGGTGGTCGCGTGCGCGGGCCCATTGGTCGATTCAGGCCGAGAGAAGAACGCAGCCGACCAGCTCACCATACCGTCAGCCGCCTGTGAGATTTGAACAGTCCGCGCAAGCCGCGGATGAACTTCCTTTCTTGTGGACGCAAGCCACGAACCTAACAGTATTCATCTAGCTTAGGGTGGGATAAAGTTGTAACGTGTTCTCCTTATAGACCCAGCTTCCAGTGGAAAACATTTTAATGGGAACATTTGAGTGGTTTCTGAGAGGGAATCATGAAAAACCTAGCGTTGATGAACCAAGCCCCTACCTTTGTTTAAAATATGGCCTTCATGAATTTCAATGTATTTCAGGCGAAACTTGTCTCGCAGGAGGTCACCTGGGTGACTTCTCGGGTTTGTGTTGTGCCGGTTAATAGGTCTTCACTGGATCAAAGCGACGATGAGGACTGGAATGCTCGAGTGTCGTCTGTCGGACGAGCATTTATGGTTATCAACATGACGACTAGGTATTTAACAACGTCTCATGATCAAGTTTTTCTGTAGTATTGATTGTGTTGATCATTATTTTATCCAAGACAACTGCGTGCCAGCTTTACCGTAGATCCAGTGGTTTTTGCGCTGCGGTCTGTCCATTCACAAGTACCTCCGCCTATTGAATGCATTTTAAAGGTCAGCTTGTTTGTATGTTTGAACAGTTAGCTCCGTGGCTTGCCTTTTCAGGAGAAAAACATTCAAATCTCACCCGAATTTGGCGCGGGCGGTTTAAAGCTCACCGGTGGCTACCGCTGTTGTAAGCTGATCAGCTGCGCTCTTTTCTTGGCCTAAATCGATTAGCGAGCTGGCGTACGGAACCGCCCTGCCAGCCGCTGGTGAAATTTAAATGGTTTTACTTGAGGAGGCAAACCATGGACCTAATTATATATCAAGGTTTCCGTTCCAGATTTGTTCCTCAGCGGTAACTTTTCTACGTAGTCGTCCCGGTGCAGCTGTTGTATTTTTCGGCTTAGAAGGTTAGGATTTTTTCGCGATTACGATCTTTCTTTTTTTGACCTTCAGGCCAAAGATGACATTTTTTCTAGCTCATTGCATGTTTGCATCTGCTGCTCTTTTGGTGTACTGTAAATTGATTGGTGATGCTAATGATGCATTCGATTTTGTGGCCAATAAGCGTCGAGCCGCTCAGCGATTCGCCCCGTCACAGATTCGTACTCTGGATCTCATCAAGAATCTCACGTCGTCAGCTTCTGTTGTGTTGGTGAGTGGCATATTGAAAATTGGGGAATCCACCAATTCCGATTTTAGGTCGATTAAAATCGTAGTAACGATTTCTGTAAGTCAAGTAGGATTTAAGCGGGCAGATTTGCTAAATGTGGGTTTAGGAATGTTCTTTTCTTCTCGAAAATTGGCTGATTAGCATTTTTAACCCCGGCTCAGACGATCCTCACAATGGCCTATGGCGTTGTCAGAGACGACTCCTATCAGTCTCACACATTCGCCAACCCCTTTACGAGCAAACGTTCCTCCCCTCATTGCATGACTCACAAGGGGAGGTGGCTTTAAAAAAGGCCATTTCGTCCGAAATGCAATGTTTCAGGATCAATTTTCAGCGAAAAAAATTGAATTCGGTCTTTATAGCTGCGCTCCGTTTGTCTGAACGGAGCTACAAGCGTTAATAGATGGGTTACTTCAGTTATAGTTAGGACTTGCTTCTTTTTTCCCTGGCTTGCTTCCCCAAGAAAAACATTCAAATCTCACCCGAGGCTGGCAAGGGCGGTCGCGTGCGCCGGCCTGCTAGTCAATTCAGACCGAGAGAAGGGCGCAGCTGATCAGCTTGCCATATCGCCAGCCGCCGTTGAGATTTAAACAGCCTGCACCAGCCGCGTGTAAAATTTAAATATGTTTTCTTGAGTAAGCAAGCCACGGACCTAACTGTAATTGCTCAAAGTAACCCCCCTTGAACGAGCTTCGGGCGCTAAAATTTCGATTCTGGGCGCCCAAAAACGCATGGGTCTATGATACTCTAGATGTCGAAAAAAACGAAAAAAAATCCGCTTAAACATCGTACAAAAAGGTTACTTAGGGCGTTGAATACTAGTATGAGGTCTTCTCTCAGTTTTTGGGCTATGTTGGCGGGTCACGGTACGGTGGAGCCGATAACCCACCGCGACAAATATTGTGGGTAGGACTGTATGATTTGGATGGTTTTCCTGAGATCCATTGTGTTCGTTGTGCTCAGCATGAAAGGCCTCTTTGTTCTGACTATTCCTGTCTAAATTATCATATCTGCGTTCAGAGCAATCATTGTAGCTATAAATATGCTGCAAAACAAGTTTTTCTTATTAAAGAACTAGCTGCGGAGATCAAACCTCAACTATCAGACACGTCATTCATCAATAAAAAGCTCTACCAGGGTGAATTTGTTGATTGGATCATGAGCTTGAGTCTTTTAATAAAATGTAAAAATAAACGGGCTGCGGCAGGGATTTGAACGCGCCACCTTGCTTCTCCATCAACAGCACTCACTCCAACTGCGCCAAGTGGCCATATTGGCTGCTGCATGAAAAGGCCTCATCTGAGCACGTCCTTTCGTTCAAAGTTCCAAAACATGCCCGTGTACTGTCGGACCATTTTTGGTTCAAGATTGGGATCGGTGCATCACACGGTGTTGTGGGGATTCACAAATTGAACTCTGCGATGCGCATCTGAGTTAAACGCTAAAAACGCCCATAACTTCGTTAAGAGAAACCGCGTGCAGCTAGAAAGGTCGAATTCGAATAGAGTGGAGCCTCAAAGGCTGGGTCCGGGCAAAATATCGATTTGTAGAACTCCCGCTTAATCGGAGCGTATGCTAGTCCCAAAGAATGTTCGCGAAAACTGCGCAAAAAGGTCTTCTTCAAGTTGTTCCAGCCAATTGCGTTAACCACCGTGTCAGAAAAGTGTGTCCATCGTTCATGTTTTAGCAATCGTCCACGCATTCCTCAGAACTGCCTTTTAAGTATCAGTCATCCGGCCATGATTATCATTCTGTGAATACCGTGATCTCAGACTTAATGGCTGTTACCCAGAAATAAGGACTAATGGTTAGTGAAACGTCCAGGCTGTGTCCAGCTAGCCCAGTCCAATCTATCTAATCCGGATTTCGATGGTGTCAAAATTTGACCAGACATCGGCTTTGAAGTAGTATTTGTTTGATATGGTCTTTTTTTCCCCTAATGACCTTCCCTTGTGAGATACAACATGACTACGGCTGGCTCAGGACAGCTCAGTCCGGTTTTCGTCTGACTATGGGGGGTCGGGTCTTAGAGTTTGTCCTCGCTTGATCAATTCTAGTGATCATCGATACGAAAACGTCAATCATAACTAGGATACTTCTGTCGTTATTGTTTGACGCTGTGAGAATTTCATCTGTAGAAATTTTTGCGTTGCTCAGTGGGTTTTCTAGTGGCTAAGTTACAGGTGGCCAGGCTTAAAGGCAGCATAGACGCTCGTAAAGTCAATGCTATCATGGTAAAGATCAGAACACAGCGCCTACGCATTCTGAAGCGCAAAAAAACGATTCACAAAACCGCTACACGAGTAAGAAGTTGGCCCCGCCCCACTATTCACCATCCTCCAGAACAGGGGTGCTGGGCCATTCCCACCATCGGCGACGTTTGTGGGTGGTGCAATAAGTACAATAAGTCAACTACGTTCATCGACGACGGTGGGAGTGGCCCCGCACCCCTCTTTTAGAGAAGGACGGCAAATAAAGGGGCGGAGAATTAAAGGGCGGGTTTGATTTCTTAGGTGTGTAGGGGCTTTGTGGCTCGTTTTTTACGGTTCAAAACGTGTAGGCGTTGTGTTCTGAGCCATACCATTCTAGTTCTGTAGTTATCTCAACCGCGTTTACCAGCGGGTATGCTGCCTTTAAGCGCACACTGTGACGTTCACAACGTGGGTGCGAGGGGGACCGCAGTGTAAAATCAAGTTTTGAGTAGCGGGAAGCCTGCGGTAGAGGGTAGGGGGCCGAAGCCTAGACGTTTCTGTTACAGAGCAACTCCTGACCCTGCAGGTGTCCGGCTGAGATGGTAAGGGCTTCTCAGAAGCGGTAAGGGGGTCGTTCTCCCATATGCCATGCCTTACTCTGAGAAGTATTGCCGCGACTTCCCCGTGACTCCTTCGGCCTGGCCGAGACAGAGTATTCGCGGAAGAGATGCGGGTAGAACCGCGGACGATTCTTCATTGATTAAATCGCGGTAAGATCGTGGAAGAGTCCCGATTGAGTCGCTGTAGTGTTGCGGAAGCGTGACCCTCGGAGAAGTCGCGACAGAGTCGCGGAAGTCCATGGTTGTGGGGTGGGGTAGTCGTGGCATTATTTTTCAGGGTAAAGTGCTGTTTAACCCTGACGGTAGTGTAATTTTGCATACCATCTTTTTTGTTTATGGGGCATATGTCAGTGTTCAACTCATTCAGTTGCCAATGAGTCGCCCAATGCTGCTTCGCTCTATCTCGCTGAGTACCCTTCCAATTTTGGCTGGTATACGGAGTGGACTTCGACCGGTCATTGAAGTATTCGTCGATAGTTCAAAAGTCTGGGATTCGGTTGGTTCACAGAGGTGAGTAGCGTGTTTTGTCTTCTTGACCCCAGAATCAACACTCGTATTTGTGGTTTTCTTGTTCAGCCCTTTTACTGTGTCCAAATCGCTATCGGCCGAACTCGACGTGGGACAGGTGTGGCTCGATGGTCAGGTCACTCTACTAATGTCCTATTGTAGGGCAGATCCGGCTCATTCATCGGCGAAGGTTAGTTATTGAGGAGCTCGAGAGTTTTGAAGGGTTTGAGTTTGATATTTTCAGAAGCTTTTATTCTCCGTAGTGTTCCATACAAGTGTTGCTGGTGATGTGTTAAGATACTGTAGAAGCGATATGGACATCAATCCGGCTGAAGAGTGCAATATCCCCGCCGATTTTAGGTTTGTTGGTGTTTTTTTTTTAAGTTGCGGTTTAAATTTTTTTTCTAGATTTTATTCAATCAGTGCGGCGAGAATGACCGTGCCGGGCCGAATTTCAGTAAAATGGCTAGACGTTTTGAACATCCGGATCTATTGTCAGGAAGTCTGGGGCCCCAGACAATATGCGCACATTCAAAGAGGGCCATAATGTTTGTCTTTGAGTCATATCGGTTCGCTGCAGACTCGCCGTTCACTGACGGCCATCCGCCCGCAGAGGCTGTGAATGCCTTTGGTTCACCCGGCCTTATTGGACATGCAATACCGCTCATAGGGTTTGGTTAGAAAGCGAGAGAAGACGCATATTTACAACTTTTTTTTCGTCTTTGGCAGCTACGGTGGTTTACCACAAAGTAAATAGAAACACTTCAAAGGTCCAGTCCAATCTCAGAATTAAAGTTTGATATCATGGTACGCCAACCAAAAATAGCAACCCTGCCAAGCGCGAGATCTTAATAGCTCGAATAAGGGAGAAACTACAGGGGCCGTATGCATATCTCTCCCCGAGGGTCCCCATCCCCACGAAGGCCAGCTCTGATTGGTCAATTTTGGCAGATGACAAATCACAGAGTGGCTTCGCGGGGATGGGGACGCCCGGGGAGAGATGCGCATACGGCCCCAGGGGGAAATGTCGGCCCCGCGCACAATACCCCAATAACCTAACCGCGCACACCGTCTCGCAAAGGGAACCAAGAGCTCTGCTATTGTTTGCCTTCAGACATCGCCACACAAACCAATTTTTCCGTTCGCAAAGATTTCGGTTCCCTATTCTGACCGAAACGCTTGATTAGGCTCTTAGGTGTTGGGGGCGGGCCGACCTTTTGCCTGTAGTTTCTCACTTATCTGGTCGAACTGAGATTTCGCGTTTGGCATGGTTGCTATTCACGCTGGGAAGACTATAATATAAAATTTTATCCCTGAGTTTGGACTGTGGCTTCAAGCTTCATTATTGCAACCATATTTGGCCCCCAGCGACTTCCATTTGTTTCCAGAACTCGAAAAATTTACGCGTGGCAAGCGTTTTCCATCAAATGAAGAGGTCATAACCGCTGTTGAAGCTTATTTTGCAGACCTTCCGGATTCTCACTTCAGGGATGGGATCAACAGATTGGAGGATCGTTGGAGCAAGTGTATTAATGTTCAGGGAGATTATACTGAATAATGAAGTGTATTTTGAACCGTAAAATTTTGTTGTTCATTATCGAACAACAAAACTTATCGAACAACCTGGTATATAGAACTAACTGTTCGAGTGTTGTTCGTTTTGTACCAGGTGAAGATTTATCAATACCCTGGTTGTGGATGGTTTGTGTTCGGTGAACTAACCTTTGAAATTGGAGCTAACTGTTTTCTGGTCGGGCAGAAACGAAGTGAGTTACGAATTCCCAAAGTTTGTCAAAGGCAGCGTTCACGACGAAAAAGTTGCCTGTTTTCTGGTGGAAACGTAAACTTTGGTTTTCTCTAAGAAGAGAAAGAAAGGAAGTACGACGGAAAACGGCCAAGAAATGGGAGAAAATCCCGTAGACCGGCCGACCCATTGGATCACCCCGTCCTTGTCATATAACAGTTGTCCTGCGTTCGCTTCACCAGAGGGACAGTCGCCGGATTTTCGAATACTCTTTATCGCAAAAAAAAGATACAAGCATGTACATTGGCCCATCCCAATTTTTAAGAGTCTTTGGTACAGAAAAATTTCGAGGTTTTAAACCTATTGCGACGTTTGGTTTGATGTTTTTTCCGCAGTGCACAAAACACACCAGCAGGCGTAAATAAATATAAATTAGGTTTTTCGAAACAGTTCCGACATTCGAGGGTTCTATGGGGACTTTTCCCTATTAACCACTATTTCGTGAACTTGCGCACTCAAAAACATAGAAAACAAGAGTTCGGTTTTATCATCGTGAACGCCGCCTTGAAGGGATGACAATCCGTCATATTGGGGAATTTTCGTGTATGCTGTTGTCTACCATTCATTAGGGGCTGTTTCCTCCGTGCCTCGATTGTTTGGAAAACTTTGTTTTTGTTGTTGTAGGTGTGTGAAATTTCCTAAATGCTCTGAGGGATCCCGAAAATATGGCGTTAACAGCTTCGCGAAAGGGTAAGAGCATATTTCCATTAAAGTCATCGTGCACGATGAAAAACGTTTTCCAGTTTTTGCGTTTAATCGGACTAGTGGGTCTTCACAAAGTCATTCACAAACTTTGGAGTTCTGAAATTGCCTCCAAATGAAGTTTTCGCCACCTCAAAACGGCTTCCTGGGTTCAGAGGCCGGCCTTTGGGTCGATCCTTTGTTACAAGGAAGAAAGGAAAACAACCGGTTATTAAAAGAATTAATCACGTTTATCACGTTTATTACATTGCACAGTTCACTCCTCCGAACCAGGGATGAGCGGAATTCCGATTTCCGATGGTTTTGGCCCTTTCGATTTCCGGTTTCTGAAAAAAAGCCTGAAAATGCGGAAGAAATCGGAAATATTCACGAGATTAGAAATTTTTACACTTTTCCTGGGCAAATCCCCTGTGGGTTATTTCGGGCGCTGAATTCGGATTCGAGGTCCGTTTTCACTTTTCACAAAACCAGAGTTAATTGTGTGTGCATGAAAATTCTCAGTAAAGAAGGATAAGTTGGTTTTTTTGGTACGCACAGTCACCAGGGGAGAGTTATGAATTTCACTGAACGTATTTCCGAATTCCGATGGTTTTCGGCGTTCCGATTCCCGAAAATGAGAAGGTCCTTCCGGTTTCCGATTTACGAAGTTCAGAAAAAAATTTCGCTCATCCCTGCTCCGAACCGGTCAATTCTTCCAATGTCAGAAATGAAACTTCACAAAAGCGATCCTGTTTTAGTAGAGAAAAGCGGTCTTCGGGCATTTTTCGCTGCTCTTTCTGGCACTATTGTCTCAGTAGGCATCTGACCTCCCATAATCAACGGAAAATTTTACATCCATATTTTATCGTGGACGATGCCTTCAGGGAATTCTTAAGGTGTTCAGAAAATTTTCTCTGGACTGGGGTAAAAACTTCTCACTGGGGGTTATTTGGGGCTCGAAGCACGAATCTGGGGTTCGTTTGTCGCTATTCTAAAGGCTACTGTTGGTTACGGTAGACATAAGCCGTTTAGGTGGCCTAAACGACTTCAATATTTTGAAAATCGATGAATAAACCTCGAAATTTGTGTTTAGCGTTCCGAATTATTCACAGAGAAATTTTTAGAGAAACCTGATATTTCGACTAAACTACCGTATACCCAGCGGTGGCAAAAAAACGGTCAGAAACGAGCCAGCCGGAGATATCCCTATACGGCTCTCAGATTTATATGCGCTATGTATGCCCTACTTACCCACTCCCTTGTTAGCTGTAGAGAGTGGGCGGGACGGGCACAGCACCACCAAGTTTGAAGAAATTGTTTGCGATAAAAACCGTATCCCAGTTTTCGATTGTTTTGAGAAGGCAAGTTCACAAAGTAGAGTATAAAAGGAAAAAGTCGCCATAAACTTGTCAAATGTTGGAGAAAAAAGTGTTCAAAAAAACCACTTGAATATTTTATTGTGCCTGTTTGCGTGTATTGCTCACCGCGGACAAAACATTGAACCATACGTCGGAAATTCTTTTGCGCTTTGAAATTTTTGGGTAAATGACTTTAATTTCTGTTTCGCGTACCCTAAAAACTCCTCTGAAATAAGAGGGTTTAATGCACATGCTTGGATATTAGAATTTATCGGGGTAAGAAGCATCAAAATCCGGATACTGTTCCTTTGGTGAGACGAACACCAACTGTTCCGACACTGAACAGGACAACTGTTATGACAACAAGCCGGCCCAATGGGTTGGCTGGCCCAGGAGATTATCACCGACTTCCTGGTTTTTCGTCGCACTTCCGTTCTTATTCCTCTTAAGAGGACCCAAAGCTTACGTTTCCGCAAAGAACGGCAATTTTTTCATGGTGAACACTGCCTTCAAAGGCCGTTCAAGGCTATATATTTCTTGCTTTTAGCTGTTTTTCCGCCATTGTTGTTGACATGGATCCAGGTACATTCGATTTTCGGTGAAAACTCGAAGACAATTCTGATTGTGAACACTGTCTAAAGGCACTGTACACCTTCTGACATGAATTTTGTGATTTTTAATTAATTTTGGAGCAGAGCCCTATATATCACGTGTCAAGTGCAAGATCTCAATTTCTCCAAATAAACAAGATATAAGCGACCACCACAGGCCCGACCTCCTTCGCTCACTACCACGGGCCACATTCCCTACAGGTTTCCGTAACCGTGTTCGTGAAACTATGGGAGCCTCCCAGGAGGATCAAAAGTCCGCTCGCCGCACGCATCTTCCCGGGCGGCCCCGGTGGTTTCATGATTACGGCCACCGAACTCGATAATGGCTAGATGGATGGATGAATTCTCAACAAGTCATCGTTTTTAAGCCCACTGCAGGACCGTCTTCTTTTTCTGGCTCGCTCTCGCGCAATGGTTGCGAATCAAGAAATATACAGGCCTGAGACAACTCGCCCACTAATTTTGAAATTTTGGCATCTTTAAGGAGCCATAACTCTGTTCACAGGAGGTCTTGGACGATTCTAATGATACCGCTGTGATCAGCGTGTGACTCTCTCCAAGATCAGCTCAAAATCTGAAAAATATTTTCAAGGGTGTTCTGTGCCTTCAAGCAGTTCAAATAACCCCTTGGAGAGGTTTTGGGAATTTTATCATAGACTTCTGGAAATCACAGAAAGTCGCGCTTGGCATGCAACATCTTCTGCAATGGGAAGAATCAGACCTAACCAGATTAGCCGAAATCTTCGAAAACTGGCAAATGGACAACAGATTAGTAATCAGCCCACAAAACAACTCTTAGGAAACAGTTTTGAGTCAAATCCTAAACATTTTTTGAACATCCTAAAATTGCTTTAGCCCTTTTCTCTTCGCAAGGCTATAGAAATGCGCTTTCTGTAAATATTTGAGGCATTTATAGAATTTCTAACTTTATTCATTGATATACAAGACCAGGGCTGTGCCGGAGTTTTCCGTTTTTGCTTCCGTATTTCCGGCCTTCTGTGGTTCGTATTTTGAATGTCCAGAAACGGAAAAAATTGAAGCGTTTCACGAAATTTTGATGACAAAGTCGGAATATACAGGCAGCGTTGAGAACGATTTGATGGAAGAAGCTTCAAGTTTCCGATTGGCAAGTCACGCTAGGATAATAGAGCGATGAACATAAAACACAAATACAAAAAATTATTCCATTTTTTATTAGTTGTCCCAGAGGTCAGAATAGGAGAGCTTTTAGAATTTTCATTGCAAAAGATTCTTCTTTCCTGTGTATTGGGCCTTGAAAAAACTGGCGACTTGAAATTTTATGTCTGATTGATCCAATTCTAATCAGTTATTGATTTATATCGATTCAAAATTTTCAGTAGGTCCACCGAAAGCAAAAAAAAACTATGCCACTTTCCCCAAAATTTTGTTTTGCTCGAAATTCCCTACTATTTTCCCCTTATCCTGTCGAACTCGAAAATCCTACAGTTTTGTTGAAAATTCTCTGTTTCAACACTCGTTTATTTAACGCTCATGGCTTCCGAAGTGTTTTCACTCGTGTTTAGCTCTCGAGCACAGTTCTCCCAAAGCGAAATTAATTTCTGATTAAGCTCTTTCTTATCAGTTTTCAGTTTTAATTTGAATTCAGTTTTCAGGATCAGTCACAAACGAAAACTGTGAAACTTTCGAAAATATAATTTTTCCTGAAAAGTCTCAGTGTATTTCTCTTTTCCTACTACCCTCTGCGGAAATCCCGATTTCAACACGCTTTTATATAACGAGTGTGCCGCTGCAAGTGTTAGCATTCATAGAATCATAAGACGAGCTTCCGAACACACAAACATGATGGGTCCGTTCGGCTGTTAGGATGGGACCATAATTCCGTCGCAGCGATGCGTGAGAAAAAGCGGTATCGATCAATCGCGGCGATATTGCGCTCTTGGGGAAATCGATTGCTTAGATGAGCAAAACGGCAGTCCGTTTAGTGGAATGGGATGAGATATTTTTTAGTGGAATGGGATGAGATATTCATTATAAATTGGATCCGAATAAAAAAAAATTTCTGATACTCGGATTTCGGATAACTCAAAAATCAAAGGTCTTGGATATCCGACTCAAATGAATAGAACATAACAACATCGGATAATCCGAGTCATTCGGATAGAGAGGCTAAACGGATATTCGGATCTCGGATCAATCCGAAAATTACGTTTCTTCGGTGATTTGGAATTTGGATCATCCGGATTTTGACCTTTTTTCGGTGAGTCGGAATCCGAATATCCGATTCGGATATCCGGTCGGATACAAGTCGGCATAATGCACTCTGGCGAAGATTTTCAAGAAAAAAAAAGTCTTCTACCGTACCATGATAGAACAGTTCATTGTAATCATCTTTATATCGAAATATTTGCAAATCAATTCTATTTTTGAAAATGTGTTCATTAATTTCGTAAACACCCGTGAATTCCTGTCTGAACCTCTTCGAACAGGGTTTCCCGTTCGATCAATACACATGTTTTTTTTGGAGACAATCGTACCCTCAATGCGCCATACTCGCAACAACAAGTCAAACGAAGAGGGTCAATGACTTATATGCGCGAAATCTATGCTGACGATGCGCACAAGAAAATTGCACACTGTGCGCCAATTGTATCTCTGTAGTGTCTCATGCAAACTAGGGCGTCGACAACAGGTCCATCCGCCCACCATGAGCCACCGCTGGCCAACGCTGCGATATTTGGCTGGGCCGTGGCCGCTAGTTATGGTCTGATCGAGCTGTTGTACAGCTAGCCTTTTCGCGCTCTAGATAAAAGGGAAGTATACGACGCATTTTCAGGCATGCTCCAAATGATAAGATGCAGGGCAGCCGGTTCAATTACTCAGGTTTGGGGTATAGGCCCCGCATTGCATCTGGAGGCTCTGCCCATCCGGTGGCGGCCACAGTGGAGGCTGGGCGACCCAGCCGCGACGCGTGTCAGTGTTCTGACCGCGACGCGTGCCAGTGTGCCGACCGCGACGCGTGTCGGTGTAAATTAGTTCCCGAGCTAGATGAAACAGTCTTGAAGGATGTGAACTGTTGCTAAATAGGCCGCTAAACGCGACAAATCGAAATGTCAACAGCCCGATTACAAGGGCAACAAGGGGCAACGGGCAGGTCTCCGGCTGACGATGTGCGCGATTTGAGTTGTCAACAGGGAGCGGTCTGTCAACAACTCAAAGGGCTACAGTAGAACGAAATCCGCATGGCTCCAGTAGAATGAAATTTCGAGTCGTGACATCAGATTCACTTTTTTGAGTAACAGCATATCAGCCGAATCTACCGATATCCGACTCATTATCCGATGCGAATCATGATATATCCCGGATATTCGGTATCCGAATCATTATCCGACTCTTGGCCCATTTCGGTGATTCAGTTTTTGAATCAAACGGATTTTGGGGTTTTTTCGGTGAATCGGATTTTGGATCACTCGGATTTTGACGTTTTTTTCGGTGAATCGGATTTTGGATCACTCGGATTGTGACGTTTTTTCGGTGATTCGGATTTTGGATCATTCGGATTTCGACGTTTTTTCAGTGAACCGGATTTTGAGTCATGAAAATTTCGGTTCAACCGGATGGATATCCGAAAATGAGTGAGTCGGATCCAATGTATAATATTCATCCGAGTACGCGTGTGATCCCTGGCTTACTAGAATGTCGACGCAGCTGGAAGCGGCCAAAGCGGGCTACGATGACCCCGATGGGCTTATTTTCAGAGATATTCGTGCTGGTACCTAACGATCTGGTGTGAGCTTTGTGGGTTTATTCGCATTATCTTGAGCATAAAAGTTAAGGAGCAAAGATACAGCCTCTACGATTCCGTATTTTTCATTTCAAAAACTTTTTGGGACATCGTTGTGGCGTCTGATCGAAAACGATTTGATGACAGTCGTTCTGTGCGATCATTTCACCTTGAAGAGAGCTGGGATTGAGAGCTGTGCGAGAGATTTCCGGAAACGAAGAACGAAATTTTTTTTGGTAAAAAAATCAAGCACTTTTTTCATTTTTCCTTTTTTTCGCCGAAAAATCAATACCGAAAAAAAAACCCGAAAATTTTTTCAAGAACGGATTATCTGCAAATGACCTATCTGCACAAAGAAATTTGGTCTCGGAGCGAGAATCTTCATTTTTCGGTTTCTCGTTTTCGAGAAATTTTCCTTATCCCTGCTGGGAATCTCATCGTTCGCGCTTTCGCGGTGTTTTTGCAATGCGTTTCTTCTGGATATCGTTTTACCATTATCGCGAGTGCGATTTTGTTCACGTTAGCAGACAGCATTCATTCATTCATGTGTGTGTGTGTCTTTTTGGCTGGGTTTTTGTTTTTGTGTAACGAGGTAGAACATCCTTCCTTATTCCTTTGTTAGGTGGTGGTATTCCATATGCATGTGGGTAGACTTGACATTCAATACCTTGAAAAACAAGTACTCACTGGCTTAGTGTGGTTTTTTTTTCTACCTCATCTCGCAAGCTCGATGCACTTTCGCTTAGTGGACTCCATCCATTCTGAAAGCTTTCTCTCCGTCTGCTGGCTGCCTTTCCTTTCTAGATTTCCCAGAAATCGATGCGCAGTTTTTGTAGGCCAGATTAGTGGAAGTGGTGGTCTAATTTTCTTTTCTTTGGGAAAATCAACTTTGATTGTAACGTCGGCATGGATCCCAATGAGACTTTGCGTGCACTATTGAAGATTGGCGCAAACTCTGTGCCATATGCTATAACATAGGCGCACCGAGTTTGCGCCAACCTCCAATCGGGAACACAAAGTCTCATTAGGATCTATGCTGATGCTAAAGGAAGGCATCGTGCGCGCTGAAAACCAAATTTCTGTTTTTGTGTTATATCATTCAAGTGGGCTTTGATAAGGCCATTCACAAAGTCTGCCGTCTCAAAATTGAACCAAAATTGAGTTTTTTTTTCAATTGAAAACGTCTTTCTGGGTTTGGGGGTTGGCTTTTGGGTCGATCATCTGCTACTTCCGTTCACCAAATGAGAACAGAAAGTAATTGATCAACAAGTGATATAGTAGAAATGAGTGGAAGTTGTTTTAATATATCATAGGATTACGCCATGAATGTCTTTTCTGCAGATATCTTTCAAACTTTTCTCCTTTTAGAATCAGCTAAAGGTAAGATGAACGTGATTTGAACGGGAGATCGTGGGTCAATACAGCGATTCGTAGCGATCGACTGTTCCTTTCTCATGAGTCGATTGGTTGAATCGGGTCTGAAAACGAAGAAGTAGGGGTCCGGAAAAGCAGTTTTCAATAACTTTTTCGCTGTTCTTTCGACATGGTTGCTGTGTGGGGTACCAGAGCTTCCATTATATATTGAAAACTCAGAAACGAGTTTCATCGTGAACGATGCCTTTAAGTGATATGAGTTTCTACAGGATTCGAAATCATTGCTCCAGGATAGAACTTCTCGCGCCTCCCACGAACGAAATGTAGTATTGAAAATTCATATATTATTCAAATAACAAGTTGTATGGCCAGTTTCTGTTTCTGGTCATTCGCAGTTGTTTCAATTGAGAAAAAAGATAAAAAATTTGAAAAGAGTAAAGTCGAAATCAATGGAATCTTGAAAATGTGCATGGAGACCAACATGGATCTTGCTTTTATTGAGTTTTTGGGAAACAATGCTCGAATTGGTGATCCATCACACCGATAATTTGGAAAATCTTGTTCTGGATGTTGTAGCTATGGCCCTGTGTATCAATAATTCGTGTTCAAAATTTTCTGAATCTTTCAGAAATTCACAGACTTCCAGAAGTGGGCATTTTCATAGCTTGTCGAAAAGAAAAGTGGTATTCGGGATGTCAATTTTCAGGGTTTCCAGAGAAATTTTATTCGGATTTAGCTCAAATTTTTTCTAAAGGTTGTTTTGGGTGCTGCTGATTACAAATCTCAGGCCTATTTCTTTTATAAAAATTTCGATTTTTCTAAAATTCCGTCTGATTAGGTGCGAAGCTTCAAAATGGGGGGAAATTTTGCTGGGCAAATGCGACTTTTAGCGATTTCCAAAATGCTAGGAAAACATTGCCCCAAAACGTCTCCAAAGAGAATTTTCGAACTGCTCAACACAAATCCGTGGTCGGTTTATCGATTTCCTTGGTTTACGGTAGGTAACGGTGGGTGTACGGTAGCTTTGTCGAAGTATCAGATTTGGCTCGAAATTCCGCTATGGGCGTTATTAGGGACGCCGAACAAAGATTCGGGGTCCATTTTTTTCGAATATCAAGGTAGGTGCAATACTGGTCATAATTTTCGCGTTTTCGGCAAAAAAAAGCGCAAAAAAGCGTTTTTTTTTGCCCTTTCTCCATAACTATGTTCAAAATGATCCGTTTGAGAATCTAAAGAGATATTGGGAATCAGCATTGTGTGTCCCTTCTTGTGGAGTGACACAAGGCTCACTCTTCCGCAAGAAATATAGGCAAAACTAGACATAAAACAATCAACCTGTAAAACGCGTGAAACGCGATTTGGCAATTACGGCAATTACGAGCGAATGTGTCTATGTCGTCACACCTACTGTGCTTTTCTGGGCGAAATTCCGGTCCGCAATTCCGTCTCGACACGCTTTGCGGCCGCCCGCTTTCAAGTCGGAAGAGCTTCCAGCGCCGCAGCCACCGATCTGTTGACTCTGGGTGGGTTTTAGAAACTGTAAACTAAACAGGATTGAAGAAAACTGTATAAAAAAGCAATATCGAGTTGGCTTTGGCGCTGGAAGCTCCACTGACTCGAGCACGCGCAAAGCGTGTCGAGACGCAATTGCGGACCGGAATTTGGCCCAAAGAAGCACGGTACATACTTTGTGAAAAACATGCCAAAACACATGTTAAAAGATAGATCTTTTAGTTCTGATTCCGAATATCTCTTTAGATTCCCAAATTGACCATCACGAACAGAGTTATGACAAAAGGGCAAAAAAACGCCTTCCTGCGTTTTTTTTTGTCGCCGAAAGCGCAAAAATCGTGACCAGTGCTGTTAAAGGGCATTATGCCTATCGTAACCTACAGGAACTCTTAAGTGTAGCCACAAACAGACCCCAGATTGGCGTTTGGCGCCCTAAATAAACCCCATTTGAAAGTTTTGAGGCGACTTTGAAAAAAATTTTCCTGAACACCCTGAAAGTTCCCTCCCTGATGGGTACTCCAACCTTTTCGCGAAGCATTGAAAATGCCTTTTTTGGAATCCCTGGGGGCATTTTAAGAATTCTGAGCACGGATCATTTATGTAATGTCACAAACCTACAACAACGAATACAGCGTTCTTCAAATCGTCGGGGTGCGGATAAGGGGCCGAATAGACTCCCGCCGCCGAAGGCACGGCAGCATTCAATAGAGGGGAATCGATCGTGCTGAATCGCATGATCGATACTCCTTCATTGCAAGATGCCGCGCTTTTTAGCGGCGGGGTCTATTCAGCCCGTAAAACGGTCCCTAGTTAGAGGTGCTCTCTCAGGATTCCTGTTATGTGTCAATGTCTTGGGACAGCCCAGAGGCCGGATTCATCATTGAGCTAACCCTGGGCTTGTTGGTTTGAGTTGGGTTTAGCTCGAGCGCGACGGCGTAATTTCTCGATCTGAACCCAATCCAAGTCGACAAACCCAGTGTTAGAGCAGTGATGAATCCGGCCTCACATGTTCTAGTAGGTGGAATCCACCCTATAATGAGGGGAAAATCTTGAACTCTACATTTGGGGGCCTACTTCAGTGCGTATCATGATTATAGCAACACGCTCAAAACCCTGATATCAATGTCCACGCTACCTTTCATCAACCGTCACTGTCACCACTCAACTCTGCGTACCCAAAAACCTTCGATTACAGAATTTCACAGAAAACCATCAAGAAATAATATCTTGTTTGTATATATCTTTCAAAGTCTGTATCATTATGGAAACATTCTCAGTATTCCATCCCCATTCTTCTTATTGGGAAATACTAACTTGTAACGTCTTTTCAATGGCCTATCGGTCCGCCTTGTTTAAAAATCATCTTAAAATTCCACTTTAGCATAGGGTTCAACCGTCGGCCAAGCACTTCCACGTCCAAGTTGCTCCAGGCAACGATTACAGCTCCCTCGAGGTGTTCCAGTGGGTTTTGTACGTCCTACCTCCACTATAAATATGTCGAAGCAGGATTCCTCGGACGTTTTCCATTGAGATAACGTCAGGTGAGCACGCTGGCCAAGTCATAAAGAAGAGCCCATGCTGCTCAAACCAAGTTCTAGTTGAGCGACTCGAGTTGATGTCGGCAGCTTCTTACTGGAGGGTGAGCTCATTCGCTGGAACCGAGCAAGGAGCGGGAGCAGTCCTGTTCACATTTCCTGGTACCCCACAGAATTGCTCCTAGAGGATTCGAAGGCTACCTGAAGCACACGGTCTTCATCGAAGTCACACCATACCTTGAGACAGCCTCCACCAAGAATCCGCTTGGCGAAATACCGCGGCTCCTTCCATAGATCTCGCCAGTAGTGTGCGTACCCGTCAGGTCCGCCCAACTTGAACTTTTTCTTGTCCGAGAAGACCCCCTAAATTGAATATTTACTCAGATGAAGCCTGTGAACAAGTTCCGCTCAGTCGCCATGTTCCTCTCGCCGCACTGAAGCGTGTGGCCTTAGGCAATGCGTTGACGTGCGTTACTTGATGCATATGAGAATGCTAAAAAATTGGGTGTTGTATGGTCGCCCTCCATACGGCCACTCTGGATACCGTTGTAGAAAGTTCGGCTCGGACCTGATTGATCGACATGGTTGAGTTGGACACTAGCCATCCTACTCGACGTTACTAACGAGGGAAGTTTACAAAGCGTAGGTCGGATCTGCCAAAACGACTAGTGTCGTTAGTATCTCTTGTGGCTCAATAGTCGAACTGCGCAGTATCCCGCCCCGAGCCGCAGGTTTCAAGAAGTTACAAGCTTAAGAAGCTCATTTTTTATGCTGTTTGTACCTTCCAAAAAGCGTCAAAGTCTTCTGAAAATCCGGAAGCGGACCTCGTAAATGTGTTCAGCGCCCAAAACTACCGCCCTAAGCAAAGTTTGGGTGAAGGCACATTTTCCGTACTTTGTCCAGACTGACAGCATTTTGGGCTTGCACCGATTTTCGGTTGGGCGTTTATTTATATCAATAAGGGGTTCTGAACGCGTTCCAGAAAAATGTTCTAGATTTGACTTAGAATTCTTCCAGGAGCGTTTTTTGGGACGCTGTTGACGAATCAGGGGTTTATTAGTCGGTTTTCCAAAGTTTTCGGCTAATTTCGTTCGAAGCTTCTCAACCGGGGCAAATTTCGAGTGAAAAGCGCAACTTTTGGAGATTCCTGGATTTCTATGATAGATGTGACTCAAATTGTTTCTCAGGGGGTTATTTGAAGTGTTAAACACGAATCTGAAGCCCGTTTATCGATTTTTTGCAGATTACGGTGGGTATACGGTAGTTTGGTCAAAATCTTAGATTTCACTCAAAATTTGTATACGGGGGTTATCCAGGGTGGAAAATACGAATCTAACGTCCGTTTGTCGATTTTCAAATTCTAAGGTGGGTTTTGACCCCTAAATGACATGTTACCTACCGTAACCTACAGTAAGCCTCAAAATTCCGACAAGTGGACTCCAGATTCGTGTTCACCACCCTAGATTACCTCTACATACAACTTTTGAGCCAAATCCGAGGAAATTTTTTGAAATTCCAAAAAAAAAAATGCCTGGGAATTGCCTTTTCGCGTGGCTTAAAAATGCTCATAATTTTGAACCTGCTGCTCGGGGCGGGATACGGCGTATTTTTACTATTGAGCCAGAAGAGTTACTAACGATACTAGTCGTTTTGACAGATGCTGCCTACGTTTTGTATACTTCCCTTGTAAGAAGCAGACAGCTTTCTGGGCCTGCCGGTGCCTTTCTTTGAACCGTATGACTCAGGACCATACAGAAATCGGTAGACAGCTGTGAAGTGACGATGGTGCTGCTCCGCTATTCTCCTGATATTCAGACTATCCCTGTCTAGGGCAAGAATCTGAGCATTTTCGACCTCAGAGAGACCGGATCCGTTTGGCATGATTGAAATACGTTGATATTATGATCGATCACTGGTCGAGAGATCGCCGCGTCGAACACCCGTGGAACGCACGCAAGCGAGGAGGTAATGATACTAACATTACCTCCACGCTTGCGTGCGTGCCACATGTGGTCGAGGTGGCGATCTCTCGACCAGTGATCGACGATGCATACCTCCATCCATATCATATTGGAAACAGAAAATGTCTGTGCTAGACAAACCTCTGAATCGGTCATCGGTCAACGTTGTCAGTGTGATGGTATCTCACTTTATCGAAGAAAATCAGCGGCCAAACTTGACAGGTGTGAGTGTTTGAGGGTCCTCTATCAAGTGAACTCACTGCCGTGGAATTTTATCGATTTTCTGGAATTATCGATTTTATTGATTTTTTTTCGCAAAAATCAATAAAAAACTGTGGAAGTGAATTCAATTGATAGAGGATCTTCGACAACCCAAAAATTCTCATTTCGCCTCTGGTTTCTCACCGTAGATGGAAATAACCATCGCACTGCTAAGGTCGACCGATGAGATTCAGAGTTTTCTGAGCTAGGGAGCAGTTCCTATAAAAAGTGTTGCTATATAATTATGATACAAAGGCTTTTATAGGTATATCCGAAATAGATCTTATTTCTTGATAGTTTTCTGGAAAATTTCGTTATGAAGGTTTTTTCGGTCCGCGGAGTTGAATGGTGACAGTGCCGGTTGATGAAAGTTAGCGTGGACATTGTTGTTATAATTATGATATGCACTGTATGTTTTTAAAAGCGAAACCATCAGGATCAAGGCATTCTTTCGTGGCGCTCAACCATTTTACCCCGCGACCCTATTCGATAGTAGACCCCTCCCCCAATGCTTGCGGGGGCGTCTTTGACCCCTTCGGATTAGCGTCATGGAGTGCAACCTTTGACGGGTACGTATTGCCCAGTTCCCCATGGAATGTTGATTCGAGATTCTCTATCGACTGGTTCTCTATGGATGCCATTTTGAAAGATTGCAATTTGAAAATGATGGCGAGCTAATATTGTAATCCCAGGAGAGTTATCTTTTTTAAGCGACACCAAGCAAGCGCTATTGACTTCCGACAATACATATATTGCACTTGCGCTCGCTTTTATCCTTGTATATCTTCTATCGAGGGATGTTTTTGATTTGTCGCCGCTAAATTCAAAAGTTTCAACTTGGATATCCAAAAATATTCAAGGGATATATGAATTGAAAACTTCCGCCAACTCTGCGCCTTAGTGGGAGTCACTGCATGCATTCAAACAAACAGAAGAAGCTGAAAAAACTTGATGAAAATCCGAAGCTCCTAGAGATTTTTTTATTGATTTTTATTTATTTATTGAAGACGCGGGAAATCCGCGTAAAAAACAAATCAGGAAATGAACGAACTCAATACTTAATTGTTAGAATCCAAGTACACAAACATTATCTCAGCAAAAAAATTGGAAACGGTTTAGCAAACACAATAAGCATAAAAGTGAGAGGGGGAAGCTATATAGAAGAACATTTAAGACAGCCTGTTACTTCGCAGAAGAGACTTGAAAGCATTCAAAGACATACTCAGAATGCCCGCGTTATTGCACAACATTTGGTTGAACTTTCTCACGTTGCGATAAGTGAAAAAATGTGATCTGACTCGTGATCTCGCTAATGAGATATAAAGCCTAAGCCTGCCGTTCCGGCTTCTTGTAATTGAAGTTCCAAAAGACTCCAATGGATCTAAGGATAATTTTCTAGTCAGTATTTTGAACATCATTACGAGGTCGGCTATCTCTCTTCTTCTGCTAAGACTAGGCAGCTTTAGAACCCTGGCTCTTTCTGTGCCTCTAGGTATTTGGGAATATGTGAGGCCGGAACATATTTCATATTTATTACATGTGCCGAGACAAATGTGAATTAACAGCAAATGAAAAAAAAATTACGACAGAAAAAACTACAAATTCAATCACTAAAACGAAACATACTACCAAAGAAGCTATAACGAAATTGACTCCTGTTGAAGATACTGGCCGACAACATTTTTGAAACCAGAGTAGGTGGAACATCTCATCATCAGTTTGCGGGTGAAATTATTTTGAACAGTTTCCAACAGATCAATATCCCCCTTCTGAACAGGGTTGGAGACGGCTATTCCGCACTCAACAATGGGACTTACATAAGTTTTGTAGGACCGGAGAAGCACCTTGGGATTATTGCTTCTGAATATCTTGAAAATATTGTAAGTGCGATAATTCGCCTTTCTGACCAAATTTCTGTAGTGCGGCCTGAAACTCAAGTCCTTGGTTATTTAAAAACCTAGATCTCTGACATCAGGAACACACGGCAGAGTTTGACCTTTCATCGTATAGGTACAACCAACGCTTCGATTGTCTCCACCGATTTGTAGGTGATTAGATTTTTGTATTGCTAGCAGGAGCTCCCACTCATCTGCCCATTGGCCTATTTAGTCCATTGCGAATTCGACCATTTTGAAATGTAAACTCCTGAAATTAGCAGTTCTGGTTTTCTAAATTCTGAGAGGCAGTGTTGAAGATAAAACAATAATTGAGTTCGAGAGTTCCAGGGTATATCGCAATAATGATATCAGAAAAGCGGCTAAAAACGGGCTTTAATTAGCTCTATGCACCCTCTAAACTTGTATTCGCCGTGCCCGCCCCACCCACTTCCTTGATAGCCGTTCAGGAAGTGGGCGTTGCTTGCATGCCACATTCGGGGCTGTTTAGGGCGACTCATTTGTAGCTAGTTTTTGGCTGTTTTTTCGACATTATTGCTGCAATGGGCCCCGGTATTCCATTCTGCTCAACCATTCTCAGCAACATATGTTCTGGGCAAAGTATTGAGCAAATAGAGAAGGCTGAAAACCTCATGAAATACACCCAAAAACCCTGTTACAAAGCCGAAACCTCTGTGAAAACATGAAACCCGTTCTACTGAATTTTCTGCAGAAGCGGAACAATTGGCCGTATGGTTCGGTCACCAAATCAGGTGACCAGAAATAAACATTGAAGGCAGTGTTTACGATAAAAAACGGTTTTCGAGTTGTGGAAATTCCCGATAAACATCGGAAACCGTTTTTATCGTGAACTTTGCCTTGAATGGTTATTTCTGGTCATAACCTGATTTGGCAACCGGCCCATTCAGCCAGTTGTTCAGTTTCTGCAGAATTTTTGCTAGAAGAAGTTTTAGCATTTCATAGATGTTTCCGTTTTGAAACAAAAGGCCTTTTTTCGGGAGGTCTTTTATTGAGTTTGTAGACTTCTTTATTCGCAGGAATAGTTTGTCCAATATTTTTCCGTGAATGGTTGAGATTCACAGATGTTTTGACGGGGGCGACGACAGCAGGAGCAGCAGCTTATTCGTCGGGGGTTGCATGATCAATTTGGCCATATGTCAATCGAAAACGGGCAGATGAGTGGTTGAAGCATCGATAAGAAGTCAATTGTCCTCTACACAGTTACCCCGCCATGTGGTATTTTCGGTTTAGATTATAAGCATTTTGGTTCTTCCTCTCAACCAGAGGGATGATTTTTTTGCACTTTGAATTCTGTGGAACCTATTATTGTGTCCGGATATGTTTGAAAAATGTGATAATTTTCGTTGAAAAAGTGATACCCTTCAAGAAAGCTGAGTTACATGATCAGCAATATACAGGGTGGCTGAAAAGTTCGCGCAAGTTCACGCACGCACGAAAAGTTCAGTGTTACAGTTTAAGAAAACCACTCGTAAATCCACAAATCGAATCACTCAAATAGACCAAAAGCTTCTTCCAAGGTCCAACGTGGTTGCGACCGGACACAACAGAGGTGAAGGGGGTTCGTGAAAACTTCAGTTCATAAATTAAAATTTGTGAGTTTCGGAAAGGGATCCAAAAAAGTTGGTTGTAGTTTGTAAGAATTCCCGACAATTTTGGAGAATTTTAGAGATCAAGGTGGGTACAGTGTTGTCCCGCTAAGGTCGGTCTCAACGTCACGCTTGACCCAGGCTTAATCACAACAACGAGAGGAACCTTAAAGACAGTGTTCACGATAAATTCACTTCCGATATCTCCACGGTATACGGAAGGTCTGGTGCCCTACATAGCAAGGCATGCTTAAAAAGGACACGAAAGACGCGTTTTTGAGCCAAACTAGGCCCTCTCTTGTTTACGTTAAATTTTGAGCGTGGAGGAATTGACCGCTAGAAGGATGATACCTATCAGTGCAATGAAGCGATCAGCTCACTTATCAGCACTTCCTTGACTTGATCATTCCTGTAATCTGAGTCTTCATTTGTTCTTTCGAGGGGCGGATCTGGGGCTTCAGGCGTGTCTGGGGCACCGAAACGATTGTTTGCAGCCGTTATTTTGCCGCTCCTGGCTCGTTTTCTACCGTTCTTTCGACACAGGGAGCCTAGGATCCTTCTCGCCTATCATTTCACTGTGGAAAGTCAACGAGGATGATCATCGTGAACGCTGCCTTTAACTACGGAACCAGGGAACCGTACTACAAATGTTCCAAAAAGTCGTCAAGAAACTGTTGGAAAAATGTTTTCACATGTACGATTTGGTCGGCGCCGGTCGCGTGCGCCAGCATTGGGGAATCCGTCTTTCTAAATCAGAAGCTTAGCGCCGATTGTGTGGAGCTTACTGAGCACCCTTAGCTGAGGGGTCGTTTACACTATCGCCGCTGGGAGGCGAGGCGTAGTGCGATTCTCTAATATCGGTCGTCTGCGCCGCGTGATCAATATTATAGCATTGCACTGTGCCGCTACGCGACACGGCGGTAGTATAAATGACCCTTAATGGACTTCGGCACTTCATCATGTGATGAGGTAGGTGGCTATTGTCAGGCCAGACTTCCGTCTTTCCTGTATTTCCAATACATCCTAAAAATCGCTTCCCTCCCGTTTTTCTTTTGCTTTTCGATTTTGAGGATTTTTTCCTGATAACTCTCTCTTTTTCTCGTTTAGTTTGAGGAGTTGGGATCTCGCTAGTTGTACAGAGATCTCAAAATTCGTGTGTTCAAAAATTCATTTTGAGATTTTCGTTTAATAGTGAGGGGGGGGGCGTCATGAATAACGCCTGCTAACTTCGATATTGCGATTCGTTCACAAAACCAAGTTACAGAAGGGGACCATAGGCCACACCTCCCACATTGAGCGGATAGCCACATCTTTCTGGATGAGATTTGAAAGTCAGTTGAGGCTATGCGGGCGATGATTTTTCCAACGACATCTATTACTGTTAATCCTTTCTCTGTCTTGCAAGGGAAGTGTTGGGAGGGGTGAACGCATCTGCGAAAACGACTGGTATCGCTGGTATCTCTTGTGGCTCAATAGTGAAAATGCGCAGTATCCCGCCCGGAGCTGCAGGTACCAAGAAGTTACAAGCTTAAAAATGTAGTTTTTTGTGCTTTTTGTACCTTCCAAAAAGCGCGTTAGTCTACGGTAAATCCGGAAACGAACCTCACAAATGTGTTCAGCGCCCAAAACTACCACCTGAGCAAGGTTTGGGTGAGTGCACATTTTCCAAACTTTGTCCAGACTGATAGCGTTTTGAACTTGTACGGATTTTCGGTGGGCCGTTTATCCATACCAACAATTAGAGGGCTCTCGAAGCTTCTCAGAAAAATATTCCAGATTTGACTTAAAATTCGTCCGGGGGCTATTTGGGGTGTTGATCACGAATCTAAAGTTCATTCGTCGTTTTCCAGAGTTTTCGACTAAATTTGTTCAAAGCTTCCCACCGGCAGAAAAAAATTAATGACAAAATCGACTTTTGACGATTTCCGGAACGCTCCGGTAGAAATGGCTCAAATCGTTCTTCTGGGGGTTATTTGGAGTGCTCAACACGAATCTAGAGTCCGTTTATCGATTTTCGGCAGATTACGGTAGATTACGGTGGGCATACGGTAGTTTGGTCAAAGTCTCAGATTTTACTCAAAATTTGTATACGGGGGTTATTCGAGGTGGAGAATACGAATTTGACGTTCGTTCGTCGATTTCCGAAATACTTAGGTAGGTTTTGCCCCCTAATTGACCAGGTACCTACCGTAACTTACAGTAAACCTCAGAATTGCGACAAACCGACTCCAGATTCGTCTTCACCACCCTAGATTGCCCTCAAAATTAAAGTTTTGAGCAAAATCCGAGAAAAAAACTCAAGGAATGTTCGATATCCTTGGGACAGGGGCTCTCTACACACCGAGGGAGGAGTTGTCTTGCCTTTGCTGCTCTAATTCTACTCAGGACCACTTTGCTTGCGTTGAGTAGCGTGACATGTCGAACTGCAAAAACAGGGCAACTCCTCCTTCCGTGTGTAGAGAGCCCCTGACACAATATCCCTGCCTTTTCGTGAAGCTCGAAAAAAATGCTCATATATTGTTCGAATCTGCAGCTCGGGGCCGGATACTGCGCATTTTTACTATTGAGCCACAAGAGATACTAACGATATTAGTCGTTTTCGCAGATGCGTTTACCTCTCTGAACACTTCCCTTATGAGTCTTCATTTTATATCCCTTTCATCCGATGTTGCCAAAGACAGGGAATACAGGCCCGAGACAACTCGTTCAGGAAACTTTCCTTGCTCAAGTTTTGAGGAAGGGAGAGTCATCCGTATATTTATGGCATTCCAAACGGCTCAGTGTGTGTTCCTCTCCAGGAAAATTGGAAAATCTGTTTTTTTTTTTCGGTACGCTGTGTCTTCAGGGGCAAAAAATATTTGATCACTCGGAATCTGTGACCTTTTTTTCATTTTCACTACCCCTGTCATCCACTTGTCGTTTTTCGAAATCGTGGGAACTAGGGGATTTGCTAAGTTTTAACCTCGTTTCGCTCTAAATCCGTTTGTCCAGCAGCGCGATATACCTTCATCCATCAGTGCGTGCGATTATTGTTGAGGTAATATGCACGACAAATGCCATTTTCATTCCCTTCCATTTATTCTCGGCTGAATCGTGCTGTCGTATCGTGTCTTTGGGTGACGTGAATCTATGGACATTTGCGAGTTCCGTTTGCACACCATTTTGAGCAGTTTAGGTTCGGCTGGAAGTCGTCTGCTGGTTTTCTTTTTGAAAATTGCTTCTTCCATTTTAAAGACGGTTGGATCTGCTGAACTCTAATGAATATTTAATTGGGAATCCTCATATAAATCCTGCACTCCATTCCGAAATCCTGCCCCACTTGGGTCTTGATATATAGCAAAGTTTGCAACAAAATTCACGAGTTTTGCTGTATTTTCTTAGTTGACGTCGCAGCACACATTAAGGAGTGTTAGCACAAAGATATGGGTTTATTCCAAAACGCTTGACTCCCGGCATGATTGAACCAGCATTAGCCATCCCCGGGAGAGCACGCCTTATCGCACTGCATCACCGATGCCCCTGCGCGGCTCTCATTCACCTGCTTGGAGAGTCCTCACCGAAACTATTATCTTTCCCCCGGATAAGGAGATGTAACACACACCGATCATGTTAACACACCTTAAGGCCCTTTCACAGTTTGCCGGACGATGCCGTCCGACACGTTATTAAGATAGGGCTGCTGCCTCGGTGCGGCCCACATAGTCATATCTTAAAACGTGTCGGACGGCGTCGTCCGGCAAACTGTGAAAGGGGCTTTAGAGACAAAGTCTGCGAAAAAGCAGTCTTGGAGATTCCACCAGAAATTTGTGGTTCCATTGAGACACTAATTCCGAAAAAAAAGCGGCTTGAATGCACAGGACACCCAAAAATTATTTTTCAGATTTCATGCTTATCTTGGAGAGAGCCGCTCTCAGATCACAATGGTATCTCCAAAATCATCCAAGACACCCTACGAACGGAGATATGGCTCCTTGAATAAGCCTGCATCTTGAAGACACTGTCCAACCTCAGAATCGGATTTCTGCTCTTCTGTCTATCTTGAAAACGGCCTCACCCTGATTCCAAAGATGTCTCTGCAATCGTTCAAGACTCCCTGGAAACGGAGTTATGGACCCTCAAAAATCGAGCTACGGAAGCGTGGTGGACGAGTTGTCCGAGGCTTGTAACGTCCATCATTTGCAACCGCTGTATGCGAGCTGACTTAAATGAAGAGAGAGACTGAGAAGGAAGGGAAGAATGGGGCTATTGATTGCAAACCACCGCTCATTTCGCCACTGTTGAGCTCGAAAGATCGTAAAAGGGGCGTGCCAAAGTGGCTTCCGGATGTGGGCGCTCCAGGGTGGCTTCCTCCTATAACTCACTTATTCGGAGGAATTGGGAGCTCGCACTTGGCAAGTGGTATACGGGGTGGGTCTGTTTCACAGTTTATGTGGAAATCTCAGATTTCGTCCCTAAGCTCGGGGTGTGCCTTTGAGGGCAAAACTTTGGTGGACGAGTTGTCTCAGGTCTGTATTTCTATATTTCATTCGCAATCGCTGCACGAGAGCAAAACAGGATGAGGAGATAGACCGGTAATAGACTGAAGAACAGCTCCTTTTTAGAATTCATCCATCCATCTAGCTGGTATCGAGTTCGTAAATCTGGCAGGGGGTGTGGCCCGTGGTGGTGAGCGAAGGGGGTCGGGCCCGTGGTGGTCGCTTATATCTCGCCTATTTAGAGGGATTGAGATCTCGCATTTGGCACGTGTTATACAGGTGGGGTCTTCTACACAATTATACGAAAACCTCAAAATTCATATCTGAGGGTGTACTGTGCCTATAAGCTGAGCCATGAAAAGCCCCAAACGGCCTTAAAGGCACAGTACACCCTCAGATATGAATTTTGAGATTTTCATGTGAGTGAGTAGTAGACCCCTCCTGAATAACACGTGCCAAATGCCAGATCTCGTTTCCTCCAGATAAGCAAGATATAAGCGACCACCACAGGCCCGACCCCCTTGGCTCACCACCACAGGCCCGACCCCTTAACAGATTTTCGAACTTGTTAGCGGCTCGATGGATGGATGAATTCCAACAAGTCGTCGTTCTTCAGTCCATTACCGGACTGTCTCCTTATCCTGGCTTTCTCTCACGCAAAGATTGCGAATGAAGAGAAATACAGGCCTGAGACAACTCGTCCACCAATTTTTCACCCTCAAAATCTAGGCATCTTTGAAGAGCCATAACTCTCTTCAAAGGGGGTTCTGGACGATTTTAGAGATACCACTGTGATCAGCGTGTGACTCTCTCCAAGATAAGCATGAAATCTGAAAATTAATTTCTTGGGTGTTCTGTGCCTTTAAAACTTGAATGTGCAGAGCTCATCTCGCCCAATTTCTCGATGGCCATTGAAAAATGTGCGAAACGAGCTTGCCACGTTCACTACACGCTGATATGACAAACAGTGCGATTTTTTTTGAAAATATATATACTAGGATAATGAATCATTCAGTAAGAGGTCATGTATGCCATCGCCGCGTGTTGATTCTGCTGGACCATGATTCAAGTGGCTCATCGGGTCGTCCGTCCGTCGGGTGTGTCTGTCATCAGTGGTCTGCGTTGTGTCGGTCGGTTTTTATGTTCCATGCGCGACTCCAATGGGCTCGCTATTCAACCAGCTGTCATTGTCACTCGATACTCATGCTCCCAGTCTCCCTCCGTCCATTTCCCATCCGCGGTCCTGCGCGCTCGCTTCCTCACTCGTCATGCCTCCACAGGCAGCTTGGGTAACACCTATGGTCGGGTATGATTTTGTTGGGTTGGATGATTGGTTAGAGCGATCCGTATCAGAAACTTGTGTGATTTTTTCTCCTGTTTCTCTATCCCTTGTTCGAAAGGATTAGTTGCCTTTGCTCAGTGGAGTAAAGTATATTTTTCAGTGTAATTAATTGTTTCAGTATAAAGTTGGTTGATGAAAAATAATTTCAATTTCAACTGCCCCCAGAATTATTTTGGAGTGCCGGTTCTGTCCAATCGCTCGGAATTTGTTCTGGACTACCGTTGCGACTTGCATTAAAGGCAGTGTTCACGATGAAAGAAGTTTTCGAAATTCCACTAGGATTGGGTAGTGGAGGGACACTCTGTAACGCTAACGTCGAAAGAACGCATGAAAACGAGCCAGGAAGAGCCCCAAAAGAGCCCGAAGTTGCAACTTCGAGCGCATGGAAAACCCCAAAAGCGCATCACACGCCCACTGACGTGAACAAATGAATGCTCGAGATCGTGAGATGAGCGATAATTTTCAATCATTAGCCCCGTTCTTCCCTTAATTCTCAGCTTCTCTCTTTACTCAGGTCAGCTCGCATAGATCGGCTGCAAAAGACGGAAGTTACAAGCCTCGGACAACTCGTCCACCATGTTTCTATAGCTCAATCTTTGGGGGACCATACCTGCGTTCACAGAAGGTCTTGTATGATTTCAGAGACATCATTGGAATCAGCATGGAGCCATTTTCAAGATAGGCGGAAAAACAGAACAACGATTTTCATCGTGAACACTGCCTTTAAATCAATGCAATGTTTCCTAATTTGGTGAATAACAAATTTTCTCATTAGGATCATGCGGCTACTGTTCCGCGGTACAACGTTGGAACGTTAAAATTTTCTGAAAATTGGATATTTTGGCTGGGCACGTAAAAGTGTTGGACCAAAAATTGAACATTGGGGGTAAGCTGTTAATTGAAGTAAACTGAAACTACACGAGGCAAATGTAAAAAAAAAGAAATCTTCAATTCTTATTTTATTCCCAGAAATTTGCACTTCTTAAACTGTCGAAAAAATTATCTTGGAGTAGGCGTAGAAAATTTTGGCATTTTTTAAGAGAATTCCGTTCACCGGGCGTGGGGCGTTGCCCTTCCGTTGTACTGGAAAATGGTCTGCTTGACCCTGTTACTTCCTCATGTGTGGTGCAAAATTACTGAAAATTGGCATCACAATTCTGACATGTGTCTTTTTGAAAGACTCAATCGATTTTATCAATTTTAAAAGAGCCATGACTATAGTTGATCAGTTGAAGTTTTCTGAGGTTATCACGCATCAATAGATAGGCTTCTCTCAAAAGCAGTTGAAAATTGCAGTCAAAATACCGAAATGGGTCTCTTTCCCTATGAAAAAAAGTTTTAGACAGCTTCATTACATGCTGATAACATTGGCACGAGGATTTCCCCATTTCTCTAATCAACTTGATTATAGGCGGTTTTTGTGCTAGGCTGTAATCATGAAACGCAGAATTCCTGATTTATTAGGGTAGAATTAAGTTTTGTCCTTGTGCGATTCTTTCGTTTTATAGAGTGGTGGATTGTTTTTGAATTGCATTTTCGATAAATCAACCAATTGGAAGGTATATCGAAAGCATGTTGATACTTCGAGTTTTGGTTTTCGACGCTTTTTCCGCAGAATTGCCCTTATAGAGGGCTTCGCTTTGAAAAGGATTATTTCGGTTCAGTTTCTTAAGGATTGCGACTTACGTTTCAGTTGGAAAACCACAGTCCATTGATATGAAAATTGTAAAGATTTTTCCTGAAATTAGTTTTTTCTTCTTTCTCCATGATTATTTAAAATCTGAAAGGTGTTGTCAAGATACTCCGGCAGTTTCATGGATTTAGATTTCACTCACTTCCCTCATGGTGTTTTGTGTTGGACCTGAGAAAGTGTAACAATTTTTTGTCTCGAGAATATTATAGTCTGGTTAAATAGTCGAATTTCCGGTAGGAATTTTCTCTCGTATTCTATGTTTATTTACTATAGGAATCTCGAAAACGACAGAATTCGATAAGTACGGAAAATTCCGAACATTTGATGAATACGATAACATACTTAATTCTTTTCATTACCGTACTCCATTTGATTTTTAACATATCGTCAACTTCTGGATGGAGGAAGCCGCGTCGCAACTAGGAGCGCGTGTGTCGAGCGCGCGGGGTGGTACCGTTATGGATAAAAAAACTATTGATATCGCTCACCGCTGGTTTTTCCATGACCAACATTCATCAAATTCGTTTTTGCCAAGTTTCTTTTATCGAGTTTCTCTACTTTTTTTGGAGGCAGTGTTCAAGAAAAATCTCGTTTTTGAGTTCTCAATTTGAAACAGTACGCTGGCAGATGCTGGAGGGGGTAGGTGTTAGAAAAAAGCGAAAACGGGCCAGAATTCGATAAAAATGGCCGGGAAGTGACGATTTCGTTGCTCAGTACGCCTGCTTAGCCCGCTCCGCCCCCCGTTCTGACGAGCTTGTGGCGCCGCGGACGTATTTGATGGCGAATCGCCAAGCAACTCCGAAACGTCCAGCCTGATCGATTCGCGCACAGTTCGCCTTTAGCGCGCGCTTGCGGAATCTATCAGGGAGCGTGAGCTCGTTCGCGACCTGAACCTGTACGTACGTTAGAAACCGGTATTTTAGCTCATTCTGAACGCTTTTCCTTGCTGTTTCTTGACTATTCGTTAACTCGTGACCAAACAACCCCATTTCGGAGTCGAACTTGAATATAAAATTCACCGTGACCACTGTCTTCGAACATATCATATATTTGTATGGAAAACCTGTATGTACACATTGAGCGTTGCCGCACATTTTTCCTTTATAGTATGTTTTGGTCCGAATCCTTTTTATGATATCAGAATTCGCCCACGAACAACTATAGAAAAGTTATCAGATGAACTTATCAAGATAATTGGGGAATAGAAAGAAAGAAAGAAAATGAAGACGAAGAAACGAAGAAAAGACGAAGAAACTGTGAGCGATAGAGATCGGTTTTTATCCGTAACGGGGCCCCACGCTCGACACGCGCGCTCCAGTTTGGGCACGGCTTACCCCCCATAAAGATAAGTTGTAGTTATACACTCCGTTCTATAAATATTTGATCACCCCCGAAATTGAGGTTTGTAAAACATTCAGCATTTTCTGGGATACTGAGATATCACCATTGCTTTTTGCAACTCTGAAAACCGTAGCTGCATTCATAGTTATGCCCTGTCCTGAACAAAATGGCAAGCGAAGAGCTCAAAAAACAACGCTTTAGCCACGTCTTTGTTATTTTTAGATGACTGTAACACGTCACATACGGAAAATCACGCGGCATGTCTTATTTTAACCCAAAAAGAGAATTGAGCGAGTTTTTCACGTTCTCGTTTCTTTTCCCCCATGCTTTATTCTTCTTTTGCGTTCTTTTCGCTCAAAATGCTCGTGATACTCATTCTCGATGCAGATACTCTTCTTTACGTGGCAGTTAAATTGTTTCAGAACGTGAAAACGTGAAAAAAAAAACTAAAAATTCTGTTTTTGGATTACGGTAAGACATGTTGCCTGATTTGCGTTTACGACGTCTTACCGTTGTTCAGAAATGTCAGAGACGCATAGGGAGCACTTTTCTTTGGACTCTTCGTTTGACATCTCGTTCGGGACAGAGTATAGCTGTTTTCCCAACATTTTACACACCTACGGGATCTGAGCATTTTTTCCGACCGTTTCATAAAAATGCGAACATGTGCAGGATCGTGCATTTTCTGGAGGATTTCTCGTGGAGGATTCTTATTTAACCCATTCACGACCACGTGTCCCACCGGTGGGACAAGACTTGAATAAAAACGTCGCGGTCCATCAGAAGGTCAAATGCAACAACATATTTAAACTTTCCTAGAATCAGGTGGGCTGAAGTGGATGAAAATAACGGTTGTGAAGTAACTTTAGAAGCATCTTATGTTTCCTTTCTCCTTCTATTGCTAGCTCTTGTGCTAGCTGCAATATAGACAAAAAAAAAGATGAAAGCAGTTACCCGTGGGACGCTATTCAAGCCAGCGTGTCGCACCGGTGGGACACGTGAAACGATGACGCAATATTGCACGGGGCCGGCCCGTACGTGCAGTCACCAAAAATTAGGCGTGGTCGTGATTGGGCTAACCCACCCACGACTATGCAATATTGCGTCACCGTATACCGTGTCCCACCGGTGGGACACGCCAGCTTGAATAGCGTTCCACGGGTGATTGCCTTTTCTCATTTCTCTTTATATTGTAGCTAGTAACGTTGAAGGAACATTATCACAGTTTGAGCTCCCAACACCCTCTCGTTTTAGAAGATTATTGCCTTGAAAACGAAATACGGTCAACTATGTTGCAACGTTTTGAGAAGGGTATACGATATATTTCTTCTTTTAAACGTAAAAAGTAGCGATAGAACCAAAAAGAGATTATAAGGCGCTTCTGAAATGGCTGCACAGGCGCTCATTCTTTCACCTCAACTAACGGTATTTCTGAAAAGGTCCAAATCCGTTGTTGCGTTTAGCCTACCAGCGGACCACGAGGTTTGTATTGAAGTGTTAGGTAGGTCAATGTTTTGATCATATGTTGGTTTGTAAGTTCTTTCTTGCGGCGGAGAAGTCGATTTAAAAAAAAAACGTGCCCCACCGGTGGGGCATGTGGCCGTGAATGGGTTAACATCTGATATTGATGGAACAGCCGAAAAAAGTAACTGCGTGTATAAATACGAGTAAAAAAGCTAACTTCAAATGAAACTACGGTTTACGGGGTCAAAGAGAACAGTAATGACAGTTTCCAAATTCAGAATTCGCTACACGTTCGAGAAATTGCAATTTCGGGTGTTTATTCATGGAACGGAGTGTATTCATTTATCTTAGAACCACATCTGCTGTGAATAAATGATGTGAGTGAGTCAGAACAGCAACATCACCCTGTTCCGCCCCCTAAGCCAAGTGCTCAATTGAAACGTGCGACCGAGGGTAGGCTTACTTGTGCTCATTGTTGCGTCCATTTTCCGTCTGGCGACCGCAGATGGAGTGGGAGAGAGGGGGGAGCTATGCTTGAGGTGTTTACCGAGTCATATGTGAGCTTGCCCGATGTGGGGCAGGTTATTCCGCTGCTGCGAATTCAAATGACGACCTCATTCCGGCCAGTCATGGCCGGGTTCCCTCATTACACGAGTTATATTGCCTTACTTCTGGATGTATATATTCTGTCTTTACTAGATCTTTTCAGTTAGTCAATTTTTCAGTCTTGTGTTCTCTTGCCTCATTTTTCTACAATTAGGACCCTAATTATACACTGGCGGAATGAAAACGACCTTGCCGTGCAGGTTAGCGACTAGACGTGATATTGTGGGCAGGAAATTTCGGGGCATTTCAATGGCTCTTCTGTCGCGAATTTGTTGTTTAAATCTTCTATCATGCTAAATCTATCTATCATTTCGGTGTTGTCTGTATCATTTTTGTAATGTTTAAACAAGTCTTACTCTAAAAACAATCAGCTGGTACCTGTTGGCTGATTTGCAATCGAATAGGTCCCTTAACGGCATGGTACGCAGTGCCGCGGTTTGTATAACTGCTGGGGGCTCCATCGCGCCGCGTTTTCTTGTGCTAACTGTTCCTTTTGGACGGTGTCCACCAGGGATGTGCGTTATAGAAATTTTGTAATTCGTTAGTCGTTAGTCGTTAGTTTTTGAAAATCTAGGCTTTGACAATAAGCAGAGTTGAAAAAAGGTTGAAAAAAATCCTTATGAATAGAAAAAGGGAATGTATGTTTTCCATAACATTCATGGCCATCAAACTCACAAAGCATTCATCGTTAGATAACCTAGTTCAATCTGTAAACCTACATATACACAATTAAAAATATGAATGAAAGCCTAATTCTCGAGAGTGTGTGTTTGTCAATGTTTGTCTTTTTTATCGGTGAGAAAAGAAGCAACATGGGAAATTCAGGAAACCTTGAGCTCTACGCTTTTTTTCAGTGCGAAATTTGCCGTTGTGCGCTATATGATGTTATATGAGACCTACCCCATGGTGGCAATCAGGAGAACTGTACCAACTTTGCACTAATTGTGTTTATCATAGCGTCGTGAGTTGAGCGCGCGCGTCGTTTTGAGCTTGTTCTCATAATGGGATAAAGATCCAAAAAAATTAGCAGCCGAGTGAAAATTTCACCCTTTGGTAGGTCCCAGCACCTTTTTTATTGACATCCAATATCTAAAATTCCCTCTATCCTAGGCGGGGGCGGGGGCACCGAAGACTCACTCATAGAAATAAAATTAAACCCTGATGAAAGATCCCTCATACTGCTATCAGTCGTTGTTGTGACGAAAACAGTATAGAAATACTTTCACTGATGACGTTTCTGTCTGTGGTTCATTTGATTTCTTTCTTGAATCCTGAGTGTCCCCCCACCCTATAGGATAGTGCCCTCAAATTTATAACTGAAAATCGGAGGACGGCATCCAGTCATCGGCTATAGTTCCCGTCGGTGCGCAGTTGTGGCCTGCAGACAGCACTCCATATCATCACCTCTGATTGTGCCCTTCGTAAAAATCGCCGCTGGAGCCGTTCAGTGCCGGAACCGGTTCAGTGAGCCTACTATAAAGACGCGCGACCGTCACGAAGTCGTACAAGTGCTGCGCCTAACTTTGCGCAACGTTTGGTTGGGGGCATAATGTGGGGGTTCCAGAACTGCAAAGCCGTGTCAGTAGAAACAATAAATACTGAAGGCTATGGTTATTTTGTACCATCCATATCGAACAACCAACAGGGAACTATGTATGATTCCTGGAGTAATCCTTGGGTTGGAGCGCGGTATGAATGACTATAGATTTTCTGACGAATTCTGGGATTGCTTACGAAAATATTTTTCATTTCGTTAGTCGTGAGTCGTTTGATGAAACACTCTAAGAGTTCATTTGTCGTTAAATTCGTTAGTCGTTAATCGTAATTACGCACATTCCTGATGTCCACTAGTGACAGTTGTCTTGCGATTTCCGCAGCGTTTCGCTAGTATTCGACTGAAATTCCCATCAATTGAATTGGACGATTTTTAAATAATTAAGCGTTGTTTCTTCGGCCAACTGCGATATACCGTTTGAAAGCACCAATTCTTTCCTATTTGACGCTGCGTTCCAATTGATCCAAACCCTGCTCCTTTGTGAATTATATGCTATAATTCAGTTTTAATCTTTAGTACTGAACACTTCTGAGTGCTTATATTTACATCCAGATAAACCACCAACCTGCCAGGGTTGACAGGATATTTGAGCTGTTTTAAACCAGATAATAGCGTTTACGAAAATTTACGATGGAATGTATTGATTAATTTTTAAAGGATCTTGTGATTTTTCAACTTTGGTCTTTTATGGACTTACCGAAAAGTTTCGGCTTCTAAGCTTTAAAGCTAGAGTCAGTCCGAACGAAACTGTCCGACCATGCGGCCGGCGTGCGTATCGAGCGGTCGTCGCGAAAGCATTTTGCGGACCTATGAATTGATTAGCAGGGTTATGAGGGACATATTCGATAGTATCCCAGTTAGGTGTCTGTAGTCGTGGAAAGGCTCTTCAAAAAATGCCTTTGGGAAAACCACTTGACACGCACGCCGACCGCGTGGGCTGACACTCTTATTCGGACAGACTATAAGTATAATGACCAAGTCCTCACTCATTAGTATTTTTTCGTGAATTATCGATAGTTTTTTTTTCAGAAATCGAAAAAAAGGCGAAAATCGATAAAAAACTATAGATAATTGGCGAAATAAATACTATTGAGTAGGGACGTGGCCATTGAACTTAACTTTGAAGCCTCTTGGCCGAAACTTCTTGGATAAGCCAGAAGCGACCGAAGTTGCAAATTCACAGAATCAGCTAATAATCAATAATTACGCTCCGTCATAAGTTTCCGTAAACACTATCATCCAGTTCTAAGACGGCTCAAATATCCTGTCAACCCTGCCAGGTTTGGAGGATATCTCGAAGTAAATAGAAACACTCAAAGATGCGCATTACTGAAGATCACCACCGAATTATAGCATATATTTAGCAAATGAGCAGACCTTGGCCAATGTGGAAGGCAGATTTAGATTCAAAAGAACCAATGCTTTCGATATGTATATCGCACTTGGTCGAAGGACCAACGCTGAAAGATTTCACAATCGTCAAATTCAAGTGGCTGGAAACTTTCGCTTCAATCTAGTGGCCTGGGTCTGGGGAAAGTTGTTGCTTTCAAAGCATGACTTTGAATCGAAGTGAATTCCTCGTGAGAGTTCTGAGAACGAGTTGATGGCATTCGAAGCTGAGCGCTGTTCCAACTGCATTTGGCTGATTGGCTTAGTACAGCTAATTATCAACGGCAAATCCGGATTGCAATGCGAACAGCGGCCAGTAATGACGTTCGAATGCGCGGCGATTGGGTTATTTGTGCTGATTGGGCGGCCGGATCATAGGTAGGGTAATCTCTGGGATGGAATTGGGTTATGGATTAGAGAGGTGCGTTGTGGCATAGTAAATGGCAAAATGCAAAAATTCCAGTTTTAGAACCAGATTCATTACGATAAGCTTATGGGCTGAGGATGACCAGGATTGTGAGATGGAAATGTTCAGCGTAGGGAGATGGAGAAAATCCGTGTACAATGAACACCTTTTGCCTACATCTTAAAAAAGGATATAAACCTTTTTTAGAGAAAGTGCAGAGAAATTTGACGATGACAATATTTTCAAGGATGGTATGGTTTCGATATGAGAACGAATAAGATGTGTGTTGTAGAGTTGGCGTAATAATACTAGTCTGAGGAATGGACGGGTCTGCGACGGTAGATCACCCCGCGCGAATCGAAATTTCTTAGAAAATTTGCCGCGTCAGTACCGGGAAAGTTCCGCGACCATGGACTGTGCCGCGATAGTTCCGCGATAGTACCGCAACGGCTCCGTGATCAGACGATTTTGTTGCCGTGTCTTGAGCCTCGACATTGCCGCGATATTACCGCAGCGGCTCCGCGTTAGAACCGCGTCGGCTCCGCAAGGATGCAGCAGTGAAGGTGAAACGACGTTGTCGCCGGTTCAATTACCCATGTTTGAGGTTCATTCCATATTTCCTTGAGCGCGAAAGCGGTGGTAATCTCTGTCCCTACTAGGCAGATGACGTAATGACCACAGGTGCGTATTTTTGTCTTTAGGCCCCCCTAGTTGGTTCATCATTCTTGAATAACTGCTTATCAGACACTCCCGGAGCCGTTGCGGCACTATCACGGAGCCGGAGCGGCACTGCCGCATCGCCGCTACGGTCCCGCTATAGTTCCGCCGCGGCTCTGCGGTAGTGACGACGCGGCTCCGTGATAGTGCCGCTTCGGAGCCTACAAGCGGCACTATCGCGGAGCCTCAGCGGCAATTTCTCTAAGAGACTGCATTCTGCAGTGAGGCCGCCAATCTCGCGCGGCCAGCCGCCTGGTCCACGCGTAAGACTAAATCGAAAACAGAAACCATAGGATTCTGCCTATTTTCGACATTTTCGCGGCGTAACTGTTTGTCATGTGGAGGGGACCTGATGAGAATGGATAGCTGCGCTAGGTTGGGCCGATTCGGAACATTATTGAAATAACAACATATTATTTAAATCATTGGAGTATTCAAACATTCGATATTTCGGATTTTTCCGATTGGCGAACTCATTCTAAACCTTAAAACAGAGTTTTCGAATCACGCGGTTTTTTTCTTTGATTTCTGAATAAATCGAGATAGTAAATAATTTATCATTTAACGAGTATCAAATTGAGCTCAGTATTTGAGTTGCTATTTGTTACGGTTCAATTCATTTGAGACCTCAAATTATCAGGGTTTTTCATATGTTCGATTTTAATGGAAAATCAAGTTGCTCGTTTTTTCCAAAAAAAAGGTTTGTTTGAAATTTGGATTGATTTTTTTCCTGATTACCTATCCATTGGAAATACTCATTTATTTTTCGTTCTCTGTTATAGGGCATCACAAACTTCGCATCAGGGGCCATTTATACTGGGTGGCAGACGTTTAGGCCGAAGTCGAGGTAGAGACGCAGAGGAAGTCGTTCCTTCTATTTGTCATCAGATAATAATATCACCCGAAATCGCGGAGTGAAAACCTAAGATATGCCAAAAATAGTACGTGTAACTGAAAGTGTAAAAAATTACCGTTAATTCTCAATTTATTACAAGTTTTCCACCCTCATCTACCCTGTCTGTGGTCTAGCTTTCCGGCCTAAACGTCTCGCAGCCGGTCATACTTCAGCCGCCGGGTGGCGCGGCGAATCGCAGTTCATTGATGTAGATCATGCGGCGGAGCACGATAAATTGTATAGAGTTGCACTTCGCCTCGACGCTCGGCGGCGGAAGTCTAAACGAGCCCTTACTCATAAACAAGCTCAAAATTGGAGTGCGAATATGGACTTTGTTCACAATTTTGTGGTTTTTTTTTAAACATAATTAATTTCTCGAAAGATGGGTATTAAAATTCTAAGTCCTTAGTTTCTCTTTGCAATTAGAAGTCCTTTTCAATCGTCGTAAAACATTGTGAGAGAACAATTTCTATCCGATTTTTCCTGGAAATGGATTCGAAATGGAGCTGTGCAATTTTGCTTCTATTGAGTATCTTTGTTCGACCTGAACAAGAAAGAGCGAATTTCGTGTATCAGTTAGACTTTGTCAAAGCTTATGCAGTAAATGCTTTAGAATAGTTCTGTGACGGAGGAATTTATAGGGGTGAATTTCTGAACATATGCCCTGATCTGCTTGATTTTCGATCCTCAGAAAAGTCTGACAGAAGCAGTCTTCTCACATGGTTATGCGACGATTCAGAAGGTCTTCCAGTGGCAAATAAGTGCTACGGTTGTGGAGTTTCGGTAGCGATGTTTTGAGGAAATATTCCTGATTTGAAATGTTACCACGGAATCAGATCAAAATTGAAAAGCAGTGTTCACGATGAAAAATTTGCCCGTTTTTATTTCCGCAGGAACGTAAGCTTTGGGTTCCCTCAAGAATAGAAAGGACAGAGGTACTTCGAAAAACGGCCAGGAAATGGGAGAAAATTTCTTTGAGCCACCGTCCTATTAGATCACCTCGCCCACGCCATATAACAGTTGTCCATCGTTCGTTTCGCCCAAGGAACATGTGCCGAATTTTGGAATCCTTTTTTTTATCCCAGAAAATTCTAGTATACTAATGTGCGCATTCAACCATCTTATTGTTTAAAGAGCTTTTGAAACACGAAACATAAACAAGGTCATTCACCTAAGGATTTCGAAGCTGAAGACCATTTACGACGTTCGGTTTGAAGTTTTGTCCGCAGTGCGCAAAACACCAGCAGGCGTAAATTGATATTCAAGAGGTTTTTCTAAACAGTTTCGTTCCTCCGATTTTGACGAGTTTTATGGGGGGCTTTTTCTTAATATCCTCTACTTCGTGAACTTGCCTACTCAAAAACAGAAAACTAGAATACGGTTTTTTTTAAATCGTGAACACTGCCTTTAAAGGCACAGTCCAAGCTCAGGGACGAAATCCAAGATTCCCACATAATTCTGAAGTAGGCCCACCCCATATAACATCTGCCAAGTGCGAGCCCTCAATTCCTCCGAATAAGCGAGATATAAAAGGAAGCCTGCCTGGGGCGCCCACACCGGGAAGCCACTTGGGCACGCCCCTTTTACAAACTTTCGAGCTCAACAGTGACGATATGAGCGATGGTTTTCGATTAATATCTCGTTCTTCTTTTCATTCTCAGCCTCTCTCCATTCAGAGCCGCCCGCATACATCGGTTGCGAATGACCGAAGTTACAAGCCTCGGACAACTCGTCCACTATGCTTTAGCCGCTCGATTTGAAAGGGGCCATAACTACGTTAATAAGGGTCTTTCACGATTCCAGAGACATCATTGAAATCAGCGTGGGACCGTTCTCAAGATAGGTAGGAAAACAGAGAAACGATTCCGAGGCTGGACTCTGCCTTTGAGCTTGTGTATGTGTAAGGCGAGGTTTTTGATGCCCTAAAACAGCTAAAATTTCCATGAAATTTGCGCTAAGCCCGAGCCCAGATATGTATAAAACAGTATTTGCAAAAAAGCGCCAATAGATTTATCATCGCTGCTGTATTATATAGATTTTTTTTTCCAGTTCATACATTTTGTATAAAAGGGGGTGAAGAAAAAAAAATGTCAAGAAGTGTCCATTTCTGTCGGAAAGAGAAGCATCTGTTTTTGAAGCGTCAAATTTCGCAATTTTAGCTGGAAAATTGTATACAATTGCTTGTTCGTCATAGCGGTCATCCGTGACGGACATAATCGATATGTATTGAAAACATGAAAGTGCACTCAGATGAGTAAGGGGGGCGATACGATGCTAGGCATTGTTCGGTGCCGTGTTCGTCATCTGTTCGTTCCGTCTCCGGTCTGTGTAGTAGCGAATGAGATTCTGGTTCTGCAGCCGTATAAGTGCAGACACAGCAGCGTGTCTCCTCTCCATGTGTGTTCTATGGTGAAAAATTGACATTGACGAGACGTCAAGAATTCTCGTCTCTTTCGTTCTGCCTCGTATCTGCCATTCTCCATTCCCTAGTGACGTTTGACGTCGTTTGAGTCTGATTCTGTTAACTAATTGTATATGATAACGTCGTTGAGTAACATTGATAGTTACTTTGAGTCACTTGTTTTTGTTGTTTACAGTGCATGCTAGCGGGTCGCCATCATGGCTACCAGGCGCTCGGACAAAAACCTCACCTTTTCCAGAGGTAATACGGATAGAGTGGCAATGGTTCAGAGTGCCTACCACGGCGTCGTAAACAAGAGCTGCATGCGTTATCGTGCGACTTCGTGCGACATCGTTGTAGATTCTCTGAACCAGCGCTAATTTTTTTTATGTAGAAATGTGTGATGCTGCTGCGGTGAGGCTTAAAGACATTTCTCACGATAAACACAGTTTTCGAGTTTTGGCGAAAATGGAAACGTCCGTGACTTATTTATTTATATACTACGCTCCGTAGAACGCTCCAATAAACAACTAGCTGACCATTAAGAAGATGGATATTCCATGCTCAGGAAAACAAAAAAACAAAATTCAAAAAAAAATCAACAAAAATCAGTAAAACCATCGGCAACTAGATCAATGCAGACAACAGCAACGGTAGAGAAAAGAACTAAGAGGCATCGAAGTTCGAAACACCGACACATTTTGCAGAAATGGTTGAATATGCGTGAGCATATATTTTTTTAAAATTTCATTCCATGTTTCATTTATTTGTCAATCATGAATGAGGAACAGAAACTTGAAAGTAATTAATATACGTCCAGATTGACTAAAACAGAAGCTTGAAGCTAAATAAGCTTCTCGCACGCGAAAACAGTGGCAGCAGAAAGGTAGAAAAATTTTTCAAAAACAAGCCATGAATACTATTATTGTTATTCGAAGGTAATTCTTCGGATAACGGATCGATTCAGACAATTTTTCCAATAATTCGGATACGGATATCCGGTCGGATAACTTTGGATATTTTCGAACAAAGTTGAGACCAAAGGGTGAAAAATAAACTAGGCACTCAAGGCAAGCCTTTGAAAACATCTATAATTGAACAAACAGTAGTACTTCATTGTTATTTCAGCGTACTTTATTGCATTTGCAGCATGTTCAAATACAAACTTCAAGCTTCATCTATGCATATAAAAAAATTTGAAATCCAATCTTCAATTACTCTTTCGTCGTTGGGATGCGCAGTATTATCCATACACAGGTTTTTCAGGACAACTCGGTAGTAAAAAGTATGCAAAACAACTATACAAAAAACTTCTACGCTGAGTAACTAGCCTTTTGGTCATCTCACTTGACCACGCCCTGTTTTCTGTGCCGCAACGACTCTTCCGATCTGATTCCGGAAGGAGGGAGAAAACCCTGGGTTGATGTGCTAAATAGAATGCGGTATGGAAAAATGGGCGTGGTCGAGTGCAATTTTTATCCCAATTTATCCGATTTTATCCGAGTTTTTGACCCTTCGGACAATGGCTCGATTCAGATAATGCCAATTTCAAATTCACCGGATATTGGTTCGATTCATATAATGCGTTTTTTTAGATTTTTCGGATATCGGATTATCCGAATCTCGGATATCCGAATAGGAGTGACTTGGATACTAAGTACAAGGAATACCCCTATACGCCACTAAGACTCGAGTCCGGTGTGCCCGCCCCGCCTCTTTCCTCAATAGCCACCATGGAAGTGGGCGGGGCGAGCAGAGCTCATGCAAACTGCAGGGCCGTATAGGTCTAATATTGCTCGTTTTCAGCCGTTTTCAACGTTCTTCTTGCAATGGACCTCGGACATGTGGTTTTCCGGGAAAAACTCAGACGCTATTCTTTATGTGAACACTGCCTCCGAAGGCAGCATAAACGTTTGAAAATGATATCGATTAAGCGCCACAAATCGAAGGTTTAGAGTTGATAGTATTGGAAACTGACGAAAAATCGACGGAAACGCAAAGCAAATAAAGAACTAGGGAGTATTCTGTATCGGAATGGAAGTGGACGAGTTACACCGCAGCATACACGCTCGGCTAATATAGCGAAATGAGCGACAAAGTGGTCTGGAAGGCGAAGCCAGTAGGGTCTTACGGTCTGTACCAGAACGCCTAAAGTCTGTTTGATTGTTACTGTCCGCCGACGCGGTCTGCGTGCGTGGTTTGTGGCCGCCACAAAGGCATTTTCTCGGACCAGCCTTTCCACGACGCGGGTACAGCTGACTTGGTTATTATTCACTATTTGTCTGATATTCCTGGTAATCGATTCACAGGTCCGAAAAATGCCACGCTCGCGTACCGCGTGTGCGGACAGTCTCATACGGACAGACTTTACGTCGTCGGAAGCGTCAAAAACTAGCAAAAGTTATCGTGTTCTAATATTAAGCTGGGACGATTTCATATTGGGGGGGGAGCTGTAAAAAAGTGGGCGGAGACTGCACGTTTTGCTGGCTCAGTGTAGCTCAAATCCGGTCATTTGAACTCATTTTTGACGCTTCCAACGACGCAAGCGCTCCATTAGAAGCCGCGCCATCCAGTCGACGTCCGTATCTTAACTACTTATGCGAGCGTGTATGTATCCTTCAATTAGCGCGAAAAGTCAATGCTAGTCATTATCATTACTCCAATATTTGAAATTTTTTCTCTATACATTATTGAGCAAGTTTTCATCAGTATTTTTCCAGGATTGCGATAGGATTGCGGACCATATCTCAGGATGACAGCCTCAAGAGCGACGCGGCGTCTCAGGACACCAATGTGCTGCGAGCTGGATCACCAGACCTGCTTGTGCTCGACTTTGAGGAGCAAAGTGAGTTTTTCGAACGGTCGACATTTGTCACGGTAGGCATATTGCCCTTAACCCATCTACGACCAAGTGTCCCACCGGTGGGACACGCGTTGACTACCACTTCGGACCGCGTGTCCCACCGGTGGGACACCGTTTTCAAAAATTGATTTCTCCGCCATAAGAAACTACTTTCGTACCTAACATCGGCATGAATCGTGAAGAGACTTCGCGTTCACTGTTGAAGGTTGGCGAAAACTCGGTGCCATATGCTATAGCATAGGTGCACCGAGTTCGCGCCAACCTTCAGCAGTGAACGCGAAGTCTCTTCCCGACTCATGCCGATGTTACATATGATCTATGTATTGACCTACCCGAGACTTGAATAAAAACCTCGTGGTTCATCAGTAGGTCATGTGCAACAGCATATCTACACTTTTATAAAATCGGTTGCACTGAAGTAGAGGAAAAAACGGCTGCAAAGTAACATTAAAAGCACCCTATGATTTTTTCCTTTTTTTTGCTAGCTTTTAGGTTGCTTAGGAGAAACTTGTCGTTTGAAACTCGTTTACTTTCCTGAAAGCGTTGCAGCTCAGTTGACCCCATTTTGATTTTAAGTATTTGTTCCTCAATAACGAAAGTGTCTCGGAAGCTCAAACTCTGATACTGTTTAATTATCTTTGCTAGCTACAATACAGACACAAAAATGTTGAAGGAATTACCCTTGGGGCGCTATTCAAGCCAGCGTGTCCCACCAGTGGGACACGTTGTACGGTGGCGCAATAATGCACGCGGTCCGAACGTGCCGTCACCCAAAATTAGGCGTGGTCGTGAATGGGTTGCCGTGCGGTTGCCTACCTCAATACTTCAAAAATCGAGAAATGGACCCCGAGTTCGTATTCGGCGTCTCAAATAACACCCACAGAGAAGTTTTGAGCCAAGTCTGAGACTTTGACGAAGCTACCGTGTACCCACCGTAACCTACCGTAAACTATCAAAATTCGATAAGCGGACTGCAGATTCGTGTTTAGCAACAGCAAATAACCCCCAGAGCAAGAATTTGAGCCATATCTATCGTGACACTCCGGAAATCGTCAAAAGTCGCGATTTGCCATCAAATTTTCCTCTCGATGGGAAGCTTTGAACGAATCAAATCGAAACCTTCAAGAGATCGACAAATAAACCGCAGATTCGTGATCAGCGCCCCAAATAACCCAACTGGAAGGGTTTCGATTGAAATCTGGAAAATTTTTCGAAACACTTTCAGAGCCCTCTAATTGGTGTAAATATACGCCCAACTGAAAATCCGTTCAAGTGAAAAACGCTGTAATTCTGCGCGAAGTTTGGAGAATGTGCCTTTACCCGAAATTTGCTCAGGCGGGTAGTTTTGGGCGCTGAACACAATTATGAGGTCCGTTTCCGGATTTTCCAAACACTTACGCTCGTTTTTGATAAAAAAGGCATAACGAAAAATTAGAGGCTCCTAGCTTTTTCAAATCTGTAACTCATTGATCCTCAGCTTATTCTTGTGAAACTTAAGAAACCGACCTAGAATCCAAGCTCAGTGCGTCAATTAACCCTTCATTGAACTTTTAAGCCGAGTTCATCCAAGAACTACTATCGTCATTTTCAGCTCAGCTGCAGGCAATGCAAAGTTTGACAGGCTATGACTTTTTTCGCAGATGTCCGTAGCAAAATTTGAGTTCAGATTCGAAGAGAGCGTGCCAGAGTTGACTAGAAAACATTCATCGGCTTTATGATCCAGGGGAATACCATGCGAGGTTCCCTAGTTAGATGAAGATTTGGATTTGTCTAGAAAAAAAAACATTACTGCATTCAGAGCAAATCATGGACTGGTATAGCGTGTCGTCGGAGGCGAGTGCTGATGCCGTGCGGTCGGAAGTGTCAGATGCGTCTCGTGCTCCAGTGGAAGTGACGTCAGACTTCTTTCAAACGCTGGATTGGTCTCAGGCTCAACATGCACAGCAACAATCAACTGCGACTGCTGGAAGTCGAGATCCAGCCGCTCCACCGCTACCACTTCATCGAAGTCATCCGCCGCGTCCTCCGCCTCCACCTAATTCATCCGGCCATCCAGCAGCGGATCCTTTCTCGACGTTCAGTTCGACTTCTGAAGACACTCAGTCGGCAGGACAAACATCTTCGTCGACGTCAGCGACGTCTAGTCGGGCCGTTCCTCGACCTCATGTGAGTTGTATTTTCCGGTCTTCAGTGAAATAAAGGAGGTAGCTAACAGTGATAAACCTGTTAAATATGGGGTATTCAAACTCTGAAGCATTCTTTTTTCCCTATGCGTTACCTATGTACCGAGAGAAGTCGGGCGCTAGCTTCATGCTTAGGCGATGCTCAGTTGAAGCTCAAGCATTAATGTGTAAACTTGTCTTTTCAACACCATCATACGCTGCACACGCGTGATGATCATTCTGGTATTCGCCGGATTAAAGACAGTGTTCACGATAGAAAACTGTTTTGTAAATTTTGATGTTTTTGCATGGGTAAGACCACGATGAAGAGCTTAATAGGGAAAAGTCCTCACAAAACTCTGGAGAAAATATGTTTGAAGAAGCCTCTCTAATATTTGATTACGCCTGTTCGGAGACTGCGGACGAAGCGTCAAACCTGATTTCGGAACTGGTTTTGCGCTTTAAAATTCTAAGTTTAGTGATTTTGTTTTGTGTTTCGTGCACCGAAAACTCTTTGAAGGCAGTGTCCACGATAAAGTCGGTCTCCGAGTTTTCACCGATAATCGAGAGTTCTGAGTACAACTTCACAAGTAATGTTGAAAAAACGGCTAGGAACAAGCAGAGAAGAGTCCTACACGGCCCTAAACTTGAGTGTTCCGCGCACGCAACGCCCACTCCTTTCAACCGCCTCTGATCCGTAAATAACTGGAAAACTCATTTTGAGGAAACAGCTTACATTCAGGGGGCTGTAGTTCACTCCACCTAACTAAACTTACCCAATTTGGTGATCCCTTACCTTCTCAAACTGAAATTTTGAGTTGGGAAACTATCGGTAGTCGTGGAGGGAGTGGGCGTTGCGTGAGCGGAATACTCAAACCAGGGCAGTATAGGGCTCGTTCCTTCTCGTTCTTGGCCGTTGTTTAAACGTTTCTGGTCAAATAGGGCTCGAACCTCTCGATCTCCGGTGAAAACTCGGAGACTGATTTTATCGTGGACACTGCCTTTAAAAATATGATCGGCCAGCGAACATGCTTGGATGTTAGTATCTTTCGCGATAAAGAATATTCTTAAAAAATCGCCTACTGTTCCACTGTTGGAGGGATCGCGGGACAACTGTTATATGATGCTTGCGGAGGGATGCAATGGGTCGGCTGATCCACGAAATTTTCACCCATTTTCTAGCCGTTTTTTCTGTCCTACTTCCGTTATAACCTTCCCTAGAGGGACCCGAAGCTTAGCGAAAACTTAAGCTTTTGTTCCTCTAAGAAGAGTGAGAACGGAGGTATGACGAAAAACGACCAGAAAGCGGTTGAAAAGCTCGTGGACTAGCCAATGCAATGGATGACCGCGCCAATGTTATAGTACAGTTGTCCTGCGTTCGTTTAACCAGAGAAACAGGCACCAAATTATTGAATCTTCTTCATCGTGAAAGGTTCTAACATCCCAGCATGTACATTGACCCATCTAATTTTTGAAGAGTTTTCAGTGCAAGGAACAGAAAACAAAACCTTTTCCCTAAGAATTTCGAAGCGGGGCAATATATTTCTGACGTCATGTTTGACGCTTTGTCTGCAGTTTACCGGAGCACACCAACAGACATAATTAAATTTTTCCGACATTTCTTTGAACAGTTCTTCTCCAGTATTTGAGAATTTTGTGGGGACTCTTCCCTATTAACCTCTAGTTAGTGGACTTACCTATTAAAAACATCAAAAACAAGATTGCGGTTTTTTTATCGTGAACACTGCCTTTAAGTGCTTCAAAGAACACAACTGGAAGTATATGAGCAACCCAATCCATCCGCTGAGTCAATCAACCGTCAAATTGGGTAATTGACGTGGAAAGTGCTGTAGGATGCAGAAAAATCTCAAGCACAATATGGCTAAACATTAGAAAGAGCAGCGAGAAAAGTTAAAGTGGGTGCAAGCCTAGCCAGCGAATTGAGTAGTCTTCATACGCCCACCAGGAAATTTTTAGGGTGTTCAAAAAATTGTTCGGTCCGCCTCGTTACTTCTTTTTGGGGACTGTCCGGGGTCCTGAACTTGAAATAGAGGTTCGATTGGAATTTCGACAAGTTTGGCCCAAAGCCTTCCATCGGGGAAAATTTTAGGAGCGGAATGCGACTTTTGGTGATTTCCCAAACGCTAGAATAGATTTGCCTCGAAACGTCTCTATAGAGGTTATTTGGAGCGCTTGGCTTGAGTCTAAGGTCTTTTTTTTCTGGATTTTCAAATACTTAGGTAGGTTACGCCAGCTAATTAGCATTATGTCTACCGTAACTTACAATAAGCCTCAGAATATCGAGAAACAAACCTCAACTTCGTGTTCAGGACTCCGAACAGCCCTTAAAAGGTTTTTGGAGCTAAATCGGAAACGCTTTCTTTGAACGTCCTGAGAATGGGTCGGTGGGTGTACAGGCCATAAAACGGCCAATGTCTCACCGTCGACTGCGTACCACGCGCTGCGCGACCGCACGCGCGTCGGAAGCGAACGAGTTTTGGCCGCCGCGCGACGAGTTTCGGCCGCCGCGCGGCGGCCGAAACTCGTCGCGCGGCGGCCAAAACTCGTTCGCTTCCGACGCGCGTGCGGTCGCGCAGCGCGTGGTACGCAGTCGACGGTGAGACATTGGCCGTTTTATGGCCTGTACCCTTACCGTACCGGACAATTGGGGAAACCCGCCAGAGACGATATTCTCCATGTAGGTCATCACAAAGTGTTTGCTGAGAGTCTGAAAAGAGGTAGATCAGGGTCAGGCAGACCTTTGGCCCGAACCTTGACGAAGCTACGTCGACTCCACCCTCTGTGAGCATTTTTTTTCTGAAAAATCTTGACGATTTTTGATCCCTCCCTTTAGGTGAAATTTTTTGAAAAATTTTGGAATTTGAATTTTTTTCAGAAAAAATGTGAATTTTTTTTTGAAAATGACGAGAAATTGTTCTCAAGATTCGGGAACATATTTAATTGAGTCTACCTGAGGATTAAGCGGTAACAGGCTTGGAGAGTGTTCTTCATTTTTCGCCCAAAATTTCGACGCCCTCATCCTAAAATATATATTTTTTAAAATAAAAGTTCTACGCCACCCTCGTTGACCCGCGGGACAGCAGCCGCTTGGTCTTCAGGTAGACTCAATTAGATATGTTCCCGAATCTTGAAAACAATATTCTGAAGAATTCAAAAAAATGTGCGTTGGCTGGGATCAAACTCCTCGACAACTGGGTGAGAAGCGAGAATTTTCCCTCTGCGTCACCATGCCGCCTAGCGGACTCTGTGGTTTGAAGACGCCGCGCCGACCCAGTTCGTTTTGGGAAGCCTTCGGCAGAAAAGAAATGTTTCTAAGGATTCCACCATGAGTCAGATGACAGCTATAAGTTTCGATTCGAAAAGAGTTTTCGACCCGTTGTTGACCCCTAGTTAAAGGTAGCATACACGCTCGTAAACGTGGTTGAGATAACAAACGAAATAGAGTGGTATGGCTCAGGTTTCGATGCCTACGCATTTTGAAGCGTCAAAAATGAACCACAATGCCGCTACACGAGTGAGAAGTTGGCCCCGCCCTAAATTTCTCCGCCCCTATATTTTCCGTTCTCGAAAACGGGGAGGGGGCTGGGCCATTCGCACCGTCGTCGATGTAGGTGGTTTACTTATTGTACTTATTTTACCACCCATAAACGTTGCCGACGTTGAGAATTGCCCAGCCTGCCTGTTTTGAAGGAGGGCAGAATTTACGGGGGCGGGGCCAAATTCTTACACGTGTAACGGCATTGTGAGTCGTTTTTGGCGCTTCAAAATGCCTAGGCGTGGTGTTCTAAGCCATAGCACTCTATTTAGTTATATCAACCACGTTTAAGAGCGTGTATGTTGCCTTTAAAGGCAGTGTTCAGGATGATTTTGGTTTCCGAGTTTTTCACATAAAATAATGCGTTGGCCTCCAAGTGTTACTAAAATTACGAAGAAACGTCGGGAACGCATTAAAACGTTGTATTTCAGTGACATTATTCTGTAACATAGACTAGTTGTCCAATTGGATGAACATGTTCACGGTGATTGTGACCCGTAAAAAATGGGCTTACCAAAATGGAAGAATATTTTATGCAAAGCAGGATTAGTTAGGGCCCTAAGGAAGGAACGGAGCAGTAGAGAGAAGAGCATTGCAAAGGACGGGTCCACAAAAGATTTCATTGTCACAACAAATACTTCCTGTGATACTTAAAGGCTCATTCTAAGCTCAGAAGCGAAATCTTAGATTTTCACATAATTATGAAATAGACCCAACCTTTATAACCCCTGCCATGTGCGAGCTCTGAATTCCTTCGAATAAGCGAGATATGGGGAGAAGGCGCCCACATCAGGAAGCCACTTTGGCACGCCCCTTTCGCGATCTTTCGAGCTCAACAGTGGCGAGATGAGCGACGGTTTACGATCAATAGATCCGTTCTTCTCTTTATTCCTAGCCTATCTATTTATTCAAGTCAGCTCTAATTCATCGGTTGCAAATGATGGACGTTACAAGCCTCGGACAACTCGTCCACTATGCTTTCGGAGCTTAATATTTTAGGGGCCATAACTCCGTTCCTAGGGGGTCTTAACGATTCCAGAGACATCATTGGAATCAGCAAGGGACCCTTTCCAAGATAGATAGAGAAACAGAATAACGATTTTGTGGTTGGACTGTGCCTTCAAGAGGCGGGGTGATACTTAAGGATTTCGTGTACTTCTGGTGCGTTTTTTCCCAAATTTCGACGCCATTCTAGTTCTACCCGGGGGCCACTTAATCAATACAGCTAATAATCTCAAAATTGAAGATTGTCGTGAACACTGCCTTCAAAGGCAGTGTTCACGATGAAAAACGTTTTCGAAATTCCACTAGGATTGGGTAGTGGAGGGACACTCTGTAACGTTAACGTAGAAAGAACGCATGAAAACGAGCCAGGAAGAGCCCCAAAAGAGCCCGAAGTTGCAACTTCGAGCGCATTGAAAACCCCAAAAGCGCATCACACGCCCACCGACGTGAACAAATGAATGCTCGAGATCGTGAGATGAGCGATGATTTTCAATCATTAGCCCTGTTCTTACCTTCATTCTCAGCTTCTCTCTTCACTCAGGTCAGCTCGCATAGATCGGCTGCAAAAGACTGAAGTTACAAGCCTCGGACAACTCGTCCACCATGTTTCCATAGCTCAATCTTTGAGGGACCATACCTGCATTCACAGAAGGTCTTGTATGATTTCAGAGACACCATTGGAATCAGCATGGGACCGCTTTCAAGATAGGCGGAAAAACAGAAAAACGATTTTCATCGTGAACACTGCCTTTAAGAGAGCGTAGAAGAAACGTGTAATGACCCCAGGTCTGATTCCGGGTAACTGGCTGAACTGAGTTGGTAGTATTTCTCGGATTTTGTTTTACTTTCCGGAATGAAAGTGTGTGCGTGCCCAACAAAAATTAGATTTCCCTGGAGGGGAGATGGTCATCATGTAGATGAGAAACTACTGGTAAACAGAGTTCGGTGATCGCTCTTTGTGCCTCCTTGAGGATAGCCGGAATGCGTTCGATATTCTCATGAGGCCGAATTCGTTTTGTGTAGTGCTGTTGCCATCGTTTTTGTTTCCTTCGATTATCCGCATCGTCTGCTCCCACCTTGTGCACTAAGCATTCTGAAAGACCGAGATTGCGGCTGTTTCGCGTTTTTTCCGGTCTGTTTGCGTGAGTCTTGGAGGCTCCGCATGGATTTCTGATCCTAACTTTTGTGAGGAATAGATGTTATCTGTTTCACCATAGTTACAGCAATAATTTTGAATACTGCGGCATTCACATGAGAGAGGATTAGATTAATCTTTTCTCCGGGGTGAAATCGATTGCACTTTCTCGATTTTCCGTTACTGCATTCCTAGATTTCTTTTAGCCACAATTGACTACCCTACATTAGTCCGCCTGCTGCTGGTAAATAAATTACTCTACTTCAATTTACTTCTAGAATGTTTCGTGCGGTAGGAAATGGCTAAGAAAAAACCTTATCTGGGAATATGTGGAGGCAATTTTGGCATCTATGCATAAGAAAGCGAAGATGGTCGTGCAAAGTGGCTATTTCAGATGAAATACACGTTTCTGAAACCCTTTTTGACGTGGAGTTCGAAATTTTCCTCCTTAGATGCGAAACGTTCCTCAGAACGGAGTTATTGGCTCTTCCCAGTAGCTACCATTACATTATACCTACCTACCGTAGCCAAACGTAGTCTCCCAAAAACTGGAAAAATACGTATTTGTGTTCAGTGTCCTAAATAAGCTTCCCTTATAACGTTTGGGTGCAAATTTTTTGACCTATGGAGTCCCATGGGCTTGGATGGAGAGGTCGTTTCTAATTCTTTTCTTGACCAAACATGGTCTAAGGCCTAGTGCATACTTCTGGCGACGGGAGACGCGACATAGCGTTTGCTGTACAAATCGACCGAAAATCGATATTGCTGATATGCACTGTCGCTGTCGCACGTCGCGGGAAGTATGCACTAGGCTCAAGAGAGGGGTGAAGACGAGTGTGAGGTCCGTTTCCAGTTTTTTTTTTGGCAAGTTACGGTACGCTACGGTAGGTGTAATGCTGTTGTAATCCAGTAACCAGGGACTAATCCGAGCATAAATGGACGTTTTGAAAAATGGACACTAGAATGTAGCATCAAAGTTTGTCAATTTCTTCAATGCATCTCGGTAGATCAAGAACGACAGTAATTATATGAATTTTTTGAGTCTCAGAAATTCGAACATTTTCAGCTCAAACTTCGTCCAGGGACGTTATTTCTTGTGCTGAACACGAGGATAAGGTTCATTCCCAGTTTTTCGAAAGATTCCTGTAGGTTACTGTAGATAAATGATACTTTTCCTACCGTAACGTACAGTAATCGTCTAAAACCTGAAAATGGACCTCATATCCGTGTTTAGCGCAGTGAATAACGTTCCTGGGCCAAGTTTGAGCTGAAAATGTTTCAGTTTGTTTCGTGTGAAATCAGTAAAAGATCTAGAATTCCTATACAACCACAAATCGGATTTCTCCAATCACATTTCGAATATCCAGAGGAAAGCATACCTCCGTACCTTTCATTTGTTCAAGACGCTATCCACTACAAGCGTCACCACGCTATTGAAGGCCTACAAAACTTATGTAAGACCGATCGTGGAGTGCGGGACAACAGTTTTTAATCCATGCAAAAGAAAGCATATCGAGGCTATAGAGAAATGTCGAAACAGTTTCACCAGGAAACTTTTTATCAGGAAAGGTGGGATAGTGCGTAGCTGAATCCCAACATTTAAGGCAAGAAATCGTCTATTTGGGCTTCCTTCGCTACAGTCAAGAAGGAAGGTCTTTGATGTTTCAATGGTTCACAAACTTTCGAAGCTCAGAGTGAAAATCCCCTTCACACAATTTTTCCAACTCACGCAGTTGAGGACAAGAGGACCTCGTCATAAAATACGAATTGCAAGGCCGAAATCTAACTACACCGCGCACTCCGTTAGCACCTGGGCCGCCTTGGCATACAATGCGCTCATGAGTAAAAATACGAACACCATGGAGTTCCCAAGCTTTAAGCGTTTTGCTAAATTTAAGCTGCTTAATAGTGGAGTGACTTGATGCGTGAGCTAATTTTAGGAGAAAGCCTTTTTCCTATTGACTCCTTTGATCTTGTTTGTTGTGTATCTCAAGTAATTATATTGCTGTTTTATACGATTGTCTTAAATGTCGTAATAAATCAAATCAAATTTTTAAAATTTCATATATATTTTTGTCGTTTTTGATCTACACGAATGCGTTAAAGGCAGTGGTCGCGATCAAATATGCTTGTCGTCTTTTTCTCTCCAAATCCTTTCCTGGGTCTCGAGTAGTAGGACCTATAAGAAAAAATCGCGAAAAAACCACTGTTTTAGGCCGAATTTGAAACCTGAACTTTCTTGTCTTTTGATGGTGGACGAGCCCTCTCCACATCATCGGCATCGATGACCTCTTATATCAAGAACATCAGCTGGCTTGAAATTGAATTTCAATCAATGAACCTTCGGATTTATGTACACATCTAGTCAAAAACATTGACTGAAGTGATGCTTTCATTATTCAACTGTTTCTATTCGTTAAATTTGCATTTATTTCGTCCTCTGAATGTCGATGATTTTTGACTGCTCGGCATGAGACTGCGATCTGTTTCGTCATCGCTGTGCACGTGTGCACGAACTAGCTTCTTTGGGCCCTAGAAACTCTATTTGTAGACCGTTTTTCACCGCGCTACCTTCATAGTTTTTCAGCTGTTTTTCATCTAAGCTGATTTTTGTAGTTTTTTCGATAACGTTTTTCATCGTGACCACTGCCTTTAAGAAAATCTAAAAAATTTGAAATGGTGTCGTTTACCTTCTTCACAACACTGAACGGACCATTCTTCAAAAATCTGACTAATGCTGGGATCGGTCCCTAGTAAGAAACGCCTGTTAATTTTTCAGAGAAACGCTACCTACCATTAGGGGTTTCTCCGAATCCAGCTCAAAATGTGGTTCTAGAAACGTAAATTTGTTTGAAATAGATTCTTTGCTCGGATGCCTTTTTTGTTAGGTTTTCGAACTTTTATGAACCTAGGTGGAAGAGCTGTTTGCAGAATATGATCCCACAGATAGGTGTCTATGTATGGTCGAAGCTTGTTTAGTGTCAATCGCAGTTTTAGGGTATGGAAACGGCGGAAGTGTATGAGCGGCAGGCTGGTATCCGAGTGCAGCATGTGGAAGATCAAGACGCTGACAAGTATCGTTTCGACTACGAAAGGGAAACGCCGATTTTGAGTGCGTTCACACCGCCATGTGCAGTTAGCAGCGAGTTCGACCTTCTGGATCTCGGAGGATCTGCAGGTGAGAAGAAGTTTAAGTTGGGTTTATCAAACAACTATCAAAGAAAGCCTGCGTTCGTCAACCCCGCTTACTGTTTTACAGACAGAAGCGCCACATAGACGATTGCTTTCCTGGAGCCAAAGTGACCAGTGGCCACTTCTATTTCTGCCCCTATCCAAGGAGAAAGAAAATGATGTCGATAATGAAAGCTGTATTTGTGTGGCTATGACAACACCAAGTGCTATTTCATTGCCATCGCAGCAAACAGCTGTTGTTCAACAGCAGAAGAAATGTGCAACGTGTTGATATGCAATCAGCAGATATGCTCGGCCGTGGCTTCACGTATAGTGAAAACAGTGTTCAAGGCACTGATCATGAGTGCCTATTTATCACTCTGAGGCCGGCCGTGCGACGTGGTCTAGAGTCTCTAAGGACTATATTCCTTCCGAAAAACGGAGAATAATTATGACTGGTGTGAAGACTCTCTCCCATTCACTGCAAAAGTGACCCCCTACGTGCAGGTCGTGGCGAAACCCCTAAGAGTGAATCACGACAAGGACGCGAGACAATATCTAAGGTATGATCTAGTTCCGCAGTCGCGTTAAGTCCGCAAAGTCTCATTATCACAATCGTAAAAGCGAAGCGGTTGTCTTGAGAACGACTTCTTCATTTTCATAGTTGAATTTTTTAAAAACAACCGCTTCGCTTCTACGATTGTGATAATGAGGACTGAACGCGATTGCCGAACTGAACTATAGCTGTGGCAGCAACAGTTGTCCGAGCAAGAAGGCCTTACTAGGGTTCGCTTTAAGCTTCCCGTGAGGATTAGGAAATCATGCTGTCGCTGTTGTAGGTCTGTGACAGTAGATAAATGACCCGTGCTTGAAATTTCCTAAATGGCTGCTGGGATCTCAAAAAATTGCATTTTCATTGCTTCACAAAAAGTTCAGGGTATTCCGTCAGGGAATTTTCGGGGTGTTGAGAAAGAAATTTCAGATTTATTCAGTCATTCATTCATTGAGTACGTCGTTTAAGACAGGCGCTAGAAAAAATTCGCACAAATTTAGAATACAAAACGAATTACAAACACATCTAAAGCCTAGTTTTGACTGCATCGCTGCTGTTTTTCATCGCAGCGATTTTGCACCCGCTGCTGCAGCGATGTAGCAGCGGCTGCGATTCTGTTCATAGTGCATAGGCCCACGGATGATAGAAGAAATTCAATCAATCATGGAAATTAATGGCTGGTATTCATCAATGACGCGTTTCGACTCGAGAACACTGATCTTGCCATTTGAAAGGGTCAACGTTCACGAGGCGAAACGTGTCATTCGCTGGCAATCGCTCCATCGCTGCCATTTTGGCCGCGATGGAGCGATGGCCAGCGACCATTGAGAATCGCTCTTCAAGCAGCGATGCAGTAAAACATAGGATTTCGTCGCCGCGACTCAGCGAAGTAGGACGTTTGCCACAAAGCGATCACAACTGGAGCGCCTTTTAAATACGCGCGACGAAAAAGGAACAGTTGTCCCTCGCATGGCCGCAGCGACCACCTGCAGTCAAAACTAGACTTAAGACTTAGCAGAATTTTAGCCATTCCCCGTTTGAATGACATCATGGACCTGGCAGTGAGGATGGTTCTCCCCACTCGCAGATACGCTGACCCCGCCCTCACAGTGAAGAATTTGGATCTGCCCGTGGTTTTTGGACTCGCGAAAGATATTCTCCTTGCATCACCTCGGGTTTTGGATAACAATATTCTGAAGAAATGTGAAAAATTAGCACCAGACATCCCGTTTAGAAGCTTGTGTACTATACATACATCGAACAACTCCCGCCGTGACTCGAGACTTGCTAAACTAAAATACTGGTTTCGGATCCATGAATTTGGAATTTTTGGATATAAAAACCCGCCCCATTAGGCTCAATACTTTCGATTGGGGCTTATTTAGGGCGCTGAATTCGGATCTGGGGTCTATGCCTTGCCAGACAGGGTTACTGTGGATTGCGGTAAGCACAATACCTTTTACCTGGCGTTACTCTCCTTGAAACTTCGAAAATCGAAAAATGGAACTCAAAATCGTTTCCAGCGTTCCGAATAACACCCACAGTGAAATTTTAAGTCAAATCTGAGACTTTGGCCAAGCTACCCTATACCCACCGTTACATACCGTAATCCAAGGAAAATCGATAAGCCGACCACAGGTTAGTGTTAGGCAGCCCAAATAACCCCTTCGTAAAAGTTGCAAGACGATTTGATCGTAGCATTCTCGAAATCATCAAAAGTCTCGTTTGGCCAGCAAAATTTCCCCCATTGTGAAGCTTCGGACCAAATTAGATGGGATTTTTCAAATATGGACTAATGGGCTTAGATTGTAATCAGTACCCTAAACAACCCCTAGAAACAAGTTTTAAGCTCAATCCGAGACATTTTTTGAACGCTTCAAAAATTGTCATTCGTTAACCCGTTTTCCCTTGGCCAAGCTATGGAAATGCCCACTTTTGGAAATATCCTGTAAATCTCTGAGGCATTTGGCGGATCTGGAAAACGAACTATCAGTCTTGTGTCCCATACCTATGACTATCAAAACATGATTTTATAAAAGCCCTCGGGAAATGTAGGATGAGCCCTAGTTAGTACGAGCCGAGCTGAAGTCAGACGCAGTGGTCTTAGAGCCGTACGGTATGGTCAAGCTCTCCGATTCCGCCCTTATAACAGTGATGGCGGATTGTGAGCCGTTACTCGCATGAGTATACCGTCCCGTCAGAACGAAGGCTAGATCCTTCTCTCTGGCTGGACACTTGGTCATTATTGTGCTTTTCCAGTGCTTGCTCACCAGCGTTGAACGTTTCGACGGAGTTGTCGCAGCCATGCTGAGTAATGGCTCGCTAAAAGGAGTGTTCTGAGCTGCAGTAACCGACGAGTTGACGCCTAGCAATAATCGTGATGTCAGCGAAAAAAAAGTTTTTTGATAATTATTGTCGCGGCGTTGCTTGGTAGACAGTCGTGGCTTCAGAACCTCATGTGATCCTCCTTCGTCGTCTATGACGCCGCGTTCTTTGCATGTAAAGGCACAGTCCAAGCTCAGGGGCGAAATCTGAGATTTTCACATAATTGTGAAGTAGACCCACCCCATATAATACTTGCCAAGTGCGAGCTCTCAGTTCCTCCGAATAAGCGAGATATGGGAGGAAGCCACCCTGGGGCGCCCGCCTCGGGAAGCCACTTTGGCCCGCCCCTTTTACGATCTTTCGAGCTCACCATTGGCGAGATGATCGATACTTTCCGATCAAAAGCCCCGTTCTTCCCTTCATTCTCAGTCTTTCTCTTCATTCAGGCCAGCTCGCATACAGCGGTTGCAAATGACGAAAGTTACAAGCCTCGGACAACTCGTCCACCATGCTTCACCAGCTCAAATTTTGAGGGGCCATAACTCCGTTCCAATTGGGTCTTGAGCGATTCCAGAGACATCATTGGAATCAGCGTGGAACCGTTCTCAAGATAGACAGAAAAACAGAAAACTGATTCTGAGGTTGGACTGTGCCTTTAACCCCGAGCGCTTCGGTGGTTTATCCCTCGCTCTACTCATCGTTGCTAGCCACGTCGCGGCTTCAACGCTGGGTGCACAAAGTAGAACAACTTTCGGCACCGCTTCAAGCTGCCGCTGACTGTTGCAAGCTTTAACTTCGACAATCACATCGTTGTCGCTAGAGCAGCCGTTCTTGGCGTTTTTCATGAGTCGCTCTGGGACTCACGTCTGCGCCACGAGAGGAGTAATTGCCGAAACAGGCGACGCCGGTGACGGAGCTTCACTTGATACATTGGTGAACTCTGGATGCGGGTGCACGCTCGGGCAGTGACAAGTGACACGATGTGAGTGATGACAGATGTCTGTCTGGTTGTGAAGCGGTAACGAACCGTGTATGGCGCCTTCGGGTGCGTTAGATCCTGCTGCTACGTAGCCTTAATGTCTCATAGAAAACTTGTGAGACGGAAATGAAGTTCTTGTATTTCAGCACAAGCGCCTTCGGCAGAAGCGGTTACTCGGCCGGTTGCAGATCCGTTCTCAGATTTGAACTGGTCGAGTCCATCAGCATCGTCAACAGCACCCACAACGCAAAGCCAGCCGTCAGCCGTTCACCCCACTGGTGATCTTCTGGGCGAATGGTCCAATTCAAGTAGTGAGTCTCAATTTGTGGTGTAAATTCCACAGATTTTCCTAATCGATTTGAAGATCTTCTAACGGCGAGTGCTTCATCGTCTATGCATCGGAATGTTTCGGCGCCAGCATTTCAACCGAGTTCGGCTAGCTTCGATCCATTTGCGGAGTTTCTTTCGCAGAGCACGAGTAATCCGACTAGTACTCAAGGTATTTTTATATTTTTTTGTGTTTAAGTAGTTTTTGTACAGTATAATGAAGTTGCTCTCACACTTGCTATGTATAGCGTCGGCGTCAAATAGCGGCTCAACGACACCAAAGCCATCCAGACCGAATTACAGTCGGGCAGCTTTTGAGAATCTCAACAGCAATACAGCAGCAGCGAAGGCCAAGGCGGCTGGTGACGTGTTTGGAGACCTACTCTCCAGCCAGGTTGGACTTTCCTAATTTTTCGTGGTCAATTTCACTGCGGTATTCGCCCTTTCTTTTGCGGCAGCTGTTAAACTGCGCTCGATCGATAAATGTATATCGGAGCGCACGAGTTCATGGTCCGCCACTGGTCCTCTACTGGCCTTCTTTTACTACGGTAATCGGCGCGTTTTAGGCCGACCCCGGTTTGGCATCAACGACACCGTAAGCGGTGGAGACGTCCTTATCACTACTCACCCTCTCTCCACGGCACTCCGCCGTCCCTCTGGTGAGTGGCAGTGATGAGCTATCGATCCCGATGGGGCAGCCAATGCATACCGGGGTCAGCCGAGAACGCGTCGAATACTGTAATAAAGGACCATTGGTATATCATGAGTCTGTGCACCCCGTTATAAACTGAGTATCACGCGCGCGGGTCGGGTAGTCTCCGTAATGACAGACAAACGGACTGTGCGTTCAGGGATTCACAGCGTCGTCAAAGAATGCCAACCGAACGTTGGGAGATATGCGGCGAGCCGAAGAGATCAAGGATATGGATCCAGTTGCGATCAAGGTATTTTCACCGACGTACCGGAATTTTCCCATTGCAAGGCTTTCTTTGTTCAAATTCCATGTGCTAGTATACTTTCGGGTAATAAGATTCAAATTTGAGATTCGCGATTGGACGGGTGGAAAGGAGCGCAACATCCGAGCCCTTCTTGGATCATTGAACGATGTTCTGTGGGAGGGAGCCGAGAAGTGGCAGCAACCACGAATGGGAGATCTATTGAGCGCAGCGCAGGTTAGTCTACATCTTATTGAAGTCCATCATTTGGAGTGTTATGGATTGTAGTTAACGTTTTTTGAAAGTGTATGTTCAGTATTTTTTCACGGAAGCGTAAACCGCGCGGAGCTATGGGGCGAGCTTATGAGCGTGAGGTGAACCAATGGTTTATTCGGTAACCGTTACCATCACGAACGACCTCGCGAGTGCTTTGTATTATTAATGGCCGAAAATATGTTACATGTCACATATCTCGGCTCATCTAATTTACTTGCGCCTGCGGCTTTCCTACTTTCCTACGCTTGATGTATGCCAAGCAAGCAGTCAGTGACGCGAAGCCCTAAGTAACTTGCGCTTGAAGGCACAGACCAGCCTCGGGGCGAAATCTGATATTTTCACATAATTGTGAAAAAGACTCGCCTCATGTAACACCTGCCAAGTGCGACCTCTCAATTCGCCGGGTCAACCGATATATAGGAAGAGGCCACCTCAGCGCTACACAGCACGAAGCCACTTTGCCACGCCTCTTCCCTCGAGATCAACAGTGGCAAGATGGGCGGTGATTCAGATCAGAATCCCTATGCTTCCCTTCGTTCTCGGCCTCGCCTCGGACAACTTGTCCACTTTGATTTCGTTGCCCATTTTTAGGCAATTTCTGAGGGGTCCTAATTCCGTTCCCAGGGGGAGGGGTTGAGCGACTTTGGAGACGCCATTGTGATCGCGTGAAATTCTCTCCAAAGTAAGCGAAAAAAAATCTGGAAAAAGATTTTGAGGGCTGGTAGTATTGAGGACTGACGTGAAAAATGACGAGAACGCGATGCAAATAGAGAATCAACCTGTCATTTTTTTGAAATGGAATTGGACGAGTTATACGTACTGTTAAAGGCAGTAGTCACGACAAAGATGGTTTTCGAATTTTCACCGGAAATCGAATATACCGAGATCCATTCCGACAAGAATGCCGAAATAACGGCTAAAAACGAGCCACTGATAGCTCTATCGGCCCTCAAGCTTGGTTGTGCTATGCCCTACCCGCTCATTTCCTTGTTGGCCGTTGAGGGTGTGGGCGTAGCGGGCATAGCGTATCCAAGCTTGAGGGCCGTATAGCGTTATCCATGGCACGTTTTAAGTCGTTCTTTCGGCATTATTTTGGTTCGGCAATGGACCCCGTAAAATTCGATTTCCGGTGAAAAGACGAAGATCATTTTTATCGTGAACACTGTCGTTGAAATAGCGAAGCTAGCGACAAAATGGTTGATATGGCAAAGCCAATAGACTCTTAGGCCAGTACTAGAACGCTCATGTCGTTGGAATCATCAAAAACTAGCCGAAGTGAGTGTATTTGAGGAATCAATGTTGACGAGTTTGTATTGAGGGGCTGGCCTGAGTGTTCTATTAGGAGCCATGCGGCCCAATTTAGGAGCCTACCTCAACCACTCTTCACCTTTCAAATGCGAAGGTCGGAAAAAGTTCCCGTTTAATCGTACAAACCATACAGAAGGGAATCGTTAGGGAAAATATCGGTCTAAGGTCTTATTTTTGGTCTTAGTAAGGTCATGGTAGGCAAGTCGTGGCGGGTTGTAAAATTTGGAGTAGGAGAGCTGTTCGGTGTCCTATTGACGGTTCTAGTGTAAATAAGGTGGAAGTGGGGGTGATTTTCTTTCGAAGATTGCGGTGTTTCATCCTCTATCTCGGAGCGGAATTTATTTCCGTCGATCGCGCGCGTGTGGGCACGTACGCTGCGTATCTTCTCTCCCACATTTTCTCTTTGTCTCTTCTCTCGCTTCGCACGCGCACGCGAAGGAACAAAATGGCTTCGAAATAGAGGATGTGTATGGCTGTTTGAGGAATGGGGTTTTGCAGCTTGATCAACCTTCTTCAGCGATGTTTGGGCGTAGAAATGGCTCCATCTCTGGTCTAAAACAGTGGGCGCATGCCGCTACTCTCAGCTAAAATACGAACTTTGTAATGCATCTGTACAAAAAATGTTGATCGGCGGAGACCCGAATGAATGAAAAGTAACTTTTACCAAGCTTTGTGTTCTTTTGTTTGACGTTTTTTTGCTTTTGACGTTTTTCTGCGCTTCGGTTTAATCATTCCGGTGCGTGATGCGTAGTGGGAGTTGGTCCCGTATGGAATAGCCTGGCCGCTTACTAGGCCCCAGCTGCTGCCGTGTATCTTGGGCCATAATAAGGATCAAGGTTTGAAGAATCCACATTTCAGGTAAAGAAAAGCTACTACAAGGCTTGTTTGGTGGTGCATCCTGACAAACAGGTTGGTGAGCCGCATGAGATGTTGGCGAGAGCGATCTTCACCGAGCTGAACGACGCATGGAATGCATTTGAGCAAGCTGGCTGCAAATCGCTGTAGATGTCCAGATTCCGAATGAAGGCAATGTAAACGTGCCAAAAATCGTGTCAGAACTTTTGAATATGTGATTTGTTGGCGCTGTGTCAGAGCGTCCACCGCTTAGCTCGGCGGCATCAGGTGTAAGTTGTCGTTTATACTTTCGCCGCCAAGCGGTGCGGCGGAGTGCAATCCTATCATATTGATCGTGCCGCGCCGCTTGATCAATATGATAGGATTGCACTTCGCCGCGCCGTTTGGCTGCGGAAGTATACATTACGCCTAAGGGACTGAGCAGAGTGGCATTTCAGCGCGGCGCGACTTTATGATGGGCTGCCGTATTGATTGATCACCGCCATCAATCGATAAGGCAGCCCATCATAAAGTCGCGCCACGCCGCGATGCCACCTTTCTCTGCTTCTGAGCGACGTCGTGGTAGGTGCTCTCAAGCAGTGCCGGCCCATTTTCTATCCAGTTGTTTTTTATTACTAGTCCCCGGGTGTATTCTTTTTTCATGTACTATTTTCGTGTTCTCGTCACAGTTATAGCAGCCCCAAGTTTTCTGTGATTGATTTATTTATTGCATCATCATCATCACGCATGAAATGGCGTGTTGTCCCCTTCATTTCGCTTATCAGTTCAAAGGATTTGCTTGAAAACCCTCGTAACGGGTGTGTTTCGCCCTCGTTAATCGATATGGTATTTGCCGATAAACGTATGAAGAAGTACTTTTCCCTGTGTTGAACTATGAGGTTCTGAGGGCAAGACAAGATAAACGTATATTGCCACTGAGAGGTCGATTTCCGGCTAGCGTTCCGTACCAGATTGCTTCGAAATTGCCATAATGTGGGCCAGCCAACAGGTTACTTCCCGTGGTACACCGAAATCTTTTGGATCCTGTATTTTACAGTACCAGCCATAACATTTTTCGTGGATGTTTATGCGTGAGTGCGTATCAGTCAGGGGTGTGCGTAATTACGATTTACGATTTACGACATTGGACCGTAAATCGTAATTTTTCGTAAACAAAAATACATGCAAAGGAAGTATACAAGGCATTCCCAATTGAACTGCTCTGTTCAAACGTTGCGCATACAAATGTTTTTCGTCAAAACATGGGACCACTCCGGTGTCTGACTACGGCACGACCCGATTGCCAACCCTCCACATGAAGCTGTTATTATAACGCGGAACACACGGTCACAGTTTGAGATGCATACCTGATCCTGGTTGTACCCCGCGCGCGTCTCACTAGCTGCCGTCTACGACGCAGTGCAGTCTAAAAGCACTACTTACGAGGAACTCCGTTCTCGCGTTTTTCATCAAGAGCAACTGTCTTGATTCCCTGAACTACATAGATTACCGTCAAAAAAAAATCGTGCAAAAACGCTCTAATTAAAGCCAGGATTCGCAAAAAAAAAGATTTTTGAGTTTTCTTCATGGAGATGTAGGTCTGGTAGTTACAGAAAAAGTGAAAAAAAAAACCGGATTTGCGCGGGGAAAATGCCGAAAAACAAAGCCAATTACTGGTGTCGGCCGGCCCCCTAATTAACAAAATTTTCATTAATGCTTGCTTATCCGCCTGTAATTCTGCTGTCAAAGTAGTCAGTAGTTACCAGAAACGCCCAGGAATCACTTTAGAAGTAAAATAAAAGTTGGCAAAACAGGCTTTTACAGAATTGGGGGCGGGAGGACACCAAGCTGTAACTTGCTCTCGAGTGTTTTTTTCTCAATTTTTTTTACTTATTTTCTTTTTTGTGACGGCCAGATCCACCTTTCCATGGGGGTAGCCCAACAACCGATTTCATCGAGAACTTTGCCTTTAAGCCATAAATATGTAGCTTCAAATGGTGTTTCTGTCCCGCCGATGGAGAAGGTTACTTCTACTCAGAGGTCAACGATTAGAATAAAGGAAAAGAAGATGAAGAAAGGAATCCACCACGTCACTGAAGGGAAGAAAACAGCTGAGCATAGTTCAGGAAACCAACTTTGAAACAGTGACCAAGAACTACCCATTGCTCTAAATCCTCCCAATCAGCAACCTGCAAATAGGGACTCGTACACTCACTCTCATCCGTGATAGAATTTAAAACCCTGGAGTTTCAATGTTTTCTCGGCGTTGGTTCGCCTCTCTTGGTTTTTGTAGGTTTGCGATAATTGTAACTTACCTTGAAAGTTTGATGCGCGGAATTGTTTTCCCTGCTTATATGGTCTTCGTCCTCAACAAACCGACACTCAGAAAAAGAAATTCAAACGCCTGTTTCGCTTTAATTCAAACCGTCTCCTCTCACAAATGTGAGCGTTTTGTGGGCCCCCTTCGCTATATTCTTCACCTATGGGTACCAATTTAGGCAAAGGCACAAAAAGCACATGCATTCTCCGGATGGACAGGCGGGTTTACCGTGGTGAAAATGCTTAGCCTTTCTAGTCAAGATGGAGCGGTTCTTGGAATGACATCCCAACGACCTGCGCGTGGATAACTGATATCGCCTAAGAACAGGCCCTCCCTTGTACATTTATTATGATGGCGCTGGACACACAAATCGGCAAAAATGTTTGTCCCTTCTATACTCCTAGCTAGGATCCGGTGTATGGCAAAACCAAGAGGTCGATAGATCAATCCTCGCCCAAAATCGACCAAGACTGCCATCCCTCCGGGTTCGGTGAGTTGGTACCAGACCTGCGTGAGAAAATAAGAACACTAACATGAACATCGGCTGGTCCGTGCCAGTCAATGCGCAGGCCCATGACACATTCAAAATCCTCTACGATTCTGAACGGAAGTCAAGTGTGTGGCCCATTATCAGGGGAGTGGCCAACGCTGAGAACTTTCTTTCATCCTTTATACTCCTAGGTTAAATCTGCAGCTTAGAAAGCAACGATTTTCTGAAACAACTCTCTACCACTTAGTGAAAGAAAGTTTTCAATTTCTTGTTTCGCCAAAGTATTCGAAAAAAACTTCAGTGGCTATTATTATTGATTGGTGCCTACGATTTACGGTGGTTTCACCGTAATTACGGTTTACGATTTACGAAATTCGGAATTTCATTTACGCACACCCCTGGTATGAGTTCGTGAGTCAGCGTATGCTTGTGCTATTAACATGTGAAAAGTCTGTGCGTGCTATTAACATGTGAAAAGTCTGTGCGTTGTTCACGGGACACGCACGCACGCAAGACCCACGCATGAACAACTACAGTGCGTTGCAAAATTATACGACATACCCCAATTTCCGCGGTTCCAAACTTCGCGTCAATTAAGGAGACAAACGGTAAACGCCAATCGATGCAGCACTCTCGAAAACCCCTGGGTACGAATCTTCATGAAATTAGAGCCACTAGCAGGAAACTGACAACGGAATTTGTCAAAAATGGCCGTTGCAAAATTATACGACATAGCTGACGTTCTCGCAGAAGTTTCTATTCTACACCATCTGTATCAGCTCGTTCATGGTAGAAACCGCTGAAACATCGAGTTATTAGTCTTAAGAAATGTATTGGCGCTGAACCACTTCGAAAACTCTGTTTGGTATGCTTCAACCCAGCTTTTTGTGATCGCCCCTTTCAATCTGCGCCCATTCGCTTATACCGACTAGTTCCAGCGGAGCTACACGCTCGTATTGCCTGTTCTGGATGTAGATTAAGCGCCTAAGAACCCCTCACACGTTTTCCATTGGGTTGAGGTCCTGCAAACCAGCCGGCCGTTCTAGCAAATTGGCAGGAGCGGTCTGGAACCAAGCCTTCGTTGCCCTACTGACAAGAAGTGAAGGCGGAAACGGACTAGAAAGAACTGGAAATGATTTTCCGGCACATTCTGATAATCTGTGGGGTTCATAGGTCATATCGCAAAAACCTGGTCCAGCTTAAAACCCCACCAAGATCCGCGTCAATGCGCTATTCTTTTTCCTACGAAATTCCTACTCTAGGATAAGTTCGGGTCCTTGTGTGGATCCTTCGGAATCCTTTTTTATCGGTCGAAAGCAAGTGCAATCCGAACGAGCTTGATCATTCTATTACATTTATCTATTTCTGACCAAGCATTCCAAGCCTTGGAGAGATCCACAAAAGGACCCGAACTTATCCTTGAGTAGGAATTTAGGAGGAAAAAGAATACTGCATTGACGCGGATTCAGGTGGGGTTTTAAGCTGGACCAGCTTTTTGCGCCATGACCTAAGAACTCCACAGATTGTCAGAATGTGCCGGAAAATCATTTCCAGTTCTTTCTAGTCCGTCTCCTCCTTCACTTCTTGTCAGTAGGACAACGCAGGCTTGGTTTCAGGCCGATCCTGCCAATTCGCTAGAACGACTGGCCGGTTTGCAAGACCTCAACCCTGTGGAAAACGTGTGAGGTATTCTTGGGTGCTGAACCTACATCTAGAACAGACGATACGAGCGTGTGGCTCCGCTGAAACTAGCCGTTATAAGCGAATGGGCGCAGATTGAAAGGAGCGTTCACAAAAAGCTGGGTTGAAACCAACCAAACAAAGTTTTCGAAGTGGTTCAGCGCCAAGTCATTTCTGAAGACTAATAACTTGATGTTTCTAATAGTTCCTACTATAAACGAACTGATACAGATGGCGTAGAATAGAAATTTCTGCGAGAGCATCAGCTATGTCGTATAATTTTGCAACGCACCGCCCATTCGCCCACACGCCCTTAGGGATGTGCAGGATTTTCCGTTTTCTTCCCATTTTTGGCCAACTTTTTATGTTTTCTGTAAAATTAGGCAACCTTTGGCAGAAAACAAAAAATCGTCAATCTCGACTTGTGGCAAACTCACTTCAGAGACAAGTCGCCGAACTCATAGACGGTGAACCCGTTTGTTAAAAAACCACCGCATTCTCCGCAGTTCCCTATGATTAACTCGTCTATCTCGCTATGGTGGTTATCCGAGCCAGGGGGGGGGCAGTGGCAGGACCAGGGTCAGGCGGGCGTTGTCCAGTTGACAACAGGAGGGACGTAAAAACTTTTGAAATTTGGTTTTTCTGGTGGTTAGGGGGGACGTAAAAACTTCGGGCCAAAACTTCAAAAAATCGGGGTGTCTTCAGTTGCGTTCCTCTTTCTGTGAAGAAAAAGGTCTTGGAACGAGGGGTTCGGACGTGATTGTCTCAAATATTGTAATAGCAACAAAAAAATCAGAGTGAACAATAGTACAGCACCACAACAGTACATGTGAGAAAAGTATCTTTACATAATGATGTAATAGACATATTTTAGGCAGTATTCACATTTTCAGCACATAAAACATTTTTTTAGACGAGTTACATTCATTAATCGGGAATATTACCGCTCAAATTCTTAACTTCGAAAATTGGACAACGTACGTTCCCCCATAAAATTTCAGATCTTCAAAATTCTGAAAAAAGATTCAGAACTCCCATGGAATTCCCCACAAACTGCTCAGGCAAACTCAAATGTCGACAGCAGGTTTCTGAGGTGTCGTCACAGAGCACATCAGCCGAGGACACGAAAAAATTGGTGGTTTCGGCGCGAGAGAACCTGGTATCACGCCGAAAAGTCCAGCTGTAGACCTCCTAGCGCCGGATTAGGAGACGGCGGCATGAATTAACCGAAGCCCCGAAAGGTTCAGCTGTCGACCTGCTACCGCCGGATTTATGGATTTTCCTTTAGACATCCTATCGCCTTCAATTACCGAGATTTCTATAAATGGCTGTTTTGTCAACATTTATTTTTCTTCTAAAACAATTTCTGAGCACCTCTGTAGACTACTGACTATTTTAAGAGCAAAACAAAAGGCGGAGAAACATGCATCAATGAAAATCTCGTTAATTGGGAGCCTGCCGACACCGGTAATTAGCCGTCACACCTTGTTGTTGAGCGTTTTTACCGCAAATTTTCGGTTTTTTTTCACTTATTTTTACTTTTGTAATGACCAAGTCTATACTCTCATGAAGAGAGCTCAGAAACGTTTTTATCGCGAACCCTGCCTTTAACTACAGCATCAATATACTACATCCAATGAGGAATGTGGAGAGTTTCTCCACTATGATCTTCATAAAGTCTCTCAAAGAATCTAAAACACGAGGTGAGTCCTTCAGAAATTTTCTAACAAATAAATAAGTTCAAAAATATATCCTATCCTCGATTTAATTGTTTTACGTGTAAACATTTGTACAAATATTCGAGCAATTCTTCGATTCCGAATTCGAACACGGTTTTCAAGTAATATACTTGTACAAATTAACAACTTTTTCTGAAGGGCAATGTAAGCTGAATTGAGACAAATATTCGAACAAACGGAATTTTAACTTGACTTAAAGCAAAGATATTTTGGAATCCCTTAAGGAATGGAACACTCGAGAGGCGAAAACTATGAAACCTCCACTAAGTCGAGAAGCAAAGCAGTAAAAAATCACGAGGGAATCGAATATTCAGAAAAGGATGTTCAGTATTTCAAATGAACCTAATGTTTGAAAAAATACGCATAATAAAATCCCATGAGTCAATAAAATATAAGAGTACCTTAAAAAATAAGAGTATAAGAGTATTGCCCAAAAACAGGTGTGCTTCACGAGAGACAAAAAACAGAAGCAGGTTCTTCAATTGCGCAACGGGCTGAATAGTTCGCCAAGCATGCGGAGAATCGGACGATCAATGATCACCAGCGATGGGATGTGTTGCCTTGTCAACCTGCTGTGAACCTGCTATCGACAGTTCGATAGCAGGTCAATAACAGGTCCATGTTTTTCTCCCGAAAGAACCTGCTATCGCCGGTTGCTCGAGAAAGAGGTGGGTCAACCTGCTGTCGACATTTGAGTTTGCCTGAGTGATACCTAAAACCCCTCCTACCACCTCAAAAAATACGAAGAAAATCGCATAAAACACGTTTTACCGTTATTCGAAACCGTGCCTTCGGTCGAAATTCGACAACGCTAATTTAAAAAAAAAAAGCAATCCTAAGATCCTAAAGGTAAAATGTTCATCCTTGGCCTATCGTCTACTAACTTCCACGATTTCGCTCGGAAACTTCTTAGTTTAGAGCATTCCGAAGCAAGGGATTCAATTTGCCCCTGCGGCGAGCCGTCGAAAAATATCGCGCTCCAATGTTTCCGAACCTTGTGTGGTTTACGCAACCACACAAGGGTTCTACCCACCCGGAGGTCTCGATGCAAAGCTAGTTGGAGGTTTCTTATCAGTCAAAATGTAGACTTCTGCCGGTATCTGCTATTTGATAGTGCTATCAGCCATTGTTCTTACAGAAACTTCATCAAAATGCTCAGAGTTCAGATAGTGTATCATTCATTCTTTCCTCGTGTCCTGAGTGACCCATCCAGCTAGGTTTGCACCCAAGAGTCGTGAAGCCTTGTGATTAGTGAGCTGTTATCAAAAGTCTAAAACGTACCCGAATAATGCTCGGCAGAGTTTCGCCCATTCTGAGGTTGGACTCCATTCAAAGTTAGGAAACGTTCTACATCCTCACCATAGTTTCCTCCACTACAAAAAAATTCTATTAGCTCAGGCTCGCCTAATCCGTCAATTTTAAATCATTCCTGACTATTTGTTCTTGATCACTGCACGATCAAGATTAGGACAAAACATAGTGCAAGCAAGCAACAAGGAACAAGTTTTCAGCGTTTTTTGATTTCTGTTTTAATTTGCCAAAATTTTTCTTCATCGCTATCCCATCATGAGATTGTGAGGCGATCTGTGTCACAATTTCAATTACTTCTTTCTCAAAACAGACGTTGTTGCTCAAGGGCGAGTCAAAACTACACTCACCGAAGCTAATCAGTCGGATGGGAAGTGCAGTAATTATTTTTAAAAATATGGGTTGAAATATACTTCGTTGGGAATTTTTGACCATAAAAGCTGGTAAAATTTTTTCTAAAAATGAGAGGGACATCAAAGTTTTGAACATTTTCAAAAAATTTTGAGCTCCAAGGAGGTGGAACTTAGCTTTGTCGAGGTTCTGGACAAAGGTCTGCCTGACCCTGGGCAGGAGGTGCTGCTGTTCGCTCGACACGGTAGAGTTCGACCCTCACCCGCGGTCGACTAGATTTACTATCTCTGCGGAGTCCTCAAATTGATACTAGATTCATGTAGGGAGATGGATCTGGCTGTGAAGTCAGCTGACTCGTGCATGCCACTGTATAGGTCTGAAAAGCGTCCAAGCCTGCATGAAATAGACGTCAAATGCGCTTCGTATCCTAGTAGGGATTGAGGAAGCCGAGCCTTCATCTTTATCTCATGATTAATACCCTTTTCCAGAGGTTTATTTTTGGTGATACTCTTAGAAGGTATGCCTTTTAGTAACAACGCGAATACCCCAATTTTATTGTACTATAATGACTATAGTGAGTACTTTCTACGCGTGAGCAGAAACTGAGAATACCACAGTGTCACCGCTTCGGTGGAACAGGATTTGAGTGAGATGAAGTGTCATAAAGTTTATGATGGGCCGGTGATGTAATCGTTAAAACTGTCATAAAGTTACGAGCGAACCCATCATGATGGAGCAAGCGGAGCCTTAGGACATTTATACTCACACGGCACACTCACGCGGTACGCGTGTGACTCTAGAGCGTTGAGGAGTAGTACAGTGTTCAACGCAGCAATTATATCGGAAATAGTAGAGTGTTAATGAAGCCGTATCCAAAATGTTATCTTTTATCAGGCTAACTTTTCTGCCTCGTCGCCTTCATCAGAGCCTGGAAAATCAAAAAAAATATGCGACTATTCCTCAAACACACAATTAACTCACAGAAAAGCAGCAAAGGCTAGGACAACCCAGAAAATGCCGCACGCAGTCACACAAGTTGTTCTGCTCACCTTTGGTGCCTAGAAAGTCCGAAGGGGGGCCACCTCTAGTTAGTCATGCAGAGGGTGGTATGATTGCGTGCCTTACTGACATGAAGACGTTGAGATCACGGTCTCCAGAGGTCAAGGAAAGGTGCGAGTTCGCGGGTATTTGCTAGACACTCGTCTTTCAGATTCATTTGTGTACTTTTCACATTAATCCAAAACGCTTCTAGGGTTTTTCGCACTGGCGTTTGAAGTGCGTGTGCCAAAATTCTGACGGTAAGCTCGATGAACACTTTGCCGTGGCGCTGTCTACGATGGGCTCCCAACGATGTGCTAGGGATTGATTTTCTTAACCCATCCGGATAGATGTTCCTTGATCCTTGAGCACAGTGGACGTCCTGTTTCAGCAATATATTCTTCGCCGGAACGCCTACATGATATCAGGTATACGACTCCAGACCTCATGCCATCCTCGTCTTGACCTGAAGGGCAGACCACATATTCGATTGTGGCGCAGCATTTGTAGTACAGCCGATTTCTTACTAGCTGACGTTTCAGGTTTGCAGGGGGTATCTCCACCAGCCCCACCGCGTCGTCAAGGTCGAACTTTTGCACAAATTCTCTTGTTCAACGGAATTTTCCTATCATTGTCGTTATCCAATCGAATCCGCGTCTGCTGTCTCCTCCTAGGTAGTCCGCATGAGTTTGGTCCTCAACCCGTTGCTGACCGCTATCCTTCTTGCTAGATCCCTTGACTCGGCCTTTTCTTCCGCTCCAGAAGAACCTTATTAGCTGTTCCGTACATGTTTTCATTACAGCGAGATTTGCCCTTGAAAGGTGAGCAGAGCTGGAGTGAATCAGGATGTCGATGCTGGTACGCTTCCGATAGCACTTTGTTCTGTAAGGCCCTAGTCATACACCGGCGGGTCGCTGCGGAAACAGCAAGACAACTATCTCTTATGTGCGCCTTAACTTTACTGAGGCATGTCTAAAGAAACAGTTGTCACAGAAAAACGCGCCGAAAGCCCGCTCTGAGTAGTTATACAAGCCGCGGCACTGTGTACTGTATCGTTGCGGGACCTACCCTGTTGGAAATTTGCCAAATTCCACCAGCTGATTATTTTTTTGACTCAAACTTGTTAAAATGTTACCGAAAGGACATAAGGAGCACTTCTATAACAAGAGGAATAGATTATTAGTGACTTTCTGCAATAAACAAGTGACAGAAGCGAAAATATCGTTAAAAAAAATTGAAACGCCCGAGAATTTTTAGTCTACAATACTGCGTCAAACACGTAGAAGGCGCACTATTGCAGACGAGTCCTTGATTTACGCAGCACGCGGCGGCAATGTCATCGCGAGACGTTTTCATTCCGCTGGTGTATAACTAGGGCCCAAGATCCTTCCCGAAGCTGCACCTGTACATTGAGGAAAGCAAGCCATGTTTCCTGAGGTTTCCCCCGCGTAAATCGTTATGCTGTGATTGTTCATTTAAAGACTGCAGCAGAAGCTTAATAGACTAGTTCACCAGGGAAGGAAGGTAGCGTGCGTCACGTACAGAGGTTTTTATCACCCCAGGTGCTGTGAGTCACGTTAGGTTGTCAGCAGTGAGGAGGTTGTGCCTTTTACTTCTAGAGTTACGGTTGTCGGTGGCATTTCTCTTTACGATTACTCGCTCTATGCTCTTAGCCTCTCAGATACAGGCAGCACACTTCCCGCGGTACCACTAGCCGACGTCCCGTAACCCCTCCCGCGGAGGGCCAATAGATCGGTAGCGGGCAGTCGGCAGCGCCGTTTCGTTGACTGCCCGTACACGGTGAACAAGCAATCTGCGGCCCTTCTGCAACCGCCTTATGGCTAATCTGATGACTGAGAAGAGGCTGTCTAAAAGCAGTTTGCGGCGTATTTAAAAATCACCCTTTAGCTAAAGGTCTGTTAAAAAATTTAAAATACTCCCTTCTGGGCACTTCATCTTGAACTGCTTTCGACAAGTAAGGAGTGAGCTTTGGACAGTGGCTTGCCCGCCCAAAGCCAGCGTCGCACACAGCGCGGGTTTTGGAAAGAGTCTCAACACAGCGTTCTCTGCTCAGCAATCGTTCATTGGCTCCACTCTAGTGGGTGGTGCAATGATTCTAATGTGGGAATCGATGAGTGACTGTTCGATGACCCCAAGGAATAGCCGACTGCCAGCCGACACTCCGCGGAAAGACGGGAAAGCCTCTCTCTCCGCGGAAAGTGGGGCGCTGTGCCACGCCCACAAAATTGAAGTCGCGCGAAGTCGACTAGCCCGACTTGGCCGGCGGAAAGTGGGCTGTTTTTATCTAAGCTGGGTCCCAGTTTCTTTCCATGTCAATCAATAAGCCCAGACGTGCTGCATTAAATCATATGTGCTCTGCGAACTTTATATACTGCCTTTATTCGGGAGTGCACAAGCCCCCCTTTTCACCCTCACACGCTGCTACACACGCTGCTAATGCATCACTGCGGCGCGGTCCCGTTCTCTCCCACCTCATGTGGCAGGCATCCACTTTCGCATGACCACCGTTCATTCGTCCGCATGGCCGGGGATTATGCTCAGAGGAGGCGAGTTTCTGGATTTTTGTTCGCCATCTTAAGTTACTAAAAGTGTGGATTTTGCGCGATTAAAGTAGTAGCGAAATGAACCCCAAAGATAATTTGTATTTTATTTCGTAAAATCCCGATTCCCGCTTAGTTTACGGGTCAAAAACTCCCCTCCAACGAATAATACAACCCAATAAAATCAATTGAGCAAATATATAGCGTTGTGAACGCCTTTTGAGAGAAAAACAGGGTACACGAGATTAAAACAAATTTTTATAACAAAAAGAAACAAACAACTAATAGCATCACACGGCAAAAATAGTAGAATCCTACACAGAGAAAGGTGGATGAGGAACAGGAGAGGCCCACGCGGCAGGGCCGGAATAGCAGCAGAATACCAAGAATCACCAGAACACTGATTCCTCCTCCTCTCGATCACCCAGCCCGCTCATTTCCCCGCCTAAATTCAAACGTTTCTGGTTCGCACCAGAACACAGGCGCGGGGCATCGGCTGACACAAAAATCGATCTTTTGATCGACCACTCACCCTCCAACTTCGCCCTTGCCCGAGCGTCGGTGAGTTCGTTTATTTCTTCTGAGTTTTACTAACCTTATTGCCCATTACACTTACGTTGTTTCGATGATAATTTAAATGTCGTCGTAATGGGATGCGGGTAAATGACCCATGGATCTGAAACAGTAGATAAATGTTCGAAAATAAAGATTTTTTTTTAGTAAAAACAGAGAACAAATGTTTTCTCAATTTCCTGGTAGCGCAAAGGATCGCGTAAAGCTTCATGTACACCCTAACATTTAACCAATACGATGACATTTGAAATATCACCGGAACAACTGAAAACGGCAAAGAAAAAATTGAAAAAACTCACCGTCTCTGAGCATGATCGACGGTCATACGGACGACTGGACGGTGGTCCTGCGAGATTCGATGCCTGTCGCGCAGGGTGGGGAGAACGGGCTGACCACAGACCGCGCCGCCGTGGTGCATTACTGTAGCAGAGCGTGCGGGTGGAAAGGGGGGCTTGTGCACTCCCGAATAAAGGCAGTATAGGACTGCTTCCATCTCAACTTGACATGCGCGAAAACGGTAACCACATCTCGGAAACTTCCACATTTTCAACTCAAAATAATTTAAAGGCAGTGTTCACGATAAGAATCGTTTTCCTGCTTTTCCGACTATCTTAAAGACGGTCCCATGCTGATTCCGATGATGTTTTTATAATCGTACAAGACCTTCTGGGAACGGAGTTACGGTCCCTCAAAAATTGAGCTAAGGAAGCATGGAGGGCGAGTTGTCCGAAACTTGTAACTTCCGTCTTATGCAGCCGATGTATGCGAGCTGACCTGAGTAAAGAGAGAGGTTGAGAATGAAGGGAAGAACGGGGCTATTGATCGGAAACCTTCGCTCATCTCACAATCTCGAGCATTCATTTGTTCACGTCGGTGGGCGTGGAAAGTGCATCTGGGTGTGACGAGCTGACGGAAATCCAGTTTTGGGGCCGTAGTGGACCGTTCCGAGCTCATTTTTCTTAGTTTTTTCAAAGTTAGGGTTGCTCTAGGCCCCGCAGCTGCCGAGCTCCTCCAAAAAATCAGACATGGTTTTATCCTGGACACTGTCTTTAACAATTACAAGCAACAGCAAATCAACAACTATTACAAAGAACAATGTTTTCTGTCGAATGTTCTCGTAAATCTGTGAAGCGTTAGTTAATCTGCTTTGTATTGTTCTGATGAAGAACTAAATGTTCTTTTGTGTTGTGGAAACAAGACAAGGTTCACGTGATGCGTAGATGCTGGAAGAAAACCCGAGTTCTATCCACCTGGGATGCCACCATCCGTTAGAGCTTGAATCGCCGTGCGATATGGAGCTTTTCCGCATCTACACAACATACACTGGAATGGACGCGCTCACAATAATAATTGAAAAAATGTAATTTATTAGAGAACGTGGAGGAGAAAAGAGATGAAACTGGAGGAAATGGAAGAAGGCAGATATATGTAGGATACTTCCGATGTACCCATTGTAAAAATTTAATGTAAATAACCAAAGTTAGGGCGGGATAAGTATTTCGCGGTGACAAGATTCATGTAAAAGTACCTAGTTTCTTGTTTTTTCCTCCATGGGAGTTGATCAAAACTAGCATTAAACATGAGAACTAAGCGCATTGGAAGAAAGAGGAGTATCTGATGAATATCAGGAGTGTGTTCGCAAATCGCAAAACATAATTACGAGGAAACCACCGTAAATCTTAAGCAGCATTTAAAACCAAAACTTGATACTACTATGGTGAAACATCTTGCAATAATTTAAACGCATTTTTTCAATGAGTAATAAAGAACAGCTTAAATTTTCAAAGCTTTCTGAGCTGCACATGCCAAAGTGACCGTATTCGAACGAAGCAAGCAATCAGTGACGCGAAGCCCCTAGGTAACTTGCGCTTAAAGGCACAGACCAGCCTCGGGGCGAAATCTGATATTCTTACATAATTGTGAAAAAGATTCGCCTCATATAACACCTGCCAAGTGCGACCTCTCAATTCGCCGGGTGAATCGAGATATAGGAAGAAGCCACCTTAACGCTCCCACAGCGCGAAGCCACTTTGCCACGCCTCCTAGGCGCTCCCTCGAGATCAATAGTGGCAGGATGGGAGGTGATTCCGATCAGTATCCCTATGCTTCCCTTCGTTCTCACCGTGAGTCAAATCTGGAACATTTTTCTGAAACGCTTTGAGAGCCCTCTATTTGGTATAGATAAACGCCCAAATGAAAATCCATACAAGTTCAAAACGCTGTCAGTCTGGAAAATGTGTTCAAAATGGGCCTTTACCCAAAATTTGCTTGGGGTAGTTTTGGGCGCTGAAAACATTTATCAGGTTCGTTTCCGGATTTTCTGAAGACTAATGCGCTTTTTGGAAGGTACAGAAAGCATAAAAAACTACATTTTTAAGCTTGTAACTTCTTGGAACCTGCAGCTCGGGGTGGGATACTGCGCAGTTTCACTATTGAGCTAACGATACTAGCCGTCTTCATAGATGCGTTTACCTTTCTAGACACTTCACTCGTCAGCCAAAATAGGAACTTTTTGAGGCGTCTTCACAAAATAGGTTGTTTGGCGGAGACTCGAACTCTTGGCCTCCACTTCGTACGATCTTAGCAAAGCTCTTTGTGTCAGACTGGTATATGCCCACTCAGCTCCGACTTGGAGAAATCTCAACGAGTGAATAGAAGCTGAAAGACTTCCAAGGCTTCGTGTTCTTCTGCGCATCGATTTAGTGGTTTCGGCGCGTGATTCGTGGGGGGAGGGAAGAAGTCCCGTAAGGAACAGCCTGGGGCCGTAGGCACATGTCTCCCCGCGCGTCCCCGTCCCTACAAAGGTCATCTATGATTGGTCAATTTCGTCTGATGACCAATCACAGAGTGGCTTCGCGGGGACGGGGACGTGCGGGGAGAGATGTGCATACGGCTCCTGACGGTTCACTCGTCCCCATCTGCTCTCTGAGTTGTGGGTCATTATAAGGACTAAAGATTAAAGCCCCTATTTGAGGTGAAGAAAAGCTACTACAAGGCTTGTTTGGCGGTGCATCCTGACAAACAGGTTGGTGAGCCGCATGAGATGTTGGCGAGAGCGATCTTCACTGAACTGAACGACGCATGGAATGCATTCGAGCAAGCTGGCTGCAAATCGCTGTTGATGTTGCGCAGGTTCTGTATGGAGGCAAGGTGGACGTGCCAAAAAACGTGTCAGAAAATTTTAATATGTGATTTGTTGGCGCTGTTTCAGAGCGCCCACCGCTCAAGTTCGGCCGCATCAGGTGTAAGGGGTCGTTTATACTTCTGCCGTTAAGCGGCGCGGCGGAGTGCAATTCTATCATATTGTTCGTGCCGCGCCGCTTAATCAATATGATAGTATTGTACTTCGCCGCGCCGTTTGGCTGCGGAAGTATACACGACGCTTAAGGGACTGAGGAGAGTGGCATCTCAGCGCGGCTCGACCTAATGATGGGCTGCCGTATTGATTGATCACCGCCATCAGTCGATACGGCAGCCCATCATAAAGTCGCACCACGCCGCGATGCCACCTCTCTGAAGTTTTCGATAATGTTACGAGCAGGTTAAAGTGCTAAAATCATGTTTCGATGGGCTTTATGAGCGTGGAGAAACTTGCAGTTCAGTTATTGTTAGTTACAAATAGCGCTATTCGGCAGGCAACCTAATAGACGTCGGAAGTGTGACAAATATTTGCAGGAACAACTAACTGAAAGGCTTTTGCAACCTCTTCCTTTATTGATCAGTTTCATCGTTTTCCACCCTTCACTTTGCTCGTGCGTTGCACATCCTTTCTCAAATCATTTTTCCCATTGCTTATCAAATTTCCTCTTAGAAACCTGTTATTGTTTGCGCTAATCTCGAGACGAGGAAGCAGGCACGAGGAAAAAAAAATAAAACAGCGTTTCCAGAAGTCCAGGTCTTGACGGCTTCGTGGAATTTGATTAACAGAAATCTCAAATACTTCAAACTATTAGCAATACAGTCATATTTCTTCTGCCTCGTTGGACTTGTGGCCACATTATATATGCAACATACCGTTTATGCTTCTTCCCTTCAGGTAAACATGAAAAAGTGAAAGACACCCAGGACAAAAAAAAAGATAGCAAAATAGGAATCTCTTGTGGAACCCGTGTTAAGTACCCGAGACATCGTGCGCTCTCAAATTAACCAATTTTCAAGGACAGTCTCTAGATTAGGGCTAGCTGAGATCACCAATGCCGCTTGAGACTCTAAAAATGCGCTCCCAGAGTGTTATGGCCACCCAAAAATGGATTTGGGGTTGATAATCTAGCACATCTGGGTCGATAATGGTTGACTAAATGAGATGGGTTAGTTTTCACGAACTCGAAGCGAGAATAACTGCGTTTTATTTGGAAAAGAATTTTCTCTCCTGTTTAGTTATTTTGACAACGCGTGATATAGATCTCGATTTCTCCCTTTAAACAAGGCTCCTTATCACTGCCCGTAAAACTTGTACTTTTATAAATTTGCATTTCATTAAAGAGTGTGGTAGCAGTAGTGAATAATTGTGTCTGTCGATACTCGTCTCCTATTGAATCGCCTAATCTGCCTTTAATGAAATAACAACAATTCGTGAAATTTCTTCTTTCTGAAGCTTTAACTTTATATGTAGCTGAGTAATACAATTCCCTGTATAAACCTGTTTATATCACTAATTATGTTTTACTTTATCAAACAACCGATTATGAGTTTTTTTTTCAGTTTTTGAAACAAAATCAATACTTTGCAAAATAAATATTGCTGATTAGTGGTTTGTTTGAACTTTTCAACTATCAAAATTGGCGTCTCAAATGTATCGCACAAAGAATAAATTTTGTGAATTAAAGTTTGAGAAAAAAAAATTGCTAAAGTTGCTCTCATGAAGGAATCCCGTGAGTCCTTGTGGGTGCCATCATTTATTGGTAGTGCTATTAGAAGCTATTAAAAGCCGAATGTTCTTTCATTAGAGGTAGATTAGGCGATTCTAATGGAGGCGAGTATCGACAGATATAATTATTCACTACTGCTGATGCACTCTTTATTCAAATGCAAACTTCTAAAAATAGAAAGTTTTACGGGAAGCATTAAAGAGCCTGGGTTAGTAGAAGAAATCGAATGTTATATTACGCCTTGCTAAAACAGCCTGAAGAGAGAAAAAAAACTTCTTTTTTTTGAAAAGCCGCAGTTATTTCTGCATCACGTGCTGACTGTGTTCACATTGGGTGGTGGTTCGGTCAGGTTACAACACTTTTACACTCCTATGAACGGTTTCAACCGTTTTCAATACAAAGATGCACATGCAAGTGACTAACACGCGGGCGTAGCCCGGCGCCCCGATCGCCCGTCGTCGCGAACGCGAACCCCGCGTCGCCGCGATCTATTGGCCGCGCCGGGGGGGTGGGATTCGCGTCGCGATCAGTTGATCGCGGCGTTACACTAATAGTTGGAATCAACATTTTAGAGAGTTACAGAACAGTTCCGAAAATGTTGCGAACACATTAGGGCATGAGGGTGCGCAACTTACGATCACGATTTCAACAACTTACGGAAGACTTCGGTAAGTTGTTGAAATTAGTGTTCGCAACATTTCTTAAATCTTCAGAGCTTTCTCTGCTTCTGAGCGACGTTGTGGTAGGTGCTCTCAAGCAGTGCCGGCCCATTTTCTATCCAGTTGTTTTTTATTACTAGTCCCCGGGTGTATTCTTTTTTCACGTACTATTTTCGTGTTCTCGTCACATTTATAGCAGCACCAAGTCTTCTGTGATTGATTTATTTATTGCATCATCATCGTCACGCATGAAATGGCGTGTTGTCCCCTTCGTTTCGCTTATCAGTTCAAAAGATTTGCTTGAAAACCCTCGTAACGGGTGCGTTTCGCCCTTGTTGGTTTTTGTCGATAAACATATGAAGAACTTTTCCTGTGTTGAATTATGAGGTTCTGAGTGCAAGACAAGATAAACGTATATTTCCACTGAGAGGTTGTTTTCCGGCTTGCTTTTCGTACCAGATTGCTTCGAAACCGTCATAATGTGGGCTTTCAAGGACATATCTGTAATTCAGCCAACAGGTTACTTCCCGTGGTACACCGAAATCCCTTGGATAATATATTTTACGGCACCAGCCATAACTTATTCAGTGGGTGTTCATGCGGGAGTGCGTATTAGTTCCTGGGTTAGCGTGATTGTGCGATTAACATGTGAAAAGTCTGTGCGTAGTTCACGAGACGCACGCACGCAAGACCCACGCATATTATTTAAAGTTTCTTCCGCAGCAATTGTGAAGGAAAATCGACGATTATGCATGGCTACGACATGAATATGAAGTCGTTCCCGATCTGAGGAATTCTTGTCATAAACGTGGTTCGGCACGGGACGCTCAAATTCAACGACTCAGTACACGCAGATAGGGCGACTCCGCCCTATCTGCGACTCCGTATCTTAAGAGCGACTCTGTATGTTAAGGGCAGGGTTCTCGATAAAATAAGTTGTTGTGCTGCCCCATGGAATGGTAGATCTGGCCATCACAAAAGTGAAAATAAGTGAAAGATTGGAGAAAAAAACGCTCAGGAACAAGTTATTGCTTAGTGTCCTCCCGCTCCCAATTATCGAGTTTTGGGTAACAGCCTGTTTTGTCAACTTTTATTTTGCTTCTAAAGTAATTTCTGAGCATTTCTATAGACTACTGACTACTTTACCAGCAAAATAAAAAGCGCACAAGCAAGCATTAGTTAATGAAAATCTCGTAATTAGGGGCAGTCCGACGCCGGTAATTAGCCTTAATACTTTGTTTTTGTGCGCTTTTCCCGCGAATCTCACTTCTCACTTGGTGATGACCAAATTTGCATTCGCATGAACTCATGAAGAGAACTCAAAGGTTGTTTCTATCGCTAACCCTCCCTTTACGCCAGAAAAAAACAGTAAGAGGCATCGCATGAGCGAAACATAATGGCAGAGGTCTCGATGAAAAACGTCATCGAAAAAACTACAAAAATCTGCGTAGGTGGAAAGCAGCTGAAAAACTATGAAGGTAGCGCGGTGAAAAACGGGGCAGGATTAGAGTCTCTAAGGCCCAAACATGTCAGTTCGTGCACAGCGCCGCTCAAAAAGATCGCAGTCTCATGCCTAGCAGTCAAAAATCATAGACATTCAGAGAACGAAATAAATGCAAATTTACCTAATAAAAACAGTCGACTAATGAAAACAAGCACTTCAGTCAATGTTTTTGACTAGATGAGTCCGAAGGATAAAGTTCATTGATTGACATTCAATTTAAATCCAGCTGATGTTCTTTAGATTGGAGATCATCGATGCCGATGATGTGGAGTGGGCTCGTCCACCATCAAAAGACAAGAAAGTTCAGAATTGAAATTCGGCCCGAAACAGCGGTTTTTGCGCATTTTTTTCTTATAGGTCCTACTACTCTTAACCCAGAAGACGGTGTAGAGAGGAAAAGAAGACAAGCACATTTGATCGCGACCACAATAAAAATGTTCACGATAAAAAATGTGTTTCAATTTCCACTAGGAATGGATAGTGGAGGGACACAATGTAACGATGACGTCGAAAGAACACAAGCCAGGAAAAGCTCCAAAAGAGCCCTAAGTTGCCACTTCAAGCGCAGGGGAAACCCCAAAAGCGCAACACACGCCCACCGACGTGAACAAATGAATGGTAGAGATCGTGAGATGAGCGATGATTTCCAATCGTTAGCCCCGTTCTTGCCTGCATTCTCAGCTTCTCTCTTTACCCAGGTCAGCTGGCATACATCGGCTGCAAAAGACGGAAGTTACAAGACTCGGACAACTCGTCCACTATGTTTCCTTCGCTCAATCTTTGAGGGACCATAACTCCGTTCCTAGAAGGTATTGTACGATATCAGAGACATCATTGGAATTAGCATGGGGCCGTTTTGAAGATAGGCGAGAAAACCGAGAAACGATTTTTATCGTGAACACTGCCTTTAAGGGGCGGTATGGGGCTACTCCTGGCTCCTTTTTCGGCAGCTCCTTTGGCAGCATTATCGCAACGAGACCCGGAGCAGCTGTTCGGGGGGGGGGGGCAATGCCCGGTGAATTTGGTTAATATTGACTCCGTCCTCAACAATGCACATTTCCGGGTAACAAACAACCAAGTATAGCTGGGCTATTTTTGCAAAACACCAAAAATCATAGCCAAAATACGGGAGTAGGTTTTGGAAGATTTACGATTGACTGAGATAGATTCAGCAGATACTCTACAAATCTCATTAGGCAGTGTCTCTGGCAAACGGGGCAGCAGGAAGGAACGCGCAGGGCAGGTTCACGGTTCGGGCCCCACCCTTGATAGTGGAAAAGGGGCGTGTTTGGGGCGGATCCTCCGTCCGTGCTCCGTCCGTTCAAAGCAGTACACTTCAGGGAAAACCAGTCACTTCAGTCCGAGGGGAAAGGCAGGTGGCTAGCCTTGCACGGGCGGTGACCGGCCTTGCTAGGGCCACTCGTCCACCCTGACACTACGCCCTTACTGCCGCAAATTTTCATATTCACCCTTCATCCTGCCCTAATACGCCCTTGAAAGCAATTTCTCCAACACCCGTACTGCTCAAAAATTCTTTTTAGCGGTCTCACCCAAGACCAGGTTGTAGCAGAGCGGCCTTTTGAATTCGCCGTAAATCCAAAACCGCTCCATTACAACCTGGCTCTTGAATGAGCCCGCTAAAGAATTCTGGAGCAACACATAATAAAAACTACAAGTAATAACAAATGCAAATTTATTGCTCGAAATCACTTCTACAATAGAGGTTCAACGTGTAAGCAAAAAGCCTTTGAAGGCACTTCGAGATGATGTAGTGTTTGAGATGCGAAAAAAACGGTGCTACGGCAAACGCAATCAAGACTATAGACTATGTCAGAACACTACAACACAATATATGCATGACGACCACAAGGTTCACAAAGTCTAAAAGGTTAGTTTCAATATCCATGAGATTGGTTTAGAGGTGACCGGGTTCAGAATGATGAGCAGATAAAGCGATATGAAACTACGGAATGACACTGGAATAAAAATGAGATAAATCAGATTTAGAGCATCTTCATCGAACCGTAGGCAGAGTACTGGGGGCAGAACAAGAAAAACAAAATTCAAAAGCATATGAAACGCAAAAAAGTACAAAAAAACTCTCAGATATTTCGGGAAAACTACTTGTGGTAAGCAGTAAGTAACTTGAACGTCTCAAGTTACTTACTCATAATATAAAAGTCACATACACAATGTGGTAAGCAAGTTACTCGAGGCGACCCTGTGAAAACCCCTCGGGTAAGTTACTCACCACATTGTGTATGTGACTTGTCTGCTATGAGTAAGTAACTTGAGACATTCAAGTTGCTCACTGAATATCGCAACTCACATTCCCAAAATGGTCTGAGCTCGACGTCCGATCGACAGGACTCTAAGCCGAGTTTCCGATGACTCCGACAAGGCAAGATGGCGGCGCGTCCACATCGTTGATCACGCGTTTCTAAAAAAAACCATCACATAGAACAGTCCAAAACCAATTACTTGAGAAGTTATTTGAGATAAAACTCACCTTAATTGGGACAAGCGTTCCATCTCTTTCCACGTACAAACGGACATCAGACTAAACTACAAACGGACATCAGACTAATAACTTTGTCCGACTTCTTACCTGAAACATTCTCTCTTACCTAAAACCACTTATCATGTTCATGTGAATCTTGCTTGCATGTAACAACTAACCTCCAGTTTTTTGTAGCTCCACAAGTAACGGAGAACTTGTGCAGCACGTGGCCTATCCTCCACGATCTCAACATCCAACACCTCTCCAGCCGGCATCAGTCTGCAGGAAAGCATTCTGGAAATAGTCAGCGACAAGCTCGCAATCACGGCAGTTTTCAGACATGAGAAATGGAAATGCGGTGTAACACGATAAAACTCCAGAAGTTACGAAAACGGAGTTAAAGATTAAACAAAATTTCTGAACAGTACATGTAAGGTCTGCCCGAATGATAAGGTCCGCCCAAGCGGTCGGCGTGTGTGTTGAACGGTAGTCACGTAGTCCAACAAATGCCCTCTCGACTTCCGTTCGACACGCACGCCGCCCGCCTGGGCAGACACTCTCATTCAGACAGACTTTAATTCACAACATTTTTGAAATTCCCTCATCCAGACATTCACAAAATTTTTGAAATTCCGAAATAATTGGCAAAAGGTTATGAGAATTTCGATGAGTGGGAAATATTTTCAGTTATGCAACACCGAACATTTCAAACTCATGTAAACCCGGATGAAGAGATCAACGAGCAGAAAACAGCAAATCAGGAGTGACATTTCAATTTTTTAGCGGCAAAATATCTTCAAAATGTTCACAAGCTGGGAAAACGAATTCAAAAAAAAAGGATGTGAAAAATTCTCCATGCTGCAAACGGATTTTCTGAGAAAGACTTCTTAAAATCGTAAACAGTAACCGTGAGAGTTTAAAAAAGGCGTAGCCCTGACGTTTTTCTAGCGCCTATTTACGGAGGGGATAAGGAGAGGCACATATTAGTTAGAAATCAAACAAAAATTCATGAAAAATAAAAAAAAAATAATGAAAAAAAGCGGCCGGAAGCCGCCTCGTTGAATTCTGACCGATCGATGCTGTCGACAGGTCCATTGCGCGAAGCGGCATTTGAATTCGACCAACAGCAGACGAGGAGGGTGGAGCGTTTGCGTCGATCCTCGCGCTGCAGGTCCAAGGGCGGACATCTCCGAGCTCGCTCGCTCGCAAGACCAAGGGCGGATATCTGTCCCCGCCCAGTCTCCGCCCACTTCCGCAGCTGACCAATCAGAATTTTCACGGCAGCAAGCCCGGCGCTCTAGCCTTGCTGCTGAACCTTCGGAGGGGTGGGATTAGAGGCGGACCTACCGCCCTTGCTGCTACCCCGTTTGCCAGAGGTGAGCCATATTTGAAGTGAAATTTTGGGTTTTAGAAAGCTGTGTGCACAATGGGTGCCGCATTCGCTAACAATGGAACAAAAACACATTCGAATCGGGGATGTGCGGCAAACGATTTTGAGATTTCAGCAATCGGCGAAAAAAATTTCAAAAACGGCCAGCAAACGGCAAATACGTCATCTCTTAGATTAACCCAAAAGTTGTGCACATGTGCCGCTTTACTTTTTTTCTTTTTCCCTTATACTTATGTCCACATTGTAATAATTCCAATTCAATAATTCCGAATTGAAGGAAAAGTTCCAATTCAAGTCATCAGATGAACAGAAACAAGACATGTGGGATCCAATGCAAATCAAAGAAATCGCAGATGCGGCTTCGCGATAAGGCCGCTTCAGTTTTTGTAGGCACCGAGACGGCACTATCGCAAAGTCGCAGCGGCAATGTCATGACAGCCCCGCGATAGCGCCGCTGCGGCTCCGCGGTAGTGCCCTGCGGCTCCGCAATCAGTGGCCGCGGAATAACAAAAATAGAATCGACTGCGAGTAACTCATATGAAATGAGTCATAATACAACTGGGTGAGCCTACGAACAGCAATACACACCTTGCCTACACCCTCTGTCTTATAGAGACGGAGGGTAGCCCCGTTATTTCGACCTTGGGGATACGGGATGTCACTCAATCTTGGGCGATTGAACTTGCGAAATTCTTGTTCTACCACAAAGAACAGTGCATTGCAGTCGACGCGGGATCGCTGATGCATCCTCTAGGAGCCAGTGCGGTTCTAACGCGTAACCGCCGCGGTACTGTCGCGGCAATGTCGCGTGTGTTATCTACCCTCAATACACTGCGATAGAGTCTCCACGGCACAGTTATCAAACAGGAGCCGCTGCGGTACTACCGCGGAACTATCGCAGCACAGTCGAGGGTCGCAGTACCTTCCTGGCACTGCCGCGGCAAACTGTCTCAGAGTCCCTGCCCACGTGTATCACGCAAATGCTTCCTGCTTCTTTTAGCTACACCAGAAGGTCTCGTTCGATTCCAAAAACATCATTGGAATCAGCATGGTACCGTCTTCAAGATAGGCGGAAAAGCAGGAAAACGATTCGTGTGGTGAACACTGCCTTTAATAAACAGCAAAAATTAAGTGTACCATTGAAGAAACAAATCACACCCGAATTTTCTCCAATCAAGCTAATATCTACAGCTTAGTATTGCAGTGCTAAGAATCAAGTTTCGGCATTTACCAAATATTCGGGGACACATAGTCTCGAACATTCCTGATTTCTTCATGTCTGTATGTTTGCTAGCGGATAAGTAATGAACCACATCTGCATGAGAAACATTGTTCAATGAATTTGAAAATATTTGTAGCCACACGAAGATATGGGGGTGCTCAGTGAGACGGGTGTGATTTGGTTTGTCAATGGTACACTTTGCTGTTTATTAAACAACTGCACGGCCAAATCAATGGTCCATCATTTCACTGACCTTTTAGCATTTCCTCCGAGTGCCAAATCATACACAAGAAATATTTCACTTCTTTTAACGAGATCCTCACGATTTCTCCAATGCCAGATCATAACCCTTTTGTAGCGAAGCAAAACAGTTACAAATATACTGGTGAAATAGGACGCCCACTGTGCTCAAGGATCAATGAACATCATCTGTCTGGATGGGTTAAGAAAATCAATCCCTAACACACCGTTGGGAGCCCATCGTAGACAGCGCCACGGCAATGAGTCCTTTGAGCTTACCGTCAGAACTTGGGCACACGCACCCCAAACGCTAGGGCGAAAAACCCTAGAAGCGTTTTGGATTGATGCGAAAAGTCCGGAAATGAATCGAAAAGACGAGTGTCTAGCAATATCAGCGAACTCGCACCCTTCCTTGACTTCTGGAGACCGTGATCTCAACGTCTTCATGTCAGTAAGGCACGCAATCATATCACCCACTGCATGACTAACTAGAGGTGGCCTCTTTCGCACTTTCTTTGCACCAAAAGTGAGCAATACAACTTTTGTGACTGCGTACGGCATTTTCTGGGTTTTCCTAGCCTTTGCTGCTTTTCTGTAAATTAATCGTGTGTTTGAGGAGTAGTCGCATCTATTTCCTGATTTTCCTGGCTATGATGAAGGCGACGATGCCGAAACGTTAGTCTGATGAAGCTATAACATCTTGGACACGGCTTTATTAACACTCTACTAATTACTAAATCGCTATGCCAAGATTCATGGAAAGTCGATCATGGACACTATATTGGAATTATCGTCAAAATATGTACACTAATAAGGGCAAGCACCGCGCCGACTGAATCTGTGAACTCTTTGCACATATTAGGCTTCTGATCAAGTAATCGAGTGTTACTGTCTCAGGAAAAGGGGTTTTAGAAAAACATTTTCACCTATAATCTGCCTCTCTCTGAAGCAGGGCTGTGCGAAACTGTTCCGCGTCCGTTTCCGACTTTTTGGGCTCGGCAACGGAAGAAAATAGCGCTACACGGGTAAGAGCAGTGGGTCTAGGCAAGTGTGTTTGCAAGCATCATAAGAGGCTGAAAATCACTTTCGAACTCGTCTGTTCAATCGAATATCTGAACCTGCCCGAGCTCTTCGACAAAACTGTGTTCTCTGAATTTGCTCCCTTCTAGAATGATGACACAACATAGGGGTGGCACGATTTTTGCTTATTCTCTAAGAAGTATTGCCGCGACTCCTCCAACTGGGCCTGCCGGCTCCGAGCTGGGGGTGTTGCGGGGAGATGCGGGGCCGAAATGCGGACGATTCTTCTTCGGCCAAATCGCGGTAAAGTCGCGGAGGAGTCTCGGGGGAATCGCGGTAGAGTTGCAGGAGCTTGACCCCGGAGAACTCGCGGAAGAGTCCAGTGTCGCGGGGGTGTTGCGGCAGAGCCCGGAATCGCGGTCAAGTCGCGGGGCAGTAGCGGAAGAGTCGCGGCAACATTTTTCAGAGTTGGGAGATTCATTTAGACAGATTTTTCTTCGAGAATGAATTATTTTCGTGGGGCTCTTCGCCAAAGTCATCTAATTCGTTTCCCTACTTCGGCCGCCTGCGTTCATCGACACCTCGTACAGCGTGGACTTTTTGGGGAAACAGGTTGTACACCACTTCGAAGGGACAGCTAGACAGCTACATATATATTAAGACAATTTTTGAACTGCCTTCCCGAATTTTCCTGGAGCGAGGACTCGAAATTGTGGAATGCCTTACAGTATTTTTTATGTAGTTTGAATAATTGTTAGCTAATCGGCTAAAACCATAGGTTACCGAATGAGAGCTGCTCACGCTTCGTTGCTGCTCAATGAGCAGCGACGAAACATGAGAATGAGACGGTTGCGGTACCATTGACAACCAGGGGTGGTAGTAAACTTCTTGAAATTGCCACCTAACATAAATGTCGAAGTGGCAGTTGAGTGCCACTTCAGTTTTCAGAGGGTGACATGATAGACAGAAGTTGGTGAGCTGAGTTTCGCTCCCCATTCAAAACCTAGCTAACGCACGAGATCGATCCACTCCCCGCTTCTCTCAGATCGAAGGGCAATGCCACTACGCTATCTCGTCGCCTACCTCTTGAGCTATGTGAAATGCCATCTACCTAACATGCACGCACGAGGCACTCAATCATTCAGGTTTAGGGTGGCGGTCCACATCATGCAATCGCATTCGTTGGTGGTTCACAACAGCTTTCTATTACCACTAATACCTTTTTTATGGAGAACTATTTGGTTGCGAATGGGGCCGCGGTTTGGTTTGCAAAATCATTTTCGGTATCCTATTGTTTGGCGGTTGATAACGATTGTATTGGTATCGAACTCGCAACAGCAAGTGTCTGAGATCTGATCAACATTTTTACTCCGGTTTCAGCACCCATTCCGCGGAAATCGGAATACCGAGGCCCCAATACTAAAGAGAACCAAAATCGAAACTCCGCTTATCCCTGGAATAGCCTGATATTTGGAACTGCAAAAGACGGCTCTCCCATTTCAGCGAAACAGTTCTGAGTGAACCACGAGCTGCAAAAGTCAGCGAACTCCTCCATTTTCGGGTAGTTGAGCTACAGTTCAGATTTCTTGGCTAAAAATCTTCGATTGCTGTTGTTAGTGTGAGAAGTTGGTGAGAAGACTGGTAAGAAATAATTTGAAGTTTTTTTCTGTGATAAAACCATTACGAAGAAAAGAGGAATAAATAAACCGGTCATACAAAAAATGATTCAAAGATGTATTCGAGCGTTCGAAATTGAAATAAAATTTCCGTAATTTCTTAGAAATTCCTGTTTCGATAATGGAATAAATAGAATGGGAAAGAAGCGCCTCAATTGTATTTTAGCAAAGCCTTTCGGAAGGGTGAACTAGATTCTCTGGTTAAAAATCACGGACAGTTCCTGTTCGTGTGTTTCTTCTATGAAAGTCTGGTGAGAAAAAACTTGAAAATTTTTCGTGAATAACACCATGGCGAAGGTAGGTCCCATAAGACGGTCAATACTATGAAAGGCCTTGGAAATAAATGCTTTGAGGGTTCGCTTGAGTATTTGAACATCAACGAAATTTCCGTCCTTTCAATGAAAATCCTGTTTCGATAATAGAATGAAAAAAGGAGATTAGCAGTTTTTCGACCAAAATTACGTGGATTTCTCCAATTTTCTCGAGTGTCAGAGAACTTTCCAAACCAATTTTTGGTGTATACGCAAACTTTTTACTCCCTTTCGATTTAAAAAAACCGCATCTCCACGTTTACTCTGAACGCTAATTTCGGAATCGCAGGGTTGCGCATGGGCGAGTTAAAGCTCCCTCGTTTTCACTTCAAGGGTCGTTTATTTATGGAAGGGTGAAGTAGATTCTGCTTAAAAAGCACTGACATTCCCAGTTTGCGTGTGTGTTGGGGGCGGGGCTGGCCACACGTCCCGGATTGGTGATTTTGAATATGCACCCCCTTACCTAGGTACTTTTTAAGCAACCCCTTTTGGGAAATCGAAATCGGCTGTTTCCCTGAAATTCGGGCACAGCAGCTCTAGTTTTGACTTCCTGATTTTGATGAACAAGTGCCAAAAACATTGAATAAAGAAAATTCCGAAATTTTCCATAGAGAAGGTAGTGTAATTTCAAAACTTCAGTGGAATCCTATGAAGAAAGATTGTAAGTAAGGCTATGAGAATAGATTAAAAATTTTCATCTCAAAATAATTTAACAAATAAAAGCAACAACAAATCAACTACTTTTGCGAAGAAGAATGTTTTCTGTCGAATGTTTTCGTAAACCTGTGAAGCATTAGTTAATCTGCGTTGTATTGTTCTGATGAAGAATTGAATGTTCTTTTGTGTTGTGGAAACAAGACAAGGTTCACGTGATGCGTAGATGCTGGAAGAAAATCCGAGTTCTATCCACCTGGGATGCCACCATCCGTTAGAGCTTGAATCCCCGTGCGATATGGAGCTTTTCCGCATGTACACAACACACACTGGAATGGACGCGCTCACTATGATAATTGAAAAAAAGTGTAATTTATTAGAGAACGTGGAGGAGAAAAGAGATGAAACTGGAGGAAATGGAAGAAGGCAGATATATGTAGGATACTTCCGATGTGTCCATTGTAAAAATTCGACGTAAATAAACAAAGTAGGGGCGGGGGTAAGTATTTCGCGGTGACAAGAATCATTCAAACATACCTAGTTTCTTTTTTTTCCTCCATCGAAGTTGATCAAAACTAGCATCAAACATGAGAACTAACAAGGGAAGTGTTCAGAGCGGTAAACGTACCTACGGAAACGGTATGCACAGTCAGTTTCTCTTGATCCTCTACAGCAACTTTGTGAAATATCCAGCCCCGAGATGTTGATTCCGAGGAGCTACGAGCCCGCAAAGTTTGGCTCTCTCCGCTCATTGATTTCGGCTGCCTCCACTCATTGATCGTGTCAATCAGGAAGGAAGGACGTTGAGTGTGGCGGCTTAGTGTAGTCAGTAGCGATATGGGCTCTTGAACATGTGACGCTAAAGGTTCGATTGCGCACCTGTGTGATTCCTTTGCAATTGCATTGGGATTTTGTATCCACGTGAATACGTCGCCTTTGATATTGTTTTGGCGTTTTAAAGCCTTTTTAATAACCCTGATATCACATGGGATCATTCACGAACAGTAGAACACATGAATTTACAATCTGTAACACCGATAACGAACTTATTTATTGTTTCTTTGTTTTTTTTTGTCAATTTGAGCACCAATGATAAACTGGCACATAGCGTTGGAAACATATAGACTATTCACAGAAAGGGCAGCGGATGATGGACAACAAAATATGGATAACGAAATATGGATAATGTGTTACAAGGTAAGTGTTTTGGTGGTAAACGCATCTGCTAAAACGACTGGTATTGTTAGTATCTCTTGTGGCACAATAGTAGAAGTGCGCAGTATCTGGCTCCGAGCCGCAGGTTCCAAGAAGTTATGAGCGTTTTTCAAGCTTCGCGAAAAGGCAATTTTTCGGGAGTTTCAAAAATTTTTTCCGGTTTTTGCTCAAAACGTGTGTGTCGAGGTGATCTAGGGTGGTGAAGACGAATCTGGAGTCCTTTTGCTGAAATTCTGATGTTTACTAAAGGTTACGGTAGGTCCCATGTTATCAAGGGGGCAAAACCCACCTAAGTATTGTGAAAATCGACAAACGGACGTTAAATTCGTGTTCAGCACCCCGAATAACCCCCGTACACAAAATTTAAGTCAGATCTGAGATTTTAACCAAACTACCGTATACCCACCGTAATCTACCGTAATCTGTCAAAAATCTATAAACGGACTCCAGATTCTTGTTTAGCACTCCAAACAACCCTTAGAGAAACATTTTGAGCCATTTTTATCATAGCATTCCGGAAATCGGCAAAAGTCACATTTTGCCCTCAAATTTTCCCCCGTCTGAACCTTTTGAACGAATTTAGTAGAGAACTTTGGAAAATTGACAGACTCTGGCATTCGCTCGCGTGTTGCCCCGGAGGGCGTGGCCAATTTCGCGTCCTTTTTCGTCTGCGCTAAGCGTTCCACATAATCGCGCCGGCGAGAGTCGAGTGCCCACAAAAAAGATTGTGGGCAATGCCCACAAAATCTTTGTGAGCATTGTGTGGATTGTCTCGCCCCAGCTAGCGCCGGCACGGAGGAGGCCTGGGCGGTGGCGTGTGCGGTCGCGTCGCGTGCGTCCGCGTGTTTTCTTTCTCTCCTGATCATCACCTCAATCTTCCTCCATTTTCCACTTTCTTCTATAAGCTCATGTCTAGTGAGGCTCTTAAGGGAGCTACTTTTAGTTAGCCTAACTATTCTGGAAGAAATGTAACTCTCTAGAACCGTTTTTGGTGTAAAACCGATTATGGTCTTCGCATCTGCCTAAAACCACACCGAAAGGAGTTATAGACGTTTTTCGTCAGATTTCTGTACCTGCTGTACCTTCCAAAACGTGCACTAGTCTTTAGAGAATTTGGAAACTGACCTCATAATGGTGTTCTGCGCCCAAAACAACCCCTCTGGCCCAAGTTTGGGTGAAGGCACATTACCCAAACTTTGTACAGACTGATAGCGTTATGGATTTGTACGGATTTTCGGTTGGGGTTTGTTCATATCAATTAGTGGGCCCCGAAAGCGTTTTTAAAAATGTTCCAGATTTAACTTAATACCCTCCCAGTTGTGTTATCTGGGGCGCTGATCACGAATTTGGGGGTTTATGTGTCAATTTTCTGAAATTTTCGACTTGATTCTTTCGAAGCTTTTTTTTTAGGAAAAATTTGATGGCAAATCGCGACTTTTGACGATTTCCGAAGTGGTACGCTAGATACAAGTTTAGAATTTGCCACCGGCACAAAATTCTCACGGAAGTGTAATGGTTTTTGTTTCAAGAGTTCTCCATGTTTACTGCCTGATACCGTGACATATTGATATTGCCCCCGATTGCCACTTTTGAGCAGAATCCGATTTTTTTTTCTCAAAAACACCCTAAAATTTCATGGGGATGGGAACTATACTTCGACCAAATCGAATGATTCGTAAATTAAATATTCGATTAAAGAAGGCGACTTCGAATCATTCAAAAAGTCGAAAATTAAAAAGGCCATTTCCGAATTATTTGGAAAATCGAATATTCGAAAAGTGAACATTTCCGAACTATTCGCAACACCGAACATTTGAAGAAAAAAACGATTCCCGATTTCTTCTAGAGTATGTCAACGAATATTCGGAAAACGAATATTCGGTCGAATAAACGAATAATCGAATATTCGAATAATTCGAGTATTCGAAAAAGTCATTTTTTCGAATAAATCGCTTATTCGAATATTCGAAAGAGTCAATTATCCGAATAATTCGCTTATTCGAATATTCGAAAGAGTCAATTATCCGAATTATTCGTTTATTCGGATATTCGGAAAAGTCAATTTTCTGAATAATTCGTTTAACCGAATATTCGAAAATTTTTATTCGTTTGATATCCTCTAATTTATTCGTGATTTTCTTCTAGTCTGATGAGGAGCATTTATAAATAAATCTGGGGTGGGAGTAAATGGGTGGATAACCGCGAGTTAACTCGCGGTTAACTGCAGCTGACCGTGAGCTTTTCAGTTGACGATTTTCAGGAGATGCGCCAGGCATTTCTTAAACTAAGCACACTCACTGTATGAGCCACTAGATACGCATTGAAAAAAAAATTCAAAAAAATGGTCCGCTTTGCCTTTTTTGGAGAAAAATTAGTGATTTAGAAATTTTTTTTCAAGTTTTTCTGAGCTTTTTTTCAGCTCGCGGTAAGTCCGCGCAAAACAGCAACTTAACGTGAGCTGACAGAAAAAATGGAAATAGTGTGTGAATGAAGGAAAAGATGGATAACTTCTGAAAAAGTCCTCCGGAGGACTTTTCCGGAAGCTATCCATCTTTTTCTTCATTCGCACACTATTTCCATTTTCTCTGTCAGCTCCCGTTTGGTTGCAGTTTTGCGCGGACTTAACGCGAGATCACATACGATAACGCGTTTTCCTTACGCTTACGCTTGCTGAAGAGTATGCAAGTCGTCGTGAATGGGGTGCAGGACGTTTATTATTTGGTGCAGTACCACAGTGTGAGTGTGCAGGATGTGTGCAGGACCTCACTGGGGGTGTGCAGGACTTCACTGAGAGTGTGAGGATCCCATTGGGAGTGCGCAGGTTGTGCAGGACCCTACTGGGTCCTGCACCTCTATTATATGTACTGCACACATGCACATGACACCCTGCACACTCCCAGTGAAATACTACGCACCATCTTTGGGCCCTAGAAACTCTGATTCTAGCCCGTTTTTCACCGCGCTACCTTCATAGTTTTTCAGCTGTTTTCAATCTAGGCTGATTTCTATAGTTTTGTAGATAACGCTTTTCATCGCAACCACTGCCTTTAAGCCACACTCACAAGCGGCGAAGTAGAAGAGGAAGAATAGGAAGAAGACGAGGAAGACGAGGAAGAGGAAGAAGAGAAAGAAGAAGACGAGGAAGAAGAAGAAGAAGAAGAAGAAGAAGAAGAAGAAGAAGAAGAAGAAGAAGAAGAAGAAGAAGAAGAAGAAGAAGAAGAAGAAGAAGAAGAAGAAGAAGAAGAAGAAGAAGAAGAAGAAGAAGAAAGAAGAAGAAGAAGAAGAAGAAGAAGAAGAAGAAGAAGAAGAAGAAGAAGAAGAAGAAGAAGAAGAAGAAGGGTTTGAGAAGTGCAAGGTGTCTAGAGGATAGACGGAATCCGTGAATAAACAACGCAGTGGGGTCCAAACGATCAAATGATGATTCCGAGCAACAATTGGTTTTGGGGAGGGGCAACAAGTGGTTTTACGGGGCAACAAGTGAACCTGCGGGGCAACAAGTGATTTCGCGGGGCAACAAGTGATTTTAGGGTCAGCAGTTGCTCTTTCGAGGCAACAAGTGATTTCGCGGGGCGACTAGTGATTTAGTGGGGGTACAAGTGGTTTTGTGGGCACAAATGCTCACAATCGCCCCACACTTTCCATGTCGCGCCCCAGAAAAATGACTTGTTGCCCAGTGTCACTGGGCAACAAGTGAGTTTGTGTAGGGATACACGCGAGCGAATGTCAGAGGATAAACTCCAAATTCGTGCGCACCACCCTTGATTACCCTACATACAAGTTTTGAGCGATATTCGAGAAATTTGTTCTGAAACACCCAAAAAAATGCCTGATGGGTAGTCGTGCCTTTTTGCGAAGCTTGAAAAACGCTCATAACTTCTTGGAACCTGCGGCTCGGAGCCAGATACTGCGCACTTCTACTATTGAGCCACAAGAGATACTAACAATACAAGTCGTTTTCGCAGATGCGTTTACCACTAAAACACTTACCTTGTCACACATTATCCATATTTCGTTATCCTTATTTTGTTGTCCTTCATCCGCTGCCCCTTTTGTGAATAGTCTTTATGTTTCCAACACTGTGTGCCAGTTTATCATTGGTGCTCAAATTGACAAAAAAAAACAAAGAAACAATAAATAAGTTTGTTATCGCTGTTATCGATTGTCCATTCATGTGGTCTACTGTTCGTGAATGATCCCATGTGATATCAGGATGATTAAAAGGCTCCCAAACACTAAACAATATCAAAGGCGGCGTATTCGCGTAGAATACAAAACCCCAATGAAATTGCAAGAAAACCACACAGGTGGGGAATCGAACCTTTAGCACCACATGTTTAGGAGTCCATATCGCTACTGACTACACTAAGCCGTCACACTCAACGTCCTTCCTTCCTGATTGACCCGATCCATGAGTGGAGGCAGCTGAAATCAATGAGCGGAGAGAGCCAAACTTTGTGGGCTCGTAGCTCCTCGGAATCAACAGCTCGGGGCTGGATATTTCACAAAGTTGCTGTAGAGGACCAGGAGAAACTGATAGTGCATACGGTTTCCGTAGGTACGTTTACCGCTCTGAACACTTCCCTTGTAAGTGCATTGGAAGAAGGAGGAGAATCTGATGAACATCAGGGCTGTGTTCTCAAATTGTTAAGCGTAATTACGATGAAACCACCGTAAATCGTAAATCGTAAGCAGCAAATAAAATCAAAAATCACTGAAATTTCTTGAGACTGCTATGGTAAAACATCTCGCAATAAATCGAACGCATTTTTTCAATGAGCAGTAAAGAACAGCTTCGATTTGTTCAATGCTTTCTGAGCTGCACATGCCAAAGTGACCGTATTCGAGCGATCAATCTGGACGAGTTTGTGCGTGGTGGGGTGGGGGGAGTCTGCGAAGCTCATGGGTGGAGTCTACAAATTTTTTCGACTCGATATTACTCAAAGTTGGTATTTTTGACTGGCTTTTGAAGCTTCTAACAACGTGAGCGTCCTAATTGGAGCCAGACGACCCCAGTAACGTAGTTATTTCAACAACCTTTTCGGACGTGTCTTCTGTTTTTGCTCAGTATTTGACAGCTGAATGCATTTAATGGGGCCTCCCATAAATGCTGGGCAACGGGGGAATATTTATATTCGCTAAAGCTGCTGTAAACGTTAGAAAAGAGCCAAAAGGACCATATTCGAGCGATTCTGAATGGCCGAATCTGAGAGCTCCGCCCTGCCAATAGCGGCAAAGGAATGCAGGAAATGCGTTAAAACTGGTGATTCTAAGATTTTGAATTCTATCACTGACGAAAATGAGAGTAGGAGACCACCATAAAGGGCTGAAGGTTGGGACCATCAACGCAATGGGTAGTGCTTCGCCGCTAAATCATAGTTGATTTTTTGAGCTATGCTCAGCTGCTCTTCTCCTTCAGTAACGTGCTGGCTCCCTTTCTTCATGTGGTTCACCCTGTATTTCAATCTTACTCTTAGTCCTGTGTTTTTATGCTCCTCTTGTTGATCGTTGTGGGATCTGAGTAGGCGTAGCCTTCTCAAACGGCGAGCCATGAACACTCCTTGAAGCTATTTTCGGCTCTATCGAAGCGCTCTGCTCAGTTTTTCCTGCAACATAGTTGTGGGAATCATGATAGTTGTTTTTCATGGAAAACTCGAAAACCAATCTAATGATAAGGGGTGCCTTCAAATTGCGTTGCGTCCTAAACAGTAGATTGTGAGACACACGCCACACGCAACAGGTATCTAGCGCCTCCAACTCCGTTCGTGCGCTCCCGCGTGTCATGATAATAGGACCACAGCTAACAAGGGAAGTATACAAAGCGTAGGTCGGATCTGCCAAAACGACTAGTGTCGTTAGTATCTCTTGTGGCTAAATAGTAGAACTGCTCAGTATCCCGCCCCGAGCCGCAGGTTCCAAGGAGTTCCAAGCCTAAAAAGCTCATGTTTTGTGCTTTTTGTACCTTCCAAAAAGCGCGTTAGTCTTCGGGAAATCCGGAAACAGACCTCATGAATGTGTACAGCACCCAAATCTACCCCCTTGAGCAAATTTTGGATGAACGCACATTTTCCGTACTTTGTCCAGACTAACAGCGTTTTGGGCTTGTACGGATTTTCGGTTGGGCGTTTATTTCTACCAATTGAGGGCTCCGGAAGCGTTTTAGAAAAATTGTCCAGATTTGACTTTAAATTTCCCTCAGGGAGGTTTTTCGGGGCGCTGATCACGAATCTGTGGTTAATTAGTCAATTTTCCAATGTTTTCAGCTAATTTCGTTTGAAGCTTCCCAACCGGGGAAAATTTCGAGGGAAAAACGCCACTTTCGAGATTTCCGCTTTCTACGATAGGTATGTCTCAAAGTCATTCTCTGAGGGTTATCTGGAGTGCTAAACACGAATCTGGAGTCCGTTTATCGATCTTTTGCAGATTACGGTAGATTACGGCGGGTATACAGTAGTTTGGTAAAAATCTCAGATTTTACTCAAAATTTGTATACGGGGGTTATTCGGGGTGGTGAACACGAATTTAACGTCCGTTTGTCGATTTTCACAATACTAATGTGGGTTTCGCCCCCTTAATGACATGGGACCTACCGTAACCTACAGTAAATCGCAGAATTTCAGCAAACGGACTGCAGATTCGTCTTCACCACACTAGATCACCTCTACACACAAGTTTTGAGTAAAAACCGAGGAAATTTTTTGAAACCCCCGAAAAATTGCCTTTTCGCGAAGCTTGAAAAACGCTCATAACTTCTTGGAACCTGCGGCTCGGAGCCACATACTGAGCACTTCTACTATTGAGCCACAAGAGATACTAACAATACTAGTCGTTTTAGCAGATGCGTTTACCACCAAAACACTTACCTTGTCACACATTATCCATATTTCGTTACCCTTATTTCGTTGTCCTTCATCCGCTGCCCTTACTGTGAATAGTCTTTATGTTTCCAACGCTATGTGCCAGTTTGTCATTGGTGAATTGAAAAAAAAATGACAAAAAAAACAAAGAAACATAAATATGTTTGCTATCGCTGTTATCGATTGTAAAGTCATGTGGTCTACTGTTCGTCAATGATCCCATGTGATATCAGGGTGATTACAAAGGCTTTACAGCGGTAAAACAACAAAGGCGGTGTACTCACGTAGAATACAAAATCCCAATGCAATCGCAAAAAACACACAGGTGCGGAATCGAACCTCTCAGAACTTTTTGGATTACTTGATTTCCAGCAATCACCAGCAAAATCAACTTTAATTCGACTAATTTAGCTTGAAACCACTTCATTTCAACTAAGGATCGACTTCTGCCAGAGACTATCAACTATGAATTGGCTTCAAAACAACTGCATCCCCACATAGCGCTCATCCACAGAGGAAAGCAACTTGAAATCCACTTTGCCGGCCGATTAGAGATGATATAATGGTAGAAACAAGCTTTCATTCACTTAAAGTACAATTCGAATGCCGGCGAGCGCCGGTTTCGAAACATGGAAGATTCTCGATTGCAATTTTTTTATACTCTCACATTGCTCCTGATCTTCTGTTTCCTCTTTTTTTCATATTGCCCCGTTTGGTTTCTTCTACTGATTCTTCTATTACAGTTTGGCAGTGCTAATCCTTTTCAATTCGACCTTTTTTTTTGAAGTCCCAGCCAAAAATCGTAGACAAACTATTTAAAAGTAGTAGTTTGGCGGACAACCATAGACAAACCATTTAGATGTTGCAACAGAGGAGGGATCGGATTTTACAAGCTTCTCCGTTGAATTTATCCAAGCAATATGGATTGGAGCGTTGTGTTTGCCTACCTTGACCTACGCTGATTCCCTTATTACAGCTTTAAAAAACGGCCTAATGTTTTTGTTTCCCGCTTGATTTTGCTTCGATAACTTTAACGGAGAAGCTTGTAAAATCCGATCCCTCGTCTGTCCCTACTTCTCGATAGCTGGTCTATAATTGACCGCCTAATCGTATTTTTAGTTATTTCACTTCACTTCCTAGCCTTTTTAATACTCAAAGCTATTTTACGCCAAAACATTTTTGAAGATATTTTAAGATATTTTTAAACATTTTTTTACTACTACATGGTGTCGCCAAATCGCTAGTCATGCCAGGAAGCTAAATTTTCAGGAATTCCACATTTTCCCGAAGGTTCCCTTTCTGGCATGAAATTTGCTCCGCGATTTCCGCTTTTGAGAGGTAAATCCTCTAACGGGATTGCGTGAGATTTTGCCCGAGCCGCACGCGTACATTTCAGCAGGAGATTTTGCTCGCGAGAGAGGAGAAAATGCCCGCCTGGAAGAGAGAATTCGCCCGCGAGGGGGAGAGAAAAGACCCGCATGGAGAGGGGAATTTATCCGCAATCAGGGAAGAAAATACCCGCAAAGAGGGCAGAAAATTTCCGTCGCGAGGGCGAGATTTCGCTTGCGCTAGGAAACATCATATAAGCAATGAGTGGTCATATTGCAATGAGTGGCCACGCGGGCATATTCTCCACGCGCTACGCATCGGGCAAATCCTCCGTAAACCAAAAATTTTATGGGAGTACCGTTACCTTGCCGCCAGGCTTTGAAAAACAGGTACGACTTTTCTCAGGGTGGTTCTAGGCAGCTGCGAAGATCTTGCCCAAGCAGTTTTCGTGCTCCACGGCTAATTTAGTGTGTAAACCCACGATTCTGAGGTACGCTTCAAGGTTAAGGTATCAATTTCAAATTGGAATAGGAGCGACCGCGCAATCATTTTAATCTGATGAATGGACGGAGCTGCGACGGTAGATCACCCCGCGCGGATCGAAATCCCATTCTCCAGTGAGGCTGCCGGCTTCTCGCGGCCAGCCGCCTGCACCATGCGTCGGACTATAGGGCTACGCATAGTCCGGCGGGAAAAGTCGCTCCGCAATAATGGGGATTATTAAACAGCAGACTTCTGTAGCTGTGAAGGCTGTGAATACATCTGCTGACCCTTCATCGAAAACTACTAAACTGGGCTTGCGCACGCAGAATTTTTTTCGATTATCTGGAGTTCGAGGGTGAGGGAGCGAGTATATGGCGAAAAAAAGTCAAAAAATTTCTCTCCATATTGATCCAAATAAAGCATATTGAGGTAGATGGGTGTTAGATATAGTAGCCAGCTAGTTCTCGCTTCTGAAAAATCGAAAGCACAGCCATGGTGCACGTTTGAAGAGAATGCGCCCGCTAATTTTCCATGTTTTTCCAACTTTTAGCTCTACCGGATGGTTCATAGGTAAAACCTATCATACAGTAATGTTACCCTATTCAACCTCCACAGCTTTCAGAAGATTTTTTCTCATGACTTCTCCTACCGCAAGGGGCGTCACCTGTGAGGGCAAAAACACGGCTTTTTGTGAACCGTGGACCAAACACAATTATTTAGGTGGAGCGCAGGTCATTTTTTATTACCATTTAGTCAACCGCCGTTCAGGACAATTTTTCGCCCACTGAATCTGTTGTGCATGTGGACCGCCGAGTAATTCGAAGACGTGGATGTTGATCACCGAGAGTCTCGAAGACGTTGGTGTCGACCGCCGATAACGTTGAAGATGTGGTTAGCGACCGCCGAGAGATTCGAAAATGTGGATGTCGTCCGCCGAAGTCCAGGAACATTTGGGTATCTACCGCCGGACGAAAAGTTCTTTTTTGAAGGACCTCAATGTGTTGGAACGAAGATGTAACAATGATGTTTGTATAAAAGGCTCCTGATCTCCCCGTGTGCCTCTGTCGGCTCTTCAGAGCCGGACTTGGAAAGTGGCCTAGAGTCACTTATAAGAAGATCCACCGAATGATGGAAGATAATTTTAGTTCCAGAGGGAGGGGGCATCTCTCTATGGCCTGGGGAGAGAATTTCCTAATTGTGGGTTCATCTCCCCATGGTTAAAATGAAATGCACCCCAACGTGGAACGTGGCGTTGGGGTCACCCCTTCTACCTTTAATACGGGTCAACCGCGAGCAGAATGCTCGTCGACCGCAAGTGTCATCGGGCGTCACAAACACAGAGCATCTGTTGAGGTCTACCGTCAGCGAATAGCGCTTCGCGCACTGATCGTACGGTTGTAACACCCGACGACACTTGCGGTCGACCGGCATGTGGATCGGTGTCGACGCCCAAGAGCGCCTAGGTAATACTGTTCACCCTGATGGCAAATAGGGTGTTTCCGGTCTGTCAGCGGGAAGGCTTCCAAAACTGCTTAGCACAATTCTCGATCCATCATTTATTTCACACAAAAACACGTAACACAAACAAACAGTCATCGAGATTAAGGCCCGTAGTAAACCCACCACTCAGTCAGGATCATCTGAATGGGTGATAAGACGAGCCCGAAACGATTCAGACAGGGCTCAGACGAGTTCGAAATCGTATCGAGCGATAGATTGCTTTCAAGCGGTCGGTCTTGCAAAGCCTTGATGATGGGGGCATGATGATACCTGTGATTACAAGAACAACCGACCATTATTCTCTACGTGGTCGTTCACGAACCGACCAACTCTATGCTCCGTTTCTCAATAAATGAAATGCTGTTTGTTTCGTGGAAGCTGATATTGATAATGATACATTGATAAGCCGAAATCTCAGCTGAATCAATTAAGTTACTCCTTTGCTCCTTAAAACAGTCTCGAGCGCACTCCTGACCTGGCACGCTGTTTCACTCTTCTCTAGCCAGGAAGTCAGTCAGATCTGACTGAATCGATTCAGTCAGATCTTACTGAGTGATTCAGCTTAAGTTCACGATAATCTTCAATTCTGAGATTATTCGCTATATTGATTAAGTGGCCCCCGGGTAGAACTAAAATGACGTTGAAACTTAGAAAAACGCACCAGAAGTGCTCGAAATCCTTAAGTATCACACCGCCTCTTAAGTATCACAGGAAGTGGTATTCGGTGGTTGAAGCGAGACCAAGATTGTTAAAAACCTCTTTATTTGGCTGACGTTTCGGCGATTTTGGCTTCTTCGGAGCCTGGAAAAACCGAAATAAGACCCAAGAAACTACCCTCCCAAACCCCATTTCATTCTACAGAGAAGGATTCACACGGAAGTGAACCAAAAGAACGTAAGTCACAGATTATACCAACCTTTGAAGGGGACCAAGAGGTCCGACAGCCTTGGGTGGAAGTTGTGTTTACACCAACGTCTCTAACGAAGGTGCTCTGCAAGCTGTTTTTGAAATCCTTACCCAGCATCAGGCTAACATAAACTTGTTTGGGCTCACCATTTCACAAATCATGTATCTACTGGATAGCTGTCTAAAATGTAACATTTTCAGATGGTCTGGGAACTACTACAAACAGGTCAGAGGGCTGGCGATGGGTCAGCGTCTTGCCCCAGTACTCGCTGTGGCATTTATGTCGAAGATTGAGGAGCCCGTACTGGGTCGCAGGCCGCTTATCTACTGCAGGTACATTGACGACTGCTTTATTGTGTGTTCTACTCAATTAGAGATGGACACTTGTTTCGAATTGCTCAATCAGCAATCCGAAAACGTAAAGTTAACTCGTGAAGTACCTACAGATAGTTGGCTCTCTTTCCTGAACGTTCAGGTTCAACTTTCCCAAGGGTTAGTAAAAACTAGGTGGTATAGGAAACCAACAAATAAAAACATCATAATTCATTTTACCTCGGCCCACCCATCCAAAACCAAGCATGCAGTTGTTGGCAATATGTTTCGTACTGCCCTTGCAGTCTCTTCGGATAGCGAGCAGAAGAGTGTTTCTGCAAATCTAGCCCGCCGCATAGCATTCGAGAACGGTTATCCATGGATAGATGGCCGCCATACGGGACGTCCACGGTGGACCGCCCTCTCAGCTGTTCACGAGGAGGAAAGGACGAAAGTAGCGTTCCGCGTTCCTTTCGTCTCGGACCACCTCACTTCAGCGATCACGGCCTGTATCCGTAGGGCTGATCTTCAAGAAATGGTCTCCGTTGTCGAAATCCCTCCTGCCAACCTTAGGGGGCGATTAGTTCGCAATCGCTTGTATGACCGGGTCTGCCTTAATCCCTCCTGTGTAATTTGCCCATTTGGTAAGGAGGGTGACTGCATGGCCTCTGGAGTGGTATATCGCATAAACTGTCGTCTGTGTGGGGAGGATTATATAGGGGAGACTGGGAGACCACTATGTGTCAGGATTAAGGAGCACATGGACGGACTGAACAAGTCTAAATTGTCTACTCCGCTTGGGGAACACAGGGTGCGCAGTCACGACAACAATTGCATTTCAGTTGCTGTTACGATCTTGGCACGTGAAAGCGAAATCTCAGCGCGCAGAACTCTTGAAGCCTTTTGGATTGCCGCAAAAACACCCAAAATAAACCGAAAGGACGAATGTGCTGCGGTGACCCAGGAGTTGGCGCCGTACGTTGACCTCTGCGAATCCTGACCAGCCGGTCATAATCTGAGGGCGGGTCTGAGCGTGGGCGGTCCCAGGTCTTCGAGGGTGATTCTGAGGGTTCTTACTAGTCAGTCGCCTAACAACTTCCACCCAAGGCTGTCGGACCTCTTGGTCCCCTTCAAAGGTTGGTATAATCTGTGACTTACGTTCTTTTGGTTCACTTCCGTGTGAATCCTTCTCTGTAGAATGAAATGGGGTTTGGGAGGGTAGTTTCTTGGATCTTAATTCGGTTTTTCCAGGCTCCGAAGAAGGCGAAAATCGCCGAAACGTCAGCCAAATAAAGAGGTTTTTAACAATCTTGGTCTCGCTTCAACCACCGAATACCGCAAGTGTCAATCAACATGCCAAGATTTATGGAGAGTCGCACGTGGACAATTCTATCACAGGAAGTGTTTGTTGCGACAATACAATGTTTTGTGGACCCGTCTTTTGCAATTCTCTACTATATTCTGCTCCGTTCTTTCCTTAGGGCCCTAACTAATCCTGTTTTGCCTGAAATATTCTTCCATTTTTGATTAGCTCCATTCTTTACCGGTGGCAACCACCGTGAACATGTCCATCCAATCGGACAACTAGTCCATGCTTTGAAATAATGTCACTGAAATACGACGTTTTAATGCGTTTCTCGTCGTTTCTTCGTAATTTTGGTAATACTTGGGGGCCAACGCATTGTTTTATGTGAAAAACTCGGGGACGAAAATCGTCGTGAACACTGCCTTTAACTTGTTTGTTGCTGCCTTTCTCTGTTTAGCCTAGGTCGCTATCCTACAACACGTACGTCTGAAATGTGTGCGGCTCATCTGAATTCTTTTCAGAACATGGATTCAGATAGGCTGAACTGAAATTTTTGCCGGCTCTACTACGGGCCTAAGCACACTGTCTTTAGAGTATTAAGATGAACATCTCGGGGCAGTACCCGAGAAACTATATTGGCGACTAACAGAAAATTATTTCTATTACCTAGCTCTGGAAGATATGCAGCACCAGGTGGCAGCAGCACCTGGTGTCGGAGAGCTTTCGCGCTAAATTGCAGCGTGTGCAAAACATAGTTCTAACAATCGATACTGGCTTTGCGAAAAGCTCATCCAAAGGAACCTTTACATGAGTAGAAATCCATGTTGCCAGTCAAAACGTCTTGTAAATTTAACCACAGCATGTGTGTATTAAAGCTCTCGAGCGAGGAAAACATATGCTTAGAAGAATTATGAAAACCCATCAGAGGAGATCAACAAGGACAGCTTTAATGAACGTCCCTAGTGAAGTGCACGTACAGAGATAAGCAGATTCCAATTAGAACAGGCTTCGTCCCTTGCGAGAGAAGCTCAAAAGGCGGCTACAAACTCCATAACGAGTAGTGACGTTTTGAACTTGCGAAATTGAGTCTTAATTCGGCGACCATGCCAGATGGACATCTTGCCTCGCTGCGCATTGCCCAGTGTGTATTGTTCATGTACTATGTGCACAAAATCGATAGCAGCAGACCGGACTCAAGCCTGGACTGCTCAGTTTCGGACACGACATTTGGCATTTAATCATGTGCACCAAGATCACCAAATCTTCAATCACAATTCAGCTGTGCAGAAGTCCTGCTTTACTCGTCCGGTTTTTCATTTACGACAAAGATCAATTTTTAACTGTAGTAGGAGGAGAGCAAAACGACAATTTAAAACACAGACAAAGATAGCGAAAAACAAGTCTTCGATTTGTAGATCATTTGAATGTCCTGTCCTGAGATCCTGAAAATTTTGTTGCCTTCTTGAATTTTCCACTCGAGACCCAGATGTCTGTAAATACGTTGAAAGCATATATCGCGATTCTCTAAACATTCAGTGAATGCTTTTAAAAAATACATAAAAAACGTAGTAATGAATTCATCTAATCTTTCTTGCTTGAGTCGTGCTCCGGGGCAACAGCCCCACCAATACAGGCACACGTTCCTGCAAAGCCAGGTGATGCTCATATGATGGTAGTTAATGAGCTTAGATTCCATGGTAGGGACACTCAACGCTTAACTCTTTATCGATATCAACAGCCTTCTCCGGAGAAATTAGAAAATAGAAAACGGCTCGTGCTAGAAGGATTGAATGTGGACTTCATCACGAAACTCCATATAAACAATAAGGCATGCCCAAAATTCACCTTTCATGAAACAGTTAGCTCTCAAAAGTGTCTGTTTTTGTTTCCTGTGTAGCTTGAGAGTAGTTCCTGGGCAACAGCCCCACCAGTCAAACTAGTCGCTCCTGCAACAACGGTTGCATCTTGAATTCTGGATGTTAATTTAATAAAATAGTAAAATTCTTAATTCTGCCAACCAGGTTTGTTAGGTGGTCACGCTTTATTGGTCAACGTTTCGGCACAGCGCCGTTTTCAGAGACCTGAAAGTGGAAAACACGTTACGCAACCTACACGGTCAAGCGCATCTTCGCCCTAAGGCGGTATCGACTCGCGCAAAAAACTGCAGAGAGGCAACACCTCCTGCACCAAAACCCACCAGGAGCGCTTCCACCAAGACCAGCACACACTGCGGTTCCATGGTAGGGACACTCAACGGGACACACTCATTTTTGTGAAATCATACAGTTGTTATAAATATGTTGGTATACTCTGGTGTTTTGTAGATAGAGATTTTTTTTAGTATGGTCGTTAGTATGGTCTGGGGGCAATGTAGGACCAGACTAATCTTTATGGACGTGCTGAAAACATTAATAACATTAATAAAATAGAATACGAGCTTAATATATGTCTTCATGAAAGTGTTTGCGTTAATAGATGTTTTGTGAGCAAAACACATAAAAAGCTTAGTGGTAACTGGAACTAACCCTTGCAGCTTGATCTTGGTGTTTGGGCAATAGCCCCACCAGAGGTCGCTCCTGTAACAACTATTGAATCTTGAATTCTGGATGTAAATTTAATAAAATAGAATCCGAGCTCAATATGTCTTCATGAAAGTGTTTGCGTTAATAGATTTTTTGTGAGCAAAACACATAAAAAGCTTAGTGGTAACTGGAACTAACCCTTGCAGCTTGATCTTGGTGTTTGGGCAATAGCCCCACCAGAGGTCGCTCCTGTAACAACTATTGCATCTTGAATTCTGGATGTAAATTTAATAAAATAGAATCCGAGCTCAATATGTCTTCATGAAAGTGTTTGCGTTAATAGATTTTTTGTGAGCAAAACACATAAAAAGCTTAGTGGTAACTGGAACTAACCCTCGCAGCTTGATCTTGGTGTTTGGGCAATAGCCCCACCAGAAGTCGCTCCTTTAACACCTATTGCATCTTGAATTCTGGATGTAAATTTAATAAAATAGAATCCGAGCTCAATATGTCTTCATGAAAGTGTTTGCCTTAATAGATGTTTTGTGAGCAAAACATATAAAAAGCTTAGTGGTAACTGTATTTAACCCTTGCAGCTTGATCTTGGTGTTGTGGCAACAGCCACACCAGAAGTCGCTCCTGTAACAACTATTGCATCTTGAGTTCTGAATGTAACTTCAATAAAATAGAATCCGTGCTCAATAAATTTCCATGAGAGTGTTTGCGTTATGGATGCTTTGTGAGCAAAACACATAAAAAGCTTAGTGGCGAGCGTCTTTAACCCTTGCAGCTTGATCTTGGTGTTGTGGCAACAGCCACACCAGAAGTCGCTCCTGTAAAAACGATTGCATCTTGGATTCTGAATGTAACTTTAATAAAATAGAATCCTTGCTCAATAAATGTTTCAATGAAAATGTTTGCGTTAATGGATGTTTTGTGAGCAAAACACATAAAAAGCTTAGTGGTGACCGTATTTAACCCTTGCAGCTTGATCTTGGTGTTGTGGCAACAGCCCCACCCGAATTCGCACCTGTAACAACGATTGCATCTTGAGTTCTGAATATAACTTCAATAAAATAGAATCCGTGCTCAATAAATTTCCATGAAAGTGTTTGCGTTATGGATGCTTTGTGAGCAAAACACATAAAAAGCTTAGTGGTGACCGTATTTAACCCTTGCAGCTTGATCTTGGTGTTGTGGCAACAGCCACACCAGAAGTCGCTCCTGTAAAATCGATTGCATCTTGGATTCTGAATGTAACTTTAATAAAATAGAATCCTTGCTCAATAAATGTTTCAATGAAAATGTTTGCGTTAATGGATGTTTTGTGAGCAAAACACATAAAAAGCTTAGTGGTGACCGTATTTAACCCTTGCAGCTTGATCTTGGTGTTGTGGCAACAGCCCCACCCGAATTCGCACCTGTAACAACGATTGCATCTTGAGTTCTGAATATAACATCAATAAAATAGAATCCGTGCTCAATAAATTTCCATGAAAGTGTTTGCGTTATGGATGCTTTGTGAGCAAAACACATAAGAAGCTTAGTGGTGACCGTATTTAACCCTTGCAGCTTGATCTTGGTGTTGTGGCAACAGCCACACCAGAAGTCGCTCCTGTAAAAACGATTGCATCTTGGATTCTGAATGTGACTTTAATAAAATAGAATCCTTGCTCAATAAATGTTTCAATGAAAGTGTTTGCGTTAATGGATGTTTTGTGAGCAAAACACATAAAAAGCTTAGTGGTAACTGGATCTAACCCTTGCAGCTTGATCTTGGTGTCTGGGCAACAGCCCCACCAGGGTTATTTCTAGGTCACGAGTGGGCTAGAATCTAACCCAACACGGATCGGCTGGTTAAGGTGGGTTAGATGCGGTTAGCCAGCCAGACGTGCAATTCCGTACAAATAGTGCGATTGCGCTAAACTTTTAATATGACGCCATGTTTTTCCAATGCCCAAATCCTATTAATTTCGCCCTAGCTCTTTTTTCTTACGAAAGTTCGACTTCCTGAATGCTTATCTTCATTCACATAAATGATGTCGATTACTTCGTTTCACAACATATCACTTATTTTCTTTTCAGGCAACGTTTAGATTTCAGAATGACAATTGTAATCTTGGGAATCGACACAACTTCGCCTTTTCATAAATTACGTTATCTTTATCGTTACGTCATTAATGGAGCCAGGAAAAAATCATTAAAAAAATTAAAATCGTTCCGATGTTCAAGCAGAATTTCAATTAATTCCGAAAATCGATATTATTTGGTTATAAGTAATAAGTTTATTACATTCGCGAGAGGCAATAGTGAGAAAAAAACCTTTATAACGAGAATCAATTGTGAAAATAGATGCTGCAACATATATCCATAACCGTGATATATTGATTGGTTTGATATATTTGGTAACAAACAATGGTCTAGAACTAGCAAACGGAGACAGCATCCAATTACACGTCGGTAGAAATAGCTATGAAAATTATGGGGGGTTGGACAGCTTGAAAAATGAGTTCTCGTTTTTTTAATCAAAATTTGTTCATGAAGAGAAAAAAGCTCTGCTATCTTGTGAAAGAAATAATTTGTCTTCGAATGATGTTGAAAGACTAGGCTTAGAGGTCAAAGTCGCTGGCCAAGGAATTTCAAATATTGTGGGATGAAGTTATTAACTGTTCGGGAAGAAATCAAAAGAATAAAAAAAACATCGACGATAACAGAATCGATCAGCTGGCCGCGACGCTGCATGGCGAGAAAAATTGCGCGCGGGAAAACGGGGGGAGAGTGGCAGTGGTTTGAACGGATTCCCGCTCAGCTGCTGAGTGCAGCTATCTCCCTGTGAGACACCAACAATAGGTTCAAACACGATTTGACCTGAGTTGATCAACAGACACTGACTTACCAGTTTCAAACACGTTTTGACGACCGGTTCGCAAGCCGAGCGGGCGAAATCATTCAAGAATCGTTGGCTGGCGTGCAGGATTGGTTTGGGCACGGGTGCGCTTGCTAACCAACCCAAACCGTAACCAAACCAAACCAACAGATGTGCGTTCATGAATCGCACCCCAGAAGTCGCTCCTGCAACAACGATTGCATCTTTTTCTGGATGTAACTTGAATAAAGTATAATCCGTGCCCAATAGATGTTTTCATGAAATTGTTTGCCTTAATAGACGTTCTATGAGCATAAGCGTGTTGAACCTTGAATGTTTAGTATCAATACCCAACTGTAGCGTAGTTTTTTCTACAAAGTTAAATACAAGTAGGACACTATATCGCCACATCTTTTAAACCACTGAGTGAGTTTCATACATCCTTGTCTGTTCATAGCTTCAGCCGCTAAGCCCTGGGGCGGCATGCACGTACGCGGCGGGTTAGGTTGGGGTTAGGCAGGGTTTGGAGCGTCGGTGCGTTTGATGATAGCAGCGCAAGGGCTAAAAGGGGGTTAGGCTAGCACTGGAAAATCGTTCCCTCGCAAACCTTACGTAGGAGGGTGGGGCAGCCGAAACCCCGTTGAGACCCCAACTATTGATTATCTCCAGCACTCGCACAGCAATGATCAAACGCGCCGACGCCCCAAACCCTGCCTAACCTCAACCTAACCCGCCGCGTACGTGCATGCCGCCCCTGGTGAAGAACCCTGTGTGAATAGGGGGACACATCGCACTCTACTTCTCCTTCAACCCATTCACCACCACGTGTGGTGACACGCTTTTCAAAACCGATTTCTTGGCCGCAAGAAGGAACTTACAAACCTACATATGATCAAAGCATCGACCTACCCTGGATTTGAATAGTAACCTCTTGGCCCGCCGGTACGCCTAATGCAACAACGTATTTGGACCTTTTCAGAACCGCCGTTGGTTGAGGTGAAAGAAAAAACGCCCTTGCAGAAATTTCAAGAGCACCTTATTTGCCGAGTTGCGGTTTCGAGGTTTTGCTCTTCTAAAACGGAAGGGTGTTGGGAGCTCAAACTGTGATCATGTTCCCTCATCGTTACTAGCTACAACACGAAGGGAAACGATAAAAAGCAGTCACCCGTATAACGCTATTCAAGCTGACGCGTCCCGACGGTGGGAAACGGTATACGGTAATCCAATATTGAATGCAGTCGTGAATGGGTTAAAGGCAGTGTTCACGATGTCCTTCAATTGTGAGATTATTCGCTATATTGTTTGAGTGACCCCCGGGCAGAACTAAAATGACGTAGAAATTGAGAAAAGCGCACCAGTACACGGAATCTCTAAGCATCACACGGCCTCTTAAGTCTCACAGAAAGTGTTTGTGGTGACACGTAAATCTTCGGCAAACCTTTCCTTCGCATTTATGCGCTTTCTATTGCTCCGTTCTTTGCTTCAGACCCTAAGAAATACTTTTTTTGCCTTAAACATTATTCCATTTACGATTTTTTTTCATTTTTTTTAGCCCCACTTTCCACCGGTGACAATCACCATGAACATATTCATCCAACCGGACAACTAGTCCAAGTTATAAAATGATGTTACTCAAATACGACGTTTTAAAGCCTTTCTCGCCGTTTCTTAGTACTTTTGGTAACCCTTGGAGGCCAAAGCATCGTTTTATGTGAAAAACTCGGGGACGAAAATTATCGCGAACCCTGCCTTCAAGCTACACGTTATCGAGTGGGTATCATCTACTCTGTCTAGAGCGAGAATTTTGTGGTGATTGTAATTTACAAGGTGCACGCGCCAATCGCCACACGGCGTGGTTGCTGCCGTGTATTTAAAGGCATCGTTCGCGCTGGAAATCAATTTTCATTTTTCAGGCTCAATTTCATGATTGAGCCCGGTAGACCACACACTGGTAAACTTTGGCGCGTCAAAAACGTAGGGCAATGAGGTTGGAAGGCGTCAAAGATGAAGATCCGCCACCAAATCTCACCAGTCATCTAGCACTTTTTCCTAGAATGTTGATGCGACTCTAAGACAACATGAAAAATAGTTACGGCACGAACTCTGCATGCAGAAAAACTCCGAAAATGACAGTGACGTGGTCTCCAAAAGTAGAAAAACCTCAAAAACGATTTTGGCGCGAAATTCAAATTCGTATTTACAAAGTGTTCCGATTGACTTTTCTTTACAAATAAAGGTTTTTCATGGGCCCCTTCGACATTTTCGTTCACTACAGAGGCCAAGCTACACAAAAAAAATAGTATACGGTTTTCTGCGAGTACGATGCCTTCAAAGCAGAGAATAAGGGAATCATTGCGAAATTGTTCTGGTCCAGCAGTTTCCCAATTGCTTTGCACACTCCTAGTCGGGTCCCACACATTTTTCCTGGCGCTTAACAAAGTTTGGCGCCGTCTTAGTTGAGTTCCACACTCATTCTTCTGCAGTTGGCGCATTCGAAGATGGGTCCAACAGTTTTCCCGCAGCTCGGCGCTGTCACAGTTGGGTGTCACAAACTTTCCCCGCCACATGGCGCGCTCCCAGTGTATTCCCAACCAGACACATGAACTGACCATAAGGATCCTAATGCTGGGCATGAGCCCTGTCTGCTTCAAAGGAGTCCTCAGATCCGGAATGCTCCTCATCCAGGGTGTAGGTCGAACAGTGATGTTTAAATAACCTTTTACTCATATGGAAGCCTCTTTTATATGAGCAGTGATTGTCATATAATTGATAATCCAACTGTTTACATTTAATAAAGACATTTCAAAGACATACTTTCATATCATCTGTGTGTGCTGCACACAATCAATTACCCCCTTCACACCCGTATGGGAGTGCTGCACACGCTCCATAAAGTTCTGGGCTCACCCACTGTGGTCCTGCACGCATTTAACGACGTCCTGCACTCTCCCACTGGGGTACTGCACACGACTCCTCAAATCCTGAACAGTACTAGGTTAGGTTCTGCACACATTCCATGACGCCGTGCAGACTACTACTGGTGTCAACATGATCCTTGGCATCTTATAAGTGCTACTGGGGTCCTGCACACGTTCCCTAATCCCCTGGGCACTCCTACTGGGCTACCGCACACATCTGACAACGTCCTGCACATCCTCACTTGGGTCATGCACACATTGCATGATGTTCCACGACGTTTCGCACACTCCTACTGAGGTCCTGCCCACATACCATGGTGGCCTGCACACTCCTACGGAGCTGCCTCACACATTTCACGACGTCCTGCACACTCATAGTGGGGTACAGCACACATTCCCTGACATCTTGCACAGTACTGATGGGATCCTCCACACGTTCCATAATGCTTTGCGGACTCCCACTGAACTCACATTTCACGACGTCCTGCATACTCCTACTGGTGTTCTGCACACATTGCTTGATATCCTGCACACTCCTAATAGGGTCCCGCAAAAACTATATACCTACCGGCGCACTTCTACTGGAGTTCTGCACATACTCCATGACGTCCTGCTTACTCCTAATGAGCTGTACTTGGGCAAAAGTGCAAAAATTTTCGAATTTTCGAATATATTCGAAAATCATTTTTTTCGTATTTCAAATTTTCGAATATATTCGAGAATCAAATTTTTCGAATTTCAAAGTTTCGAACGAACTCGAAAAAGATATTTTTCGAATTTCAGATTTTCGAATATATTCGAAAAACTGATTTTTCGGATTCTCGAGGATTTTTTTCTAGTTTTCGGATAAATTTTCTCGAATTCACAAATGATAACCCCGATTTCGAAAATTGGTTTTGTGCTGTCATTTACTGTGATTATCCTTTTGTAGAAGTTACCACAATGTTAGACGCTATTCATACGCCACGTGCGTGACGAGCGGGCGTGGCGTTGATGTATTAATAGCCTGACTCCTCGCCCGCGCGCCACGAGCGTTTAGCACAAGACGCTTGGCCTCAGGCGAGACTTGACCACCACTATCCTTTCCATGTAAAGCGCCTTATCGCAACCAAGCGCCGAGACCCTAGCGCCGCTCACAAGACCTACTACTAGGCCACGACGCGGCCTAGAAAAATTTGCTGCCGCCGAGCTTGCCCGGCTTCAGGGCAGGGCTAAACACTCGAGCTTGAAACCTTTACGTTCTTTTGCCGCCCCGGAAAATGCCGCTTTTGAGCTACAATGAAGCCAGTGTTCTGGATCACTCCTAATTTAGCCGGAAGTTGGCAACCAGCCTCTTTCCACATGGGAATGCTGGCGAAATTGATTCGCGATCGGAACTGGTAACGAGACAGTGAAGCGCGACAAATGCTGCTATAGCGGTAATAACGATCGAGGACGTTTTCTCCGCCACCGCAGCGTTTGCCGCATTTTATCATTTTTTTTAAGGAGCGGCATTTTACGCGGCAGCAAAGGCATGAAAAGGACGTTATTCGAATGGTATAGTTTTGCGACACGAGGTCGCGCCGCTCTGTACAGCGACAGTGGCAACGACAGGCAAAGGCACATTTGTAGTATGTGAGCCCTCCACGACACGTCGCTGCGACGGACACGCGGCAACTGTTCCTACGACGGCGAGTGCCATTGCTTAAAGGCAGCGTCCGCGCAGAAAACCACATCTGTGTTTTCTTCTCAATCCAATGTATGAACCAAGTGGAGACAGTTGGCGAAGCTTGAGGTCTCAATGTTGCGTATTCATAATGCTATAGGCTCGTGAAAATCGCTCCGTGGTCTGAAAAGGCGTTTTCCCGGTCGATAATCTAACACGAGGAACAGAAACCCCACGACAGTCTTCGGCCGGCCGCGGAAATCCAATTTTCTAAATTCTTTATTCCGAAGAATCTTCGAGTTAAGACGTGGATATTGAAAGCCTCCTATTTTTAGATGATCATTGACAGCAGAAAAGCGAAAGGAATATCGGAACCCAGAAAGTTAAGGGGGCTAAACCAATTCAGCCGTTCAAATTTTCGATATTTGTGTAATACACAAGACACACCGGACAGACGTGAGAAAAAGGAGGCTGAATGCTGCGAGATTTTCAAACGAGTTTTTCTCGGAAACTTGAGTGTTTTGGGTGGTCTCTTCATGATATATGACAACCTGGTAAGCCTACCTGCCCAAAATTGTGAAAAAAATAAACACGGTTTTTTGCGCGTACGCTGCCTTTAAATGCTGGTGCCGCATTTGTGCTAAATGCCATGACTGTCGCTAATGGCAGCGACAATTTCCCTCATGTGGTATGAAAATAACCCACATGTGGCCGGTCCGGCCACGTGTGGGTTATAACAGTGCCATTGCAATGCAAATTTTATCAGAGGACAGCTACATAATAAATGCGAAAACGAGTGAAAAACGGTTTGCGTTGGCTGGCCGTTCAAGCCAGTCTATCCCATCGATGGAGCACCTAGTACGGTGACGCAATATTTCTCAGGTAAAACTAGTTGTCCAGAATATATCGGGAAGTTGTCGAGAATCGGTCTAGAATCGAGAAGTTGTTTAGAAAGTGGAGAGAAGTTGTCGAGAATTCTGGCAGATGGGTAAGTAGTCGAGAATTCAGGAGAAGGACATAGTTGTTTAGAACTACGTGAGAATTCTGGACAACTTTTCCTCGAAACGAGAATGTTTCGAAAAGTTGTGGAGAAATCAGGACACATCGAACTTGGGCAAGCTGGTTATCGTTTATAATTTATTCCACCGAATTCTTTCTATGGCGATTCCCATGTTTTCGAGTATTGAAATATCGGTTTTACCGGAAGATTGTAAACTGAAGTTAATAAATTTCAGAGCTTTCGCTATTCCAAGTACTTAACTTTCTTTTTATGTTTCGTAACTGGAAAAATGAGATTTTTATTATCATTATTCAAAAAGTTGTTCCGGAATTATCAAAATGACGTAGAGAATTAAGAATATTCATTCGAAAAAATCTTAAGTGATTCAGACCTGGCTTAAAGGCAGGGTTCGCGATAAAATCGGTTGTTGTGCTATCCCCATGAAAAGGTAGGTCTGGGCATCACAAAAGTGAAAATAAGTAAAAAACTGAATAAAAAACGCTCAGGAACAAGTTATTGCTTGGTGTCCTCCCGCCTCCAGCTATCGGGATTTCTATGAAAGCATGTTTTGTTAACTTTAATTTTGCTTCTAAAGTAATTTCTGAGCACTTCTGTAGCCTCCTGACTACTTTAACAGCAAAATAAAAGGCGGATAAACACGCAATAACGAAAATATCGTTAATTAGGGGGCCGGCCGACAACCAGTAATTAGCCGTTATACCTTGTATTTAAGCGTTTTCCCCGCGGAATTCCGGGTTTTTTCACTAATTTTCACTTTTGTGATGACCAAACCTGCATTCTCATGAAGAGAGCCCAAAAATCGTTTTTATCGCGAACCCTGCCTTTAAATATAAACCTCTTTACATTGAAATACTTCTTTGGCATTCTGTTGGTGTGCAGTGTCCTATTCCAGTTGGGTTGCTCCTTCACTGCCTAGGTCGTTGTGACCTGAGCCTTGTGTTGGCAGATGAGCGAAGCCCGTCTCCACGTCCTAGAGTATTAACAGGCACCACCGCAGGTACTTACCATTCGAAATCTGCTGACCCTTTACCGTTGACGAGGCATCCGCTACCTGGGGTCCGCCCACTATTGGCTACTCGAACCTCGTATGCCCCACTATGCCGGCTTTTGTAATTATCGCTTATTCGTTTTTTTTTTCAAATATAAGATTCATTTAAGAAATTCAGTCTGAGTTTCCGAGCAATTTAAGTTTTCGTTTTCTAATATATTCCATTCATTCGAGAAACTAAATCAATCGTATTCAATTTTTTTTTGCTTTTTTTCAAGTGCTATGTTCAACAGGAGAACCGAAAGATTTGATTTTTCGAATTTAAAACCTATTTTCGGGTCACTGCACTCGATTATTCAGCCTGAAAAAAGTTCAAAAATATATATGACGTGTTAGATAGATTTTCTGAATCATCATTCCAATCGAATTCATAGAGGGTATACAAATTTATTCATTCATTCGAGAAAAAAGCTGTGGATTTTTACTCGGGTTTAGTCATTCATTCGGAAATTTGAGAAGGGCTTTATTCGAAAAATTCACCCATTCGGAATTTCAGAGACGCATTCTTGCTATACATATAAGTAGCGTAGGTATCAACGAGGAAAGTCGAATACTGTGTGATAATGGCCACGTCTTGAATGCTGAATAGCATTATAGTTGTACAAATTCGAAAAAAAATTCGAACAAACGAAAACTGAAAAAAAAACTTCGTTCGAAAAAGTTTGAAACGACGAAAAAGGAAAAGAATTCGTTCGATCTTTTTCATCGAGTTTCAGATCTTTTTTTTCTGAAACCGGTCCCAACCCTTTATTTACACCGCTCGGTCAAAGAATGAATATTGCACAAGCATTCGATTTCTAATCAAGTTGCGTTCGCTCACGACAACTCGGCCCGAGGAATAAAGGAACAGCGTAACCTAAGGTTCGAGATGCGTTTACAAAGTCGAACGATTTTCCAAAAAAAAAATGGAAAAATCAGATCTCGAACGAATGAAAATCAAGAAAGGAGTTCTTTTTACGAAATTTCGAACGAAAGAAATTTGAAAAAAAAACGTTCGACAAAATTTCAAGGTCTGAAAATAGAAAATATTTACTGGTGCTGAAATCAGTACTTACAAATTTAATAAAAAAAAACTGACGCTTTTGATAACAAATCAAACAATGTAACATGATAAAGCATGAGTTCATATATATTCGTCTTCTTATTTCCTTATTTTATTTTAAATTATTTCCTTGCGAAAATGTGACGGACTCTCGAAAGGAGAAATCAGTCGAAAAGCTGCTGTGGAGAATAAACCGAAAACTTGTCGAGAATAAGACGAGGAGTTATCGAGAATCAGGCGAAAAGATGTCGAGTATCAGCCGAGGAGTTGTCGAGAATCCGGCGAGAAGTTGTCGAGAATCAGGCGAGGAGTTGTCGAGGATTAGGCGAAAAGTTGTCCTGAATTCGTACGAATTCTGGACAACTTCTTTCTCGCCGGATTCTCCACAACTTTTTTCGCCAGAGTTCACACGATTCAAGGGTTTGAGAACCACGAATCGGGCTTGCAGTGAATAGGTCAAGATGGTGCTTCGATGGAGTGTTGTTGATCTTTCGAAAGTTGATAAAAAAGAACTTCTAATGGAATGATAATTGTGCATTCCGATTATTCGAATTTCGAAAATTTGAATGTGCTCTTGAAAACATTCGAATTTCAAATATTATTCGAAAGTCTGTTTTTGAAATACTCGAATTTCGAATACTATTCGAAAGTCTGTTTTAGAAATATTCGAATTTCGAATATCATTCGGAACCACTTTTTACGAAATATTTGGATTCCGAAATAGTATTCGAAAGCCCGTTTTCAAAAAATTCGAATTTTGAATATTATTCGAAAACCAAAGCTTTCGGTTTTCGAATTTTGAATGATTTGAAATTCAAAAAATCATTCAAATGTTTTTCGAATAAAATGATTCGGTCCGAAGTATATTTCTTAGACCCAGCACACTTCTTGGCCTCCGGCACACTGCTACTGAGGTCCTGCACACACTCTATGACGTTCAGCCTACTCTTACTGGGGTTCTTCTCACACTCCATGACGTCTTGCACACCCATACCGGAGTCCTGCGCACTCTTCATGCACTATTCTACTGGGGTTCTCCACACGCACACGCTTTGCCCTTCGCGCTCACCACAATTAACCATAACAGAAATTGCACGGTTGGGCAGAACAAGTGAAAGAACATAAGATAGCCCACTAATCGGGCTAAACGAGACAAGCAGTGATTCTGAACTTCTGGGAAAATTTTCATTTGATAGCCGGTTGTAGGTTAGGAGCGCTGTGGGCGGTTGGTCTTGGTCGTTTAACATACTATAGAAAGAGCGACCCTGATTTTTGCATCTAGGAGACCAACCCGACAACTTCGCAACGCGAGAGCACGACCAATGAATTCAGAGCTACTGGAGCCCTAAAAGGTAAGCTTTAAAAAATTTAGGTCGTTTGATGAAAGCTATGGATGTGTTTGAGTAAGAAGTGCCACTCTCATGTAGTACAAAACTATAGAGTCACTTCACTTTTCTCAACTTTATGTTTCCCGCTGCAACCTGGGCTTCAATACGCGACATTATGGTGCAAAACTAGTGTGGGGGGGGTAATCAGAATTCAAATGTGGTATGGGTGATACCTCTTCCAAAAATCAATTTTTTTCATGGAGTTTCAAGGAAATTACGAGTGATGACGTTATCACATATGTGATATAAAATGAAATTTTCAGTTTCAAAGATGAATTCTGTTAGTAAACCCTCAGTAGCCCCACTCAACTATTTTAGCACCCACATTGTATCTTAAAAAACGTGCGTTATCAGGTCAAGTTCAAAGGAATAAAAAGAGTGGTTGGATGGAATAAATAAAATTATTCACAGTGGTTTATGTATTTACTACACACGTTCAAATGGCGTGCCAACATCATGATTTGAAAAAGCAAATAACGGTGAATATATGAAAGGACAAAACATGAAACACCACCAAAGAAAACCTTGAGACATGTGCCTTTGGTTGGTCTTTCACATGTGCTGCGTGGCGGCAGGAAGCTAAACTCTTCACGAGCACTCCTTGCAGTGACAAATATGCCTTCATGTTTCATGGTGGGTGCAAAAGTAGTTGGGTGGGTTTACCGACAGAAACGTAAAGATTCACCTCTAAAAAAGAAAATTTCTTTCAATATCACATATGTATGTGATAACATCATCACTCGTAATTTCATAAAAATTTCATGAAATCAGATTTGTGATAATATCAGTATTAATTTGTGTTTGATCTCACCTAATTATTGGTAACTACGATATTGGAAAGAATGTTGATGACCACCCTGTGTACTTTGTCCCCCCACCCCCCCCCCCCCCGGCCTATAAAAGGCTACGATTTCGTTGTACTCACAGTTATTCTTCGCCTGCTGTTCGCCTATTCTTCTACATCAACTACCACGTCTACATAAAAGGTTACTACTGTGCTGTGCTTATCTAGGCCTAATTCCGGTCCGCAATTGCGTCTCGACACGCTTTGCGGCCGCACGCAGAATATCCCGAGTCAGAACAGCTTCCAGCGCCGCAGCCGCCGATCTGCTGACTCTAGGTGGGTTCTGGAACCGAACATAAAAAAATAGAAGAAAACTGTATAAGAAAGCATCATCGAGTTGGCTTCGACGCTGGGAACTCGACCGACTCGAGCGCGTGCGGCCGCAAAGCGTGTCGAGACGCTTTTGGAAGAGGTATCACTCATACCTCATTTGAATTCTGAGTGTCCCCCCCTCACTAGTATTTCACCAAAATGTGACGGGTTGACCAGGCTGCAGCGGGAAGCATCATAAAATTGAAAAAAGTGGGGTGACTCTGTAATTTTCTACTACTTGAGAGTGGCACTTCTTTCTCAAACACATCCATAGCTTTACTCGAAGACCCAAATTTTTTAAAGCTTGCCTTCTAGGGTCTCCAGAAGCTCTGATTTCATTCTCAGACAGTAGCAGGCCCTGAACGCAACCGGCTCCTCCCCTTCCCGCCCACTGCAACCGAAACGCAAGGCAGATGATATTACAACTTACGTCGCGTTCTGATTGTGATAGCAACGTGCAGTTCGTTCACTTTGCTCTCCGGACCACATACGTTGACTGACGCGCGCATGTCGAAACTCAGAGACGACACCCAGTCCCTAAACTCCAGCGTTCTGGACCTTGAGTCGACACCAAAGTCGACACGTCTACCCCTACTTCTCTTTGCTGAATCTTCTCCATGGGTTTACCGAAAAGTTTCCTTTTTCTTGAACCTCGTCGACGTATCATTCTTGAGGTGATCAGTTCAACGTGCGCCTATCATGCGGTTTTGATTTGATTGAACAAACGATGGCGTCTGAGCACACCCCTCTTGCAGGATCTCGGTTCTGAGAAATGTTTTCATCTTTTTTACAAGAATAGGGCAGTAGAGCAGTAAAGAGGGAACATCTGACAGATTCCTGCTAGGTTATACTTTTTTCTGTTTATATGATTTTTCCTTGTTCTTTCTGCGTGCTTGTCTAGTAACGTATGTGGGATTATTCCTCTGACCAAACGATATTATTCGAAGATTAGCTGTGTGATTTTTCGGATTTTGATTCTTTTGAAATTCCGAAAATTTTGATCTTGGAGTACTATTCGAAATTTGAACGTTTTGAAAAGACGGTTCCGAATAGTATTCGAAATTCAAACAAATCAAAAATAGGCTTCCGAGTATTACTCGAAATTCAAATATTCCAAAAACAGACTTTTAAATAATATTCGAAACACAAACACTTTGATTTCAATTATTTTAAACTTCAAATGCACTCAGAGGATAGCAGGCCCTGAGCCCACCCCGAATGTACCCGGAGCCGCGTCCATGTTGCGCTCAGGGTGACAAATTCGGCAATTTCCGGGCCACATATGTTGCGATCCAGGCCGCACGCGTTGCGCTCCGGGTGCTACCGACGAGATTGATGCACGCAGCGCCATCAGCGCAGCTATCAGCTGATGACGTCACAGTACATCATACAGCGTAAATGGTTACGCCCCGGGCGCTTTCTATAAACCGATTTTAGCAACACAGTTGCAAAAATCGATACATCGACGTGGTTCGGACGGTTCGCTGATCGATTATCGCACCCATTCAAGCTAATTGATTTTTCAGGGAAGAATCCAACGATTTTAACACACTCACCGAATTCCCCCACCCTACTGAATCTTCTTGAAATTATGTGACCCTTAATTGTCCCTCTCCTAAGCTAATGATGATCATGAAATACTGTGCTTATCTTGGCCAAATTCCGGTCCGCAATCGCGTCTCGACACGCTTTGCGGCCGCACGCGCTCGAGTCGGTCGAGTTCCCAGCGTCGAAGCCAACTCGATGATGCTTTCTTATACAGTTTTCTTCTATTTTTCTTAGTTTCCAGTTTCGGAAACCCTGCTTAGAATTTTGATTCCGTCACGATTCCCTTCACAACTTCACCCATTAATCTTCTGATTTCACCGCACCCATTAATCTTCTGATTTCCATTGTATGCGATTTCATCCAGGAAACAACCCGCTAAGCATTGGAAATCAATGCCTAAATTAGAGCGAGAGGATAAGCATCCTCTGGTTCCGAGCCAAATTTATTCTGTTCCCTCGCGCGCTTGTGCGGAGCGAAGGTAGAGACAGCGAGAAAGTGAGGGGAGAAGGACACGCAGCATACGCGTGCAGACACACGCGATAAATGGAAATAGGTCTTCACTCAGAAACAGAGGGTAAACTGCATATCGTATTTTAGAACACTCAACTTGCGTATTAAATCCCATTAACCCTCCCGAATCAATTTTTTTCCGATTTACGGCTTTTTGATTTTTCGGGGTGGATGACTAAATGCAAGAATGCGAGCGATTCGTTTTTCTCATTTTTTTCGAAATGATTAAATAAATTCGAAAAATTCGCTCCATTAATATTTGCAAAATGCGTTCGGAAGGTCATCATAACGTTTTATTTTTTTAAGACAATCTAAATATGGACTTCATTCTGATATTGATAGTATACTATAGCTTCTTGCCCTAATACCTCTTTCTAACTTTTCTAACACTACTTCACTCTGCTGGGCTCATGCTTTCGTATTCATCCTTCTTTTTCATCGACAGTTCTGTTCCTCACTGAGGAGCCCCGGCGGAGCTGTTTGATTAAGTTCGTCTGAGGCCAGGGGCGAAACGAGCTTTGTCAACTTCTCTTTCTTACCTTTACTCTTTAGATTAACCTACCATGAATTATCCGAGGATGGGGTCTAATGTAATTATAAAGTTGGCGATCATGTAATTGTCCATACCTGATGTATATTCCTATACATATGAACTTTATATACGTATTAGTATAATTTATTGGTACTACTGGAGTCAAGTGCTTTCTTGAGGGCAACCCAGGAGCACTTGGTCTCCAGCATCGCTAGCCGGGTTTTCACATCTGCTTCTAATATAAAGGTATCGATAATGAGCATTTTCCTTACTTTATGAATACTTCAGTCATATCTAATCGCCATTTTTCTTGCTAACAATTCCTCTTTTTTCATACTTCATCATGTATGTTAATTTATAACTTATACTAGTAAAATTTTGTACTTCACAATACTATTCTCTTTAACATTGATCAATACCCTGACTTTTCTAGCTGTCGATTCTCATCATGTCTAAGAAAATAGTTGATATTCTTATCTAACTTCGATTCTAAACACATTGATCACGAAGCTTGTCTTCGTCCGTCACGAAATGTGACACGCACCAGTGGTTCAGCATCTAGTTGATGCATTTTCTTCGTATTAATTCAATTTTTGTTTGCTCAATGTAACTATAGCTTCGCCCTCTCATTTGGAGCCGGTTGAAGTAGAGCTCATCGGGTTGTCACAATGCTGAAATCTACTTGTCACGTGGGTTCCACCGTGGCTGACCGCTCCGCTGTTGCTCCTCCCGGACGTTTGTGAGCGGGTAGGGCTATACGTTTTAATTGTGAATTATCGTACGTCTTTGTCAGTCAAGGATTATTGCACACACTGATGTTGAAGCATCTACATGTGGATGCATTCTCTTCTTCTCCTCCTCATATGTATAATGTAACTAGTCTTTGTTTAAACCTCTTCAATAATTGATACGATTGGCGATTCGTTATTATTTTCCTTCTCGTTATATATAAAGGATATTAATTGTAAGCCGGCAAATAGTTAATCCATTTCCTTTGATCATGACTCATCTTTTGTTGTTAGCTCTTAAAATACATTTTCGGCAAACCAGCCTTAGTTCTCTTTTCAGGTACACTTTGGGATTTAGATGCAATCCCAGTCCAATGCCTTCGCAGATTTATGGAGGGCCATACCTCCGAATAAAAATAGGGACTGGTACTGATGGGGTTATAAGCGGAAAATGTCAAGAGGGATCAGTTTTTCGCGCCACCCAGTACTAAGTCAAAACCTTGGGGATTGATAACCCCGCCAGCAGCCCTGGCAAACCCGTAAGGGAGATTATTCTCTGTAAGGGGTTTGGCCGCCCACTTACTTAGATTTTGGTCAAAAACTCAAGTTCCAAGTCAAGCAAAAAGCTACTTCTCCCTGTCTTCCTTCACCAAGTATAAAAATAGAGCTAACAAATATACCATAAAAGATTTTGGCAATGACAAAAAAGGTGAAAAATGTTCGGCTAAATGCACTGTTTGTAGACTTACAAACTTTGATAACTATATTGATTCCACCGTTACAGAATTCTGTATTAATACATTCACGACTAATGGCGCTAACTGTAGGTCTAGAGGTGTTATATATTGCTTACAATGCTCTAGTTATAATTTACGATATGTTGGAATGACAACTAGGAGTTTGAAAGAGAGAGTAATTGAACATCTACGCAATATTAACAACCATAAAATATTTACTCCATTATACACACATTATCATAAATGTAAATCCAACATAATTGTACACATTTTGGACTCTTGTCCAGAAAATACGGATAGAAACATTTTACTGGAGAAGGAAGAGTTTTGGATAAAACTTCTCATGACCCCATACCCTATTTAACTTATTGATAATATTAAAGGATATGGAAATATCTCAGATATCAGTAATCCACTTATGCATAAAGTCAAACATCCCTTCTTTGCTCTCAAAATTACCAAGGAACGGAATATTAGAGGTAGAAGAAAAAGGATAAATAGATTAAATTCTTCGGATGTTAAAAATATTATCGATTACATAGAGAAAGAAGGAAAAGATGGGTTGAATGCTATGAAAATATATAGTCTGATAAAACACAAGAATAAAAGAAATATACGAAGGCTTATAGAACTATCACGGTCGAATTCTTTCTTATCTAGTATCACCAACAAAACTAAGTTTCTGATTCTGTGCCTTCTTACTCATTTCCACTACCACTTGGAATGTAACGAAAGGCGTAAAGATGAACAATAAGATTACTACTACTTAAAGGCATCGTACACGATGAAAACCATATTTGTGTTTATACGTTCATTCGGGCTAGTAGGTCATGACAATGTCACTCAGAAAGTTTGACGTTCCAAAATCGCCTCTGAATGAAGATTAGCTTACCTCAAAACGGCTTCCTGGGTTTGGGGGGCCGGGCTTGGGGTCGATCCGTTGTTACAAGGAACAAAACTCCGTGGTTGCTGCCGGCGGGCGCGCTTTGACGTGTCGTAGGGCGCAATGCACACACCGGTCGATTCCGCATACGGCATCGATCGGAAGCAGCTGGCGGTGATGGGCGCCGCAGGTTGGTAATCCATATTAATTTCGTTGAAATCGTAATTGAGCGGCATCCTTGATGAATTGCTTCCAACGCTGCGCCAAGGAACGAAGCGTAGAACTGTTCCTTGCGTTCTCCGCGCAACTATCCCAAACTGGCGTCGGCGCGAAATTCAAAATTGCTATGAACTTTCTAAACATGGGTTTTTCTTAAAAAGTTGACGTTTTTGAGGGGACCTTTTGCTACCGTCATTTACTATAGGGATAGTACAAAACGAAAACGTCAAAATCCCAAATAAGGTTTTCATCGTGTACTATGCCTTTAAAAATGAATTATTTCAATAACTTTTCGGATGGGATTAATTTCAATAGAATTTTCAACAGCGTAGATTTGCCTAACCTTGTTCCTAACACTGAAATAGAACGTTATAAAAAAGTGAGAGTGGTTCATATTTATGATAATCCTGTATCTAGCATTGTTTTCAACTATAATAAAATGTTAAAAACTTTGGATACAAGTAGCATCCAAGAAATAATATCAGATGGATGCATTTGCGAATATGGTTGGGATGAATATAAAGATTATATTGATCTCCATCATCAACACATCATACCAGGGAATGTTGATATATAAAAAATTCAATTCTCAAAGAAATTTTGAATAAAGGAACTGAAAACAGAATAGAAAAGATGAATAACAGGAGTGAAATAACACTAACTTATTTCGACGCTACAGCGAAATTCATCAACTATATGGAAAATAAGTACAAGCTAGATGTTATGAAAATAAATAACTTGCAGTTGCACTTCAAAAAACAGTACAGAAAAAGACTCAAACCAATACTACATGGGGCTTCCGTCAGTAGGCAGTCTAATAGCCTGATAGAGTAAGAGCCTGATAAGAGTATAAAAGAATACCAGAAACACTTCATTTTCTGCCCTTTAGATAAAGCTAGCAATAATTATGGGATTATTTGTAAGAAATACTACACCATAACTCTCATGAAAGAACATGGACTTGATATCATGAACGGCAATTTTGAAAGAGAACAAAACCATAATGACACATATAAGCTGATTCAAAATGCCAATAGGCAAACAACCATTTTAAAGCATAAGTTTTCAAATATTAAAGCATTACTCAAATTTGACATAGATTGTGAGTTACCCATTATCTACGCTTTATCGACGAACTGACATAAGGATCCCATAAAATTCAGATTTATTACGGGAGCAGGAAACAGCAGCATGAAACCATTAGCAGTAGAACTGCAAAAAATTGTCTCGTTTCGCAAGACACATTTTATTAATTATACCAATGTGAGTTACCAAAGGAAGGGAGGACTCAAGACCTATTGGTCTATCTCCAACATTAACATAGCAGCTGAATTATGTAGATTGAGTACCAATGGGGTTCAAGTTTATTCTGCTGATTTTACGTATATGTTCACTAACCTTCCACACAGTTTTATTCTGTATAACACGGAAGAATTTTTGAAAATTTGCGTCAAAAATGCTAATAAGAAATGGATAGTTACCAATGGACACAGAGTATTTTATCGAGATTCTGAGCTAGATAAAGGCGGTTACAGATATTATACCATCACAGAATTGATATATCACGTTGACTATCTTCTACGCAACAGTTACTGTCGTTTCGGAGAACTTGGGCTTCAACAGATGAAAGTTCCTCAGGGAGGTAACTTCAGCCCATTGTTAGCCGATATAACAGTTTCCATGTTGGAGTATAGGTACTCTATTAGCGCGAAAATTGAAAATAACGTACTTTTCAAACCTTTTAGATATATGGATGACTTGCTTATAATCCATAATAAAGATGAAACATTTGTGAACAGTCAAATTTCACTAATATACAAGAATGTATTGGAGCTCAAAAAGACACATAATAATCCCTATAAAAGCAGTTACTTAGACATTGGTATAGAAATAATTAATAATAGAATGCACACAAAATTGTATAATAAGACAGATGATTTTAATTTCTGAGTTAAAAGATTTCCTCATGCTCATTCTGATATCTCTATAAAAGTCAAAGCATCCACAATTTACACGGAGACCTTGAGATTAGCTAATATCAGTTCAAATTTAGAATCCTTCACGGAAAAACTCAAAGAAATGAAAACAGTTTCAATTGGAAACCAATATACACCAGAATTCGTAGAAGTAAATATAATAACATCTATAAACAAAAAATGATAGCATATATGTTTAACCTAAGAGATGATAAGAAAAGTATAACACAATTGGTAAAAAGCATAACATGCGAAGTCTTCACTGTTGATAGGTCGGTGTTCTATACTGTCCTAAATAAGGACTGTGATCATATGGACTTCATTCTGATATTGATAGTATACTATAGCTTCTTGCCCTAATACCTCTTTCTAACGTTTCTAACACTATTTCACTCTGCTAGGCTCATGCTTTCGTATTCATCCTTCTTTTTCATCGACAGTCCTGTTCCTCACTGAGGAGCCCCGGCGGATCAGTTTGATAAAGTTCGTCTGAGGCCAGGGGCGAAACGAAATTTGTCAACTTCTCTTTCTTACCTTTCCTCTTTAGATTACCCTACCATGAATTATCTCAAGATGGGGTCTAATGTAATTATAAAGTTGGCGATCATGTAATTGTCCATACTCGATGTATATTTCTATACATATGAACTTTATATACGTAATAGTACAATTCATAAATATTGCACAAGTATGAGGAATGTAATGAATTTTAGGATGGTCGACTATTGAGCGCAAATGGAGCAGAAGAAATCAATTACAAGCCCCACAACAGAAACAGCGAGAATCCCACTCAAAAATCGCAGGAAGCTCAGATGCTCTTCCTTGTTTCAATCGATTCATCTAATTTCGAAATGCGCGCGTCAGTCAACGCATGTGGCCCGGAGAGCAACCTGAACGCACTGCACGTAGCAATCACAACCGAAACGCACCGCATGTTCGAATATCAACTGCTCTGCGTTTCGGTTGCAGTGGGCGGGGAGAGGCGGAGCCGGTTGCGCTCCGGGCTTGGTACTGTCTGAGTGATCAAAATGAGCAATAGTAATTTCAACAAAATTTTGTCGACTTTTGGAAGCATAGTGAGAATTCTTTTGACTCAACCAACGTATCGTTGACCAGCCTCGCCTTCACGTTCAGGCTGTCGTTTTAAAACCTTGCTGTATTCCAAATTCAAGCACATAGGCACATATGTACGTTTGCCGATCGCCTCTACCCCTTAGAGGTTCCTTAGCACTCATACACTGAGAGGGACGAGCGCAAGTCTACGGGGGGCAGCCTTCCGAGCCAGGGGTGTGCGGCAATTACCGTTTGCCGATTGCCGTTTGCCGGCCATTTTTGGGGCTTGCCGTTGCCGTTTGCCGAAATTTTCTTCTAAAACGGCAAATTTTCGGCAAATATGCGTTAAACACAGGATTTTCCCTCACCGCAGTTTCTGTGATGGTCAGCGATTTGAACTTGCTACAAATAGTTATTTTGACTATTACCAGCTACTAATTCCATCTTATGTAATGTATCATGATACCCATTCAATCGGTAACTGATGAAAACATGTTGACCGGGTAATCAGAGGATTTCGTTCGAGTTTGAAGTTGCTTGGCCTCCAAATGCCCTTTTTTATTCATCAAACTCTTAACGCCCTATAAATGCCAGAATTGCGGAAAAAAACTTTTAGAAGCGTCGATTACTGCAAGTTCAAAGATTACAAAACCAAGTGATATCAAAGTTGTATAGTCGAAGCAGCCTTTTTAGACATAATAACCAGTTGAGAACTCGCGTAAATCGGTCCGCTTATGGTCGGTTGGTGGGCTGATGGAAATAGTTGGGACAGGAAGTTGATCTATTCTGCGAATGCTCTGTCCAGCTTTTTATAAACTTAAGCAAATTTCACAACAGTCACTAAAGGCAGTGTTCAATAATATCCTCGACTTCAAAGTGATTAGTAGAACGAAGGGTTCACTCCCTGGCAGAGCCGAGTTTGTTGAGAAATGGTGTGAAGATGAAAAAAAGAAGACATTCTTGAGGCAACGATTTAAACCGCCTTTAACTTTTTACCATAATTCGATAGTATAGAGGCCCATTGCAACAGCATTGTCGAAAAACGGCTGGAAACGAGCAACCAGCCACCCACTTCCTCGGTAGCCACAGAGGGTATGGGTGGGGCGTGCACACCACATTCAAGTTTTGGCACTGTATGGAGCGATTTATTGCACGATTTTAGTCAACACTGTTGTTGTAATGAGCCTCGTGCCGGCTTGTAGGCCGAGTACACAGAAAAGGACGTGCCAGAGAGCAGTCTACCTGGCTAGACGCACTGCACGCAGCGCTCCAGCTACGGCGTGAGCGCAGCAGCCTTCCGTCGCGCTCGTCGCATTTACCAGTCGCAGTGTCTTTAGGTGCCTCTCATTCAGTGTATTTGATCATCATGCACCTTGGAGCTCTTGCTTTCCGGCGGAAATTTGAACGCTGCTTTTACCGTGGGCTTTGCATTCAACTAGACTCTTCTCTCTCCATTCTTGTAGCCTCACAAGGGAAACCTTTCAATCGTAGTTTGAGGTGAGCGAAATTGCGAAACTTGCGCGTACCTCTTGCCACTAATAGTAAAAATTGTGACTCCGGTCGTAACCTAAACCGCGCGCCGCTAATCACGGTGTAGACTTTGTGTAGAGGAATTGACAGAATTATCCCCGGTGATGGATAAGCTTACATCCTTGTTGATCCTTAAAGTGACACCCTATCACCCTTTGCTTTCAAGTAGCTTTTGATATATGGGACTTATCTTCCTGTAAAGGCAATTGAAACGCCAGGCACATAGTAACTGGCAGATATTGCATGGAGTACGACATGGCTAAGCAATAATTGGTGTCCCGCCCACATTGCGTAATCTTCTGAGGTCATCGAGACCTCACGAAGACCGAGGTGGCAGAGACCCCTCCTCCTACTGCACTGACGGTGAAAAGTTTGTCAAATGCGGTACGTCGTCTATAAGGTGCACTGTGAAGTCGGTGGAGAATCTTATATTGGCGAAACTGGAGGCCATTGCGATGTCGCTTGGACGAGCACATGAGGGCTTTATGCTCTCCACAGTCCTACCCCGACACTGCTTTTTCAAGACATCACACGCTCCGCCATGCTCACGAAGCTGTCCCAAGGATGACAGTGAGCCCACTACACCGGAACATCTCGAACACTGCTGAGAGGAAAATCAGAGAGGCATTCGAGATCAAAAGATGTTCGCCGGAAATTTACAATAGAGAGGAAATGAAGGAGGCACTACGACTGCTGACGTCAAATAGTGATTAAGGAAAAGAAATGTGACTCTTGTTGACAACTGGTCATAACAATTGTCGTTTGCTTTCAGCTCGAGTGGGCCGATTCAACCCTTCCTTCTTCCCGAAAAAGGAACCCCGCTCACGAGCCAACGACCCCTCAGCATCGCATTCCGCACTATTTCTCTTCATCCTTAAGTTGATGTGCTAAAATGATTACTATTTAGAGCCTGACGAAGGGTTTAAGACCCGAAACGTCGCAAGTAAAGGGTGATTTCTACTCTGTGTGCGTATGAACTTCAACACCACTAATTGAACAACAATAATTGGTGTATTATAGCACAAAAGTGATTTTGCCGTTTGCCGGCCATTTTCGGGGTTTGCCGTTACCGTTTGCAGAAATTTTAAACTCCCTTGCCGCACACCCCTGCTCCGAGCGCCGACGCTAGCCCCCTCGAGTGGGGGGAACGAGCGCCGAAATGATAATTGGCTTGAACGGAGCCCTGCCGTCACTGCCTTGGAGCCCAGCCGTCACTGCCCTGAGAACCTGCCGTCAGTGCTCTAGAGACCTGCCATCACTGCCGTCGCCGTCCCGTCACCGCCCCGGTGCACTGGCGTCATTGCCCTGAAGCATTTTTTCGTCTCAATTTTTTTCGTATTATTCTTGCATGTATCTATAGTAAATGATTTAGGGGTATGGTTTACTTTGTCGTTGTCATGAGCGACAGGCATGCAACCTAGCACAAATCGCGGCGGGCTCGCATCGGAGCAACGGCATCGGTCGTCGTAGGAACAGTTATCGCGCGTCTGTCGAGGCGACGTGTCGCGGAGGGTTGGCATAATGCAACGTACCGAAGCCTGTTGCTGTGCAGTGCACTGCGACGGTGGCAATTTTAAATAGCGAGAGCTTCGCGACAGGCGGTCGCTCTCGCTATGCAGAGCGACGCGGCCGTGTGCCGCAAAAGTATACCATACCCCTTAGGTGTATTATTATTCTGTATGTTGGGTGGAAACTTACCCTTTTTTCATGTTTACGGTGTTTTTTTCACAATATCGAGTGAAAAATGTGTTTTGTAAACCACTACGGTGCCCCGCGCCCCTACTCACGTCACACCATAATCGACAGCAAACTTTTGATTTTTGTCGTAATTTCGGAGAGAAAAAGCACTGGAAATGTTCAAAAATGGTACGTTTTCTGCCAACACACCTTATATCCCTATTTACTTACTACAGATACATACAAAATTTCCACGAAAAATCAAATAATCAGAAAAAATTTACGAATAATCAGCTTCTTATCATCGATCTTAATCATGGCTACAGTATACTGTCGCTCCCGGAGCCGTATCCTTTCCGCATTAGCGGAGAACGGAAATGCATCACGCATTAGGACTGTTATCATGTTGAGACAACTATTCACCTTTCTCCCAGCACGATTTCATCGGGTCTTATGATGCAACAGCCATGGACCGCAATTGCGCACCGGAATTAGGCTCCGAAAGCGACAGTAAGTGTCCTCTGTTTCAGTGTGGAATTTATTTGCGTTCATCGCGTGCGTCAGCGCGCGTACGCTCCGTCTCCTTCTTTTCACACCTTCTCGCTGTCTCTACCCTCGCTCCGCACAAGCGCGCGAGGGAACAGATTAAATCTGGCTCGGAACCAAAGGATACGCAACCGCACCATTGCCTTTTTCCGTTGCCGTTGGTTTTATTTGCGCAAAATCTGAACAACATTCGGAAGTTAAAGGCAAGGTCCGGTCAGATTTTGACACCACCGAAATTCGGGTGAGATAGATTGGGCTGGTCTAGCTGTACACCGTCCAAAATTTTCACAAACTCTAAGTCCGTATTTCTGGAGAAAACAGCCTGAAAGTCAGGGATTACGGTATTCACAGCATGATAATCATGGCTGGAATGACCGATAATTACACAGCACTTTTGAAGAATGCGTGGACAACGGCTAAAATATGGACGATGGCCACACTTTTCTGATTTTTCTGGATCATCGGCTCACGGAAGCGGCTTTAATAACTTGAAGAAGACCGGTTTTAACGCAGTTTTCGCATGTTCCTTCGGACTACCTGTACCATGAGCACAGATTCAGCAGAAAATCTCAGAATCGAAATTCTGCCCGGACCCTGCCTTTAAATTATTTACACGACTGATGCATTTGGGAAAAATCCCTGGAGTAAGGTTTTCGTTTTTAATTGTTTTAAAAATTCTGCAAAAAATATGAATTACGCGGATTCAGCTATTCGAAAGTTTCCTAAGATGTTTATTCGAAATCAATCATTCGCTCTGAAAAATAAAAAGTTCTTAGTCGAAATAAATCATTGATTCAAGAACTTCTAAGAGGGTGTACTGGGTTTATTTGCACATCCTAACAAGGGAAGTGTTCGGAGCGGTAAACGCACCTACGGAAACGGTATGCACTGTCAGTTTCTCTTGGTCCTCTCTAGTAACTTTGTGCAATATCCAGCCCCGAGCTGTTGATTCCGAGGAGCTACGAGCCCGCAAAGTTTGGCTCTCACGGCTCATTGATTTCGGCCGCCTCCACTCATAGATCGGGTCAATCAGGAAGGAAGGACGTTGAGTGTGGCGGCTTAGTGTAGTCAGAAGCGATATGGACTCTTGAACATGTGATGCTAAATCTCAGAACATTTTCGTCTACTTGATTTCGACTTTGAGAACAGCTTTCTGCTTGTCGCCGTAACGAACCACGGTATAGTTGTTCTTACGTGGATAACAACTTGAGACTCCCCAACTTGTGATCAACAATTGCTCTTACTGTAAGAACAACTCTATAACATGTTAGCAGCCTAATGCTGTTATCTAGTTGTTGATACCGTATAGCAGAACGTAGCTGACAAGTATAGTCTATAAACTTGTAAACAACACTTTGCCATCCACCCAAACACTACTCTGTCGCTGCATTGATTTCTAGCAGTGAGAAATACTAGGAATCAATTAAGGGATAAAGTAGTTTTCCCCAGTTGGCTCAAACCTTATCTCATGTGTAGAACACTAATTAGGACTTACCTTACATTTCCGGTGGGCTTTTATAAAACCATGTGTCGATAGTTGTAGGTATGGGACACAGCATTGATAATCCATTTTCTAAATCCCCTAAATGCCTCAGAGATTTAATTTACAGGAGATTTCCAAATGTGGGCATTTTTTTAGCTTTGCGTTGATAAAAGGGGTACACGAATGGCAATTTTCAGGATGTTCAAAAAAAATTGTATGAGTTGGGGCTGAAAACTTGTTTCTAGAGGGTGAGCAACGGCAGTTAAAAAGCTTTATGCCTACCGTAACCTACAGTAATTCTGAGTCTGGCGAGGACTAGACCCTTTTCAGCGCTCTAAATCACCCCCATATGAAAGTTTTGAGCCGAATCCGAAATTTTTTTCTTAACACCCCAAATATTCCCTGATGGCTGTACCTTACCTTACCCTTACCTTTCTGTGAAGCAAGGAAAAGGCCATTTTTCGGAAACCCCGCAGCCATTCAGGGAATTACAAGCACGGATTGTCTATGTACTGTCACAGACCTACAGCAACGACAACATGGTTTTACAAATCTCGCGGGAAGTTTGAAGCAGTCCCTAGTAAGATACGGATCGCAACTCCTACAAAACACCGTTCTGTTGACTCGCAGGTAACCCTCACGGCGGCGGCGGGGTGTAACTCGTCCAAACGCACGCACGTGTTATCCGTGGATTATGAACAGGAATTGAAACCTCGGGGTGTGCGAAACTCTTGTACGAAAGTGCACACCTTCACAGCCTTCACAGCTACAGATGTCTGCTCTTTAATAATCCCCATTATTGCGGCGCGACTTTTCCCGCCGGACTATGCGTAGCCCTATAGTCCGACGCATGGTGCAGGCGGCTGGCCGCGAGAAGCCGGCAGCCTCACTGGAGAATGGGATTTCGATTCGCGCGGGGTGATCTACCGTCGCAGCTCCGTCCATTCATCAGATTAAAATGATTGCGCGGTCGCTCCTATTCCAATTTGAAATTGATACCTTAACCTTGAAGCGTACCTCAGAATCGTGGGTTTACACACTAAATTAGCCGTGGAGCACGAAAACTGCTCGGGCAAGATCTTCGCAGCTGCCTAGAACCACCCTGAGGAAAGTCGTACCTGTTTTTCAAAGCCTGGCGGCAAGGTAACGGTACTCCCATGAAATTTTTGATTTACGGAGGATTCGCCCGATGCGTAGCGCGTAGAGAATATGCCCGCGTGGCCACTCATTGCAATATGACCACTCATTGCTTATATGATGTTTCCTAGCGCAAGCGAAATTTCGCCCTCGCGACGGAAATTTTCTGCCCTCCTTGCGGGTATTTTCTTCCCTGATTGCGGGTAAATTCCCCTCTTCATGCGGTTATTTTCTCTCCCCCTCGCGGGCGAATTCTCTCCTCCAGGCGGGCATTTTCTCCTCTCTCGCGAGCAAAATCTCCTGCTGAAATGTACGCGTGCGGCTCGGGCAAAATCTCACGCAATTCCGTTAGAGGATTTACCTCTCAAAAGCGGAAATCGCGGAGCAAATTTCATGCCAGAAAGGGAACCTTCGAGAAATGTGGAATTCCTGAAAATTTAGCTTCCTGGCAAGACTAGCGATTTGGCGACACCATGTAGTAGTAAAAAAATGTTTAAAAATATCTTAAAATATCTTCAAAAATGTTTTGGCGTAAAATAGCTTTGAGTATCAAAAAGGCTAGGAAATGAAGTGAAATAACTAAAAATACGATTAGGCGGTCAATTATAGACCAGCTATCGAGAAGTAGGGACAGACGAGGGATCGGATTTTACAAGCTTCTCCGTTAAACTTATCGAAGCAAAATCAAGCGGGCAACAAAAACATTAGGCCGTTTTCTTAAAGGCACAGTACACCCTCAGATATGAATTTTGAGATTTTCATGTAATTGTGTAGTAGATCCCCCCTGTATAACACGTGCCAAATGCGAGGTCTCAATTCCTCCAAATAAGCGAGATATAAGCGGCCACCACAGGCCCGACCCCCTTCGCTCACCACCACAGGCCCGACCCCTACCAGATTTTCGAACTCGATAGCGGCTCGATGGATGTATGAATTCCAACAAGTCATCGTTCTTCAGTCCATTGCTGGGATATCTCCCTATCCTGGCTCGCTTTCGCGCAAAGCTTTCGAATGAAGAGAAATACAGGCCTGAGACAACTCGTCCACCAGTTTTTCACTCTCAAAATCTAGGCATTTTTGAAGAGCCATAACTCTGTTCAAAGGGGGTCTTGGACGATTTGAGAGATACCACAGTGATCAGCTTGCGACTCTCTCCAAGATAAGCATGAAAACTAGAAAATAATTTTTTGGGTGTCCTGTGCCTTTAAAGCTGTAATAAGGGAATCAGCGTAGGTCAAGGTAGGTTAACACAACGCTCCCGTTATATGATCTCTAATCGGCCGGCAAAGTGGATTTCAAGTTGCTTTCCTCTGTGGATGAGCGCTATGTGGGGTACAGTTGTTTTGAAGCCAATTCATAGTTGATAGTCTCTGGCAGAAGTCGATCCTTAGTTGAAATGAAGTGGTTTCAAGCTAAATTAGTCGAATTAAAGTTGATTTTGCTGGTGATTGCTGGAAATCAAGTAATCCAAAAAGTTCTGAGAGGTTCAATTCCGCACCTGTGTGTTTTTTCGCAATTGCATTGGGATTTTGTATTCTACGTGAGTACACCGCCTTTGTTATTGTTTTACCGTTGTAAAGCCTTTGTAATCACCCTGATATCACATGGGATCATTGACGAACAGTAGACCACATGACTTTACAATCGATAACAGCGATAGCAAACTTATTTATGTGTCTTTGTTTTTTTTGTCAATTTTTTTTAAATTCACCAATGACAAACTGGCACATAGCGTTGGAAACATAAAGACTATTCACAGGAAGGGCAGCGGATGAAGGACAACGAAATAAGGATAACGAAATATGGGTAATGTGTGACAAGGTAAGTGTTTTGGTGGTAAACGCATCTGCTAAAACGACTAGTATTCTTAGTATCTCTTGTGGCTCAATAGTAGAAGTGCGCAGTATCTGGCTCCGAGCCGCAGGTTCCAAGAAGTTATGAGCGTTTTTTAAGCTTCGCGAACAGGCAATTTTTCGGGAGTTTCAAAAAATTTCCTCGGTTTTTACTCAAAACTTGTGTGTCGAGGTGATCTAGGGTGGTGAAGACGAATCTGCAGTCCGTTTGCTGAAATTCTGCGATTTACTGTAGGTTACGGTAGGTCCCATGTCATTAAGGGGGCGAAACCCACATTAGTATTGTGAAAATTGACAAACGGACGTTAAATTCGTGTTCACCACCCCGAATAACCCCCGTACACAAATTTTAAGTCAAATCTGAGATTTTAACCAAACTACCGGATACCTACCGTAATCTACCGTAATCTGTCAAAAATCTATAAACGGACTCCAGATTCTTGTTTAGCACTCCAAGCAACCCCTAGAGAAACATTTTGAGCCATTTTTCCATAGCATTCCGGAAATCGGCAAAATTCACATTTTGCCCTCAAAATGTGAATTTTTTGTGTGAACATTTTGCCCTTTTGAACAAATTTAGTAGAGAACTTTGGAAAATTAACAGATAAACTCCAAATTCGTGCGCACCACCCTTGATTACCCTACATACAAGTTTTGAGCGATATTCGAGAATTTTTCTCTGAAACACCCAAAAAAATGCCTGATGGGTACCCGTGCCTTTTTGCGAAGCTTGAAAAACGCTCATAACTTCTTGGAACCTGCGGCTCGGAGCCAGATACTGCGCACTTATACTATTGAGCCTCAAGAGATACTAACAATTCTAGTCGTTTTAACAGATGCGTTTACCACTAAAACACTTACCTTGTCACACATCATCCATATTTCGTTGTCCTTCATCCGCTGCCCCTTTTGTGAATAGTCTTTATGTTTCCAACACTGTGTGCCAGTTTATCATTGGTGCTCCAATTGACAAAAAAAACAAAGAAACAGTAAATAAGTTTGTTATCGCTGTTATCGATTGTCCATTCATGTGGTCTACTGTTCGTGAATGATCCCATGTGATATCAGGGTGATTAAAAGGCTCCCAAACACTAAACAATATCAAAGGCGGCGTATTCGAGTAGAATACAAAACCCCAATGAAATTGCAAGAAAACCACACAGGTGGGGAATCGAACCTTTAGCACCACATGTTTAGGAGTCCATATTGATACTGACTACACTAAGCCGTCACACTCAACGTCCTTCCTTCCTGATTGACCCGATCCATGAGTGGAGGCAGCTGAAATCAATGAGCGGAGGGAGCCAAACTTTGTGGGCTCGTAGCTCCTCGGAATCAACAGCTCGGGGCTGGATATTTCACAAAGTTGCTGTAGAGGACCAGGAGAAACTGATAGTGCATACGGTTTCCGTAGGTACGTTTACCGCTCTGAACACTTCCCTTGTAAATGCATTGGAAGAAGGAGGAGAATCTGATGAACATCAGGGGTGTGTTCTTAAATTGTTAAGCGTAATTACTATGAAACCACCGTAAATCGTAAGTCGTAAGCAGCAAATAAAATCAAAAATCACTGAAATTTCTTGAGACTACTATGGTAAAACATCTTGCAATAATTCGAACGCATTTTTTCAATGAGCAATAAAGAACAGCTTCGATTTTTTCAATGCTTTCTGAGCTGCATATGTCAAAGTGACCCTATTCGAATGATCAATCTGGACGAGTTTGTATTCGCTGGGAGGGGGGGCTGGAGTCCGCGAAGCTCATGGGCGGAGTGTACATTTTTTCGACTCGATATTCCTCAAAGTTGGTATTTTTGACTCGTTTTTGACGCTTCTAACGGCGTAAGCGTTCTAATTGGAGCCGGGTGACCCCAGTAACGTAGTTATCTCAACAACTTTTTCGGGCGTGTCTTCTGTTTTTGCTCAATGTTTGACAGCTGAATGCATTTAATGGGGCCTCCCATAAATGCTGGGCAACGGGGGAATATTTATATTCGCTAAAGCTGCTGTAAACGTTAGAAAAGAGCCAAAATGACCATATTGGAGCGATTCTGAATGGCCGAATCTGAGAGCTCCGCCCTGCCAATAGCGGCAAAGGAATGCAGGAAATGCGTTGAAACTGGTGATTCTAAGATTTTGAATTCTATCACTGACGAAAATGAGAGTAGGAGACCACCATAGAGGGCTGAAGGTTGGGACCATCAACGCAATGGGTAGTGCTTCGCCGCTAAATCATAGTTGATTTTTTGAACTATGCTCAGCTGCTCTTCTCCTTCAGTAACGTGCTGGCTCCCTTTCTTCATGTGGTTCACCCTGTATTTCAATCTTACTCTTAGTCCTGTGTTTTTATGCTCCTCTTGTTGATCGTTGTGGGATCTGAGTAGGCGTAGCCTTCTCAGACGGCGAGCCATGAACACTCCTTGAAGCTATTTTCGGCTCTATTGAAGCGCTCTGCTCAGTTTTTCCTGCAACATAGTTGTGGGAATCATTATAGTTGTTTTTCATGGAAAACCCGAAAACCAATCTAATCATAAGGGGTGCCTTCAAATTGCGTTGCGTCCTAAACAGTAGATTGTGAGATACACGCCACACGCAACGCGGGTCAGGTATCTAGCGTCTCCAACTCCGTTCGTGCGCCCCCTTGTCGTGATAATAGGATCACCTCTAAGATTTAAAGTCTGGTCGTACTCCAGTCATATGCTGGAATTGGTCCTATTTCCTGACTAGGAACATTAGTTTACGCAAAGTGGGAATGGAGCAGGTCAATTGAAACTAACCGTATTTTACTTCCATCGCATGGGTTTTTAATAACAAAAAATTACGATTTACGGTTCAAAATGTCGTAAATCGTAAACTGCAATTCATTAAGCAAGCATATTTTCTTTACCAGCTCCATATGTAGCACTCAAACAGTACCCGCTGGAAGCACGTAAAGGATACCCGCTGGAAGCAAAATCACCGGGATGTCGTAGGTTCATGCTGTGTCAGTGCGCAGGAATCATGATGACCTCCGTGGAGGCCATCGTCAATTTCTCTGGGCAGAGAGTTTTTACCATTGGAAAGGTGTTGGTCGGCCTCAGCTGTCCTAAGGATTCTACAACAAAGGTCCGGTTTATAGTTGAACCGAAAACCCGTTTAGAAGTACCGATGCTTGATCCTTCTCACCCTTATGACCCTTTTGTCTCCACTTCATTTGATTTGAATTTATTCATTCATGACTATTTGAACCAACCATGGTAATTAACTCAGACACTCGTGGGCCCCACAAGGGACGACCCCCCAGGGTAGGAGACGTCTGAAAAAAGTTCTTCTGAGAGTTGGAGGATGGATAGAGTAACAAATATCTATGTTCGGTTTTTCCTGCGGGCCTTCCGATATTCCAAAAAAAAAAGAAAAAAAACTGTTTGCAATCACCTGTAACCCCCCTACTCGGAGCAACTGGAGGGAGTTTGTTTGCTCAGCACACATTAAAGGCAGTGGTCGCGATAAAATATGCTTGTCTTCTTTTTCTCTCTAAACCCTTCTCTGGCTTTAGAGTAGTAGGACCTATAAGGGAAAATCGCGAAAAAACCGCTGTTCCGGGCCAAATTTCAAGCCTGAAATTTCTTGTCTTTTGATAATGGACGTGCCCACTCCACATTATCGGCATCGATGATCTCCAGTATCAAGAACATCAGCTGGCTTGAAATTGAATTAAGTATATTTACGTACTTATCTTGTCAGAAACATTGACTAAAGTGCTTGCTTTGATTAGTCAACCATTTTTATTAGGTAAATTTGCCTTTTTGTTCTTCCTCTGAATGATAATGTTTTTTGAGTGCTCTTCATAAAACTGCGATCTTTTTGAGCGGCGCTGTGCACTTGTGCACAAACTGGCATCTTTGGGCCCTAGAAACTCTAATTCTAGCCCGTTTTTTACCGCGCTACCTCCATAGTTTTACAGCTGTTTTCGATCCGAGCCGATTTTCGTAGCTCTTTCAATAACACCTTCCATCGTGACCACCGCCTTTGAGTTACAATAAAATTGCCCTCTGCAAGGTTTGACGGTTTAATTCTGGTCCATTCGTGAGATATAAGTTGTTTCCAAGCTCACTGTGCATTTGATTCCTTGTATCAGTTGATTGATGTTGCCACGGCCACCGTGCAGGGATGGTCGAGAGGATAACGATGGGGAATGCTAAACTACGAAGGGAAGCTGGGTTGCGTGCTTGATTCCCGCAATGCATCTTCTGGAAAAATTGTTTTGCATTTCTTTGATTGCTTATCCACAAAGTTTCTCATTCACATTTAAACTTGCTTTTTTTCTATCTTACTAGATTTACAAATTCTATCGCGCGAATCCCTTTAGTACATGCGCGTTTCCTCACCTTATTCAAAAATTATTCTTCTCACCTTCTTGTGCTAGCATTTCGGGTAAATTGAGAAATACTGCAATGCAAACATCTTGTAACTTTGTTTTACTTCTCTCGAGTAAAGAAAAACATCTTCCTTTAACACACAAAAGTCGTTTGCGAGTAATCGTTGAAAATGCGTTGCCATTGCAAGGAGCGAAGCCCTTTCTCAAAAATTATCATAATGGCCGCAGTTTCCATTTTCACAAGGCGACAGACAGGTGCCTAGTACATCTGCTGACCCTTCATCGAAAACTACTAAAGTGGGCTTGCGCACGCAGAATTTTTTCGATTATCTGGAGTTCGAGGGTGAGGGAGCGAGTATATGGCGAGAAAAGTCAAAAATTTTTTCTCCATATTGATCCAAATAAAGCATATTGAGGTAGATGGGTGTTAGGTATAGTAGCCAGCTAGTTCTCGCTTCTGAAAAACCGAAAGCACAGCCATGGTGGACGTTTGAAGAGAATGCGCCCGCTAATTTTCATGTTTTTCCAACTTTTAGCTCTACCGGATGGTTCATAGGTAAAACCTATCATACAGTAATGTTACCCTATTCAACCTCCACAGCTTTCAGAAGAACTTTTTTCATGACTTCTCCTACCGCAAGGGGCGTCACCTGTGAGGGCAAAAACACGGGTTTTTGTGAACCGTGGTCCAAACACAATTATTTAGGTGGAGCGCAGGTCATTTTTTATTACCATTTAGTCAACCGCCGTTCAGGACAATTTTTCGCCCACTGAATCTGTTGTGCATGTGGACCGCCGAGTAATTCGAAGACGTGGATGTTGATCACCGAGAGTCTCGAAGACGTTGATGTCGACCGCCGATAACGTTGAAGATGTGGTTAGCGACCGCCGAGAGATTCGAAAATGTGGATGTCGACCGCCGAAGTCCAGGAACATTTGAGTGTCTACCGCCAGACGAAAAGTTTTTTTTTTGAAGAACGTCAATGTGTTGGAACGAAGACGTAACAATGATGTTTGTATAAAAGACTCCTGATCTCACCGTGTGCCTCAGTCGGCTCTTCAGAGCCGGACTTGGAAAGTGGCCTAGAGTCTATTATAAGTAGACCAACCAAATGATGGAGGATAATTTTAGTTCCCGAGGGAGGGGGCATCTCTCTATGGCCTGGGGAGAGAATTTCCTAATTGTGGGTTCATCTCCCCATGGTTAAATGAAATGCACCCCAACGTGAAACGTGGCGGTGGGATCACCCCTTCTATGAGAACCTTTAATACGGGTCAACCGCGAGCACAATGCTCGTCGACCGCAAGTGTCATCGGGCGTCACAACCACAGAGCATCTTTTGAGGTCTACCGTCAGCGAATAGCGCTTCGCGCACTGATCGTACGGTTGTAACGCCCGACGACACTTGCGGTCGACCGGCATGTGGATCGGTGTCGACGCCCACGAACGTCTAGGTAATACTGTTAATCCTGATGTCAAATAGGGTGTTTCCGGTCTGTCAGCGGGAAGGCTTCCAAAGCTGCTTAGCACAATTCTCGATCCATCATTTATTTCACACAAAAACACGTAGCAAAAACAAACAGTCATCGAGATTAAGCACACTGTCTTTAGAGTATTAAGATGAACATCTCGGGGCAGTACCAGAGAAACTATATTGGCGACTAACAGAAAATTATTTCTATTACCTAGCTCTGGAAGGTGCGGCAAGAGTGTGGCAGCAGCACCTGGTGTCGGAGAGCTTTCGCACTAAATTGCAGCGTGTGCAAAACATAGTTCTAACAATTGATACTGGCTTTGCGAAAAGCTCATCCAAAGGAACCTTTACATGAGTAGAAATCCATGTTGCCAGTCAAAACGTCTTGTAAATTTAGCCACAGCATGTGTGTATTAAAGCTCTCAAGCAAGGAAAACATATGCTAAGAAGAATTTTGAAAACCCGTCAGAGGAGATCAACAAGGACAGCTTTAATGAACGTCTCTAGTGAAGTGCACGTACAGAGACAAGCAGATTCCAAGTAGAACAGGTTTCGTCCATTGCGAGAGAAGCTCAAAAGGCGGCTACAAACTCCATAACGAGTGGTGACGTTTTGAACTTGCGAAATTGAGTCTTAATTCGGCGACCATGCCAGATGGACATCTTGCCTCGCTGCGCATTGCCCAGTGTGTATTGTTCACGTACTATGTTCACAAAATCGATAGCAGCAGACCGGACTCAAGCCTGGACTGCTCAGTTTCGACATTTGGCATTTAATCATGAGCACCAAGATCCCCAAATCTTGAATCACAATTTCTTGAATCACAATGACATTGATGAGCTGAGATTCGATGGTAGGGACACTCAACGCTTAACTCTTTATCGATATCAACAGCCTTCTCCGGAGAAATTAGAAAATAGAAAACGGCTCGTGCTAGAAGGATTGAATGTGGACCTTATCAAGAAACTCCATATAATCAATAAGGCATGCCCAGAAAATCACCTTCCATGAAACAGTTAGCTCTCAAAAGTGTCTGTGTTTTTGTTTCCTGTGTAGCTTGAGAGTAGTTCCTGGGCAACAGCCCCACCATTCAAACTAGTCGCTCCTGCAACAACGATTGCATCTTGAATTCTGGATGTAAATTCAATAAAATAGAAGCCGTGCTCAATAAATTTCCATGAAAGGCGTTATGGACGCTTTGTGAGCAAAACACATAAAAAGCTTAGTGGTGACCGTATTTAACCCTTGCAGCTTGATCTTGGTGTTGTAGCAACAGCCACACCAGAAGTCGCTCCTGTAAAAACGATTGCATCTTGGATTTTGAATGTAACTTTAATAAAATAGAAACCTTGCTCAATAAATGTTTCAAGGAAAGTGTTTGCGTTAATGGATGTTTGTGAGCAAAACACATAAAAAGCTTAGTGGTAACTGCATCTAACCCTTGCAGCTTGATCTTGGTGTTGTGGCAACAGCCACACCGGAAGTCGCTCCTGTAAAAACGATTGCATCTTGGATTTTGAATGTAACTTTAATAAAATAGAAACCTTGCTCAATAAAGGTTTCAAGGAAAGTGTTTGCGTTAATGGATGTTTGTGAGCAAAACACATAAAAAGCTTAGTGATAACTGCATCTAACCCTTGCAGCTTGATCTTGGTGTTGTAGCAACAGCCACACCAGAAGTCGCTCCTGTAAAAACGATTGCATCTTGGATTCTGAATGTAACTTTAATAAAATAGAAACCTTGCTCAATAAATGTTTTAAGGAAAGTGTTTGCGTTAATGGATGTTCTGTGAGCAAAACACATACAAAGCTTAGTGGTAACTGCATCTAACCCTTGCAGCTTGATCTTGGTGTTGTGGCAACAGCCACACCGGAAGTCGCTCCTGTAAAAACGATTGCATCTTGGATTCTGAATGTAATTTTAATAAAATAGAAACCTTGTTCAATAAATGTTTCAAGGAAAGTGTTTGCGTTAATGGTTGTTTGTGAGCAAAACACATAAAAAGCTTAGTGGTAACTGGATCTAACCCTTGCAGCTTGATCTTGGTGTTGTGGCAACAGCCACACCAGAAGTCGCTCCTGTAAAAACGATTACATCTTGGATTCTGAATGTAACTTTAATAAAATAGAATCCTTGCTCAATAAATGTTTCAATGAGAGTGTTTGCGTTAATGGATGGTTTGTGAGCAAAACACATAAAAAGCTTAGTGGTAACTGGATCTAACCCTTGCAGCTTGATCTTGGTGTTGTGGCAACAGCCACACCAGAAGTCGCTCCTGTAAAAACGATTACATCTTGAATTCTGAATGTAACTTTAATAAAATAGAATCCTTGCTCAATAAATGTTTCAATGAAAGTGTTTGCGTTAGTGGATGTTTTGTGAGCAAAACACATAAAAAGCTTATTGGTAACTGGATCTAACCCTTGCAGCTTGATCTTGGTGTTGTAGCAACAGCCCCACCAGGGTTATTTCTGGGTCACGAGTGGGCTAGAATCTAACCCAACTCGGATCGGCTGGTTAAGGTGGGTTTGATGCGGTTAGCCAGCCAGACGGGCAATTCCGTACAAATAGTGCGATTGCGCTAAACTTTTAATGTGACGCCATGTTTTTTCAATGCCCAAATCCTATTTATTTCGCCCTAGCTCTTTTTTCTTACGAAAGTTCGACTTTATGAATGCTAATCTTCATTCACATAAATAATGTCGATTACTTCGTTTCACAACATATCACTTATTTTCTTTTCAGGCAACGTTTAGATTTCAGAATGAAAATTGTAATCGTGGGAATCGACACAACTTTGCCTTTTTATAAATCACGTTATCTTTATCGTTAAGTCACTAATGGAGCAAGGTAAAAATCATTAAAAAAACTAAAATCGTTTCGATGTTCAAGCAGAATTTTAATTAATTCCAAAAATCTATATTATTTGGTTATAAGTAATAAGTTTATTACATTCGCGAGAGGCAATAGTGAGAAAAAAACCATTATAACGACAATATACTTTGGTAACAAACAACGGTCTAGAATTAGCAAATGGAGACAGCATCCAATTACACGTCGGTAGAAATAGCTATGAAAATTATGGGTGGTTGGACAGCTTGAAAAATGAGTTTTCGTTTTTTAAATCAAAATTTGTTCATGAAGAAAAAAAAAGCTCCGCTATTTTGTGAAAGAAATAATTTCTCTTCGAATGATGTTGAAAGACCAGGCTTAGAGGTCAAAGCCGCTGGCCAAGAAATTTCAAATATTGTGGCATGCAGTCATTAACTGTTCGGGAAGAAATCAAAAGAAGCAAAAAAAGCATCGACGACAACAGAATCGATCAGCTGGCCGCGACGCTGCATGGCGAGAAAAATTGCGCGCGGGAAAACGGGGAGAGAGTGGCAATTGCTCGAACGAATTCCCGCTCAGCTGCTGAGTGCAGCTATCTCCCTGTGAGACACCAATAATAGGTTCAAACACGATTTAACCTGAGTTGATCAACAGACACTGACTTACCAGTTTCAAACACGTTTTGACGAGCGGTTCGCAAGCCGAGCGGGCAAAATCATTCAAGAATCGTTGGCTGGCGTTCAGGATTGGTTTGGTCACGGGTGCGCTTGCTAACCAACCCAAACCCTAACCAAACCAAACCAACAGATGTGCGTTCATGAATCGCACCCCAGAAGTCGCTCCAGCAACAACGATTGCATCTTTTTCTGGATGTAACTTTAATAAAGTATAATCCGTGCCCAATAGATGTTTTCATGAAATTGTTTGCGTTAATAGACATTCTATGAGCATAAACGTGTTGAACCTTGAATGTTCAGTATCAATACCCAATTGTGGCGTAGTATTTTTTTACAAAGTTAAATACAATTAGGACACTATATCGCCACATCTTTTAAACCACTGAGTGAGTTTCATACATCCTTGTCTGTTCATAGCTTCAGCCGCTAAGCCCTGGTGAAGAACCGTGTATGACTAGGGGGACACATCGCACTCTACTTCTCTTTCAACCCATTCACCACCACGTGTGCCACAGGTGGGACACGCTTTTCAAAATCGATTTCTTGGCCGCAAGAAGGACTTACAAACCTACATATGATCAAGGCATCGACCTACCCTGGGTTTAAATAGTAACCTCTTGGCCCGCCGGTACGCCTAATGCAACAAGGTATTTGGACCTTTTCAGAACCACCGTTGGTTGAGGTGAAAGAAAAAACGCCCTTGCAGAAATTTCAAGAGCACCTTATTTGCCGAGTTGCGGTTTCGAGGTTTTGCTCTTCTAAAACGGAAGGGTGTTGGGAGCTCAAACTGTGATCATGCTCCCTCATCGTTACTAGCTACAACACGAAGGGAAACGATAAAAAGCAGTCACCCGTATAACGCTATTCAAGCTGACGCGTCCCGACGGTGGGAAACGGTATACGGTGATACAATATTGAATGCAGTCGTGAATGGGTTAAAGGCAGTGCTCACGATATACTTCAATTGTGAGATTATTCGCTATATTCTTTGAGTGACCCCCGGGTAGAACTAAAATGACGTAGAAATTGAGAAAAACGCACCAGTAAACGGAATCTCTTAACATCACACGGCCTCTTAAGTATCACAGAAAGTGTTTGTGGTGACACTTAAATCTTCGACAAACCTTTCCTTTGCATTTATGCGCTTTCTATTGCTCCGTTCTTTGCTTCAGACCCTAAGAAATACTTTTTTGCCTAAAACGTTATTCCATTTACGATAAGCCCCTTTTTCCACCGGTGACAACCACCATGAACATATTCATCCAACCGGACAACTAGTCAAAGTTATAGAATAATGTTACTCAAATACGACGTTTTAAAGCCTTTCTCGCCGTTTCATCGTACTTTTGGTAACACTTGGAGGCCACAGCATCGTTTTATGTGAAAAACTCGGGAACGAAAATTATCGTGAACCCTGCCTTTAAGCTACACGTTATCGAGTGGGTATCATCTACTTTGTCTAGAGCGAGAATTTTGTGGTGATTGTAATTTACAAGGTGCACGCGCCAATCGCCACACGGCGTGGTTGCTGCCGTGTATTTAAAGCAGAGAATAAGGGAATCATTGCGAAATTGTTCTGGTCCAGCAGTTTCCCAATTGCTTTGCTCACTCCTAGTCGGGTCCCACACATTTTTCCTGGCGCTTGGCGCCTTCCTAGTTGAGTTCCATACTCATTCTTCTGCAGTTGGCGCATTCGAAGATGGGTCCAACAGTTTTCCCGCAGCTCGGCGCTGTCACAGTTGGGTGTCACAAACTTTCCCCGCCACATGGCGTACTTCCAGTGTATTCCCAACCAGACACATGAACTGACCATAAGGATCCTAATGCTGGGCATGAGCCCTGTCTGCTTTAAAGGAGTCCTCGGATCCGGAATGCTCCTCATCCAGGGTGTAGGTCGAACAGTGATGTTTAAATAACCTTTTACTCATATGGAAGCCTCTTTTATATGAGCAGTGATTGTCATATAATTGATAATCCAACTGTTTATATTTAATAAAGACATTTCAAAGACATACTTTCATATCATCTGTGTGTGCTGCACACAATCAATTACCCCCTTCACACCCGTATGGGAGTGCTGCACACGCTCCATAAAGTTCTTGGCTCACCCACTGTAGTCCTGCACGCATTTAACGACGTCCTGCACACTCCCGCTGGTTTACTGCACACGACTCCTCAAATCCTGAACAGTACTAGGTTAGGTCCTGCACACATTCCATGACGCCGTGCAGACTACTACTGGTGTCAACATGATCCTTGGCATCTTATAAGTGCTAATGGGGTCCTGCACACGTTCCCTAAACCCCTGGACACTCCTACTGGGCTACCGCACACATCTGACAACGTCCTGCACATCCTCACTTGGGTCATGCACACATTGCATGATGTTCCACGACGTTTCGCACACTCCTACTGAGGTCCTGTCCACATCCCATGGTGTCCTGCACACTCCTACGGAGCTGCCTCACACATTTCACGACGTCCTGCACACTCATAGTGGGGTACAGCACACATTCCCTGACATCTTGCACAGTACTAATGGGATCCTCCACACGTTCCATAATGCTTTGCACACTCCCACTGAACTCACATATCACGACGTCCTGCATACTCCTACTGGTGTTCTGCACACATTGCTTGATATCCTGCACACTCCTAATAGGGTCACGCAAATACTATATACCTACCGGTGCACTTCTACTGGAGTTCTGCACACACTCCATGACGTCCTGCTTACTCCTAATGAGCTGTACTTGGGCAAAAGTGTAAAAATTTTCGAATTTTCGAATTTCAAAGTTTCGAACGAACTCGAAAAAGATATTTTTCGAATTTCAGATTTTCGAATATATTCGAAAAACTGATTTTTCGGATTCTCGAAGATTTTTTTCCATTTTTCGGATAAATTTTCTCGAATTCACAAATGATAGTCCGATTTCGAAAATTGGTTTTGTGCTGTCAGTTACTGTGATTATCACTTTGTTGAAGCTACCACAATGTTAGGCGCTATTCATACGCCACGTGCGTGACGAGCGGGCGTGGCGTTGATGTATTAATAGCCTGACTCCTCGCCCGCGCGCCACGAGCGTTTAGCACAAGACGCTTGGCCTCAGGCGAGACTTGACCACCACTATCCTTTCCATGTAAAGCGCCTTATCGCAACCAAGCGCCGAGACCCTAGCGCCGCTCACAAGACCTACTACTAGGCCACGACGCGGCCTAGAAAAATTTGCTGCCGCCGAGCTTGCCCGGCTTCAGGGCAGGGCTAAATATTCGAGCTTAAAACCTTTACTTTTTTTGCCGCCCCGGAAAATGCCGCTTTTGAGCTACAATGAAGCCAGTGTTCTGGATCACTCCTAATTTAGCCGGAAGTTGGCAACCAGCCTCTTTCCACATGGGAATGCTGGCGAAATCGATTCGCGATCGGAACTGGTAACGAGACAGTGAAGCGCGACAAATGCTGCTATAGCGGTAATAACGATCGAGAACGTTTTCTACGCCACCGCCGCGTTTGCCGCATTTTATCATTTTTCTTAAGGGGCGGAATTTTTACGCGGCAGCAAAGGCATGGAAAGGACGTTATTCCAATGGTATAGTTTTTGGGACACGAGGTCGCGCCGCTCTGTACAGCGACAGTGGCAACGACAGGCAAGGGCACATTTGCAGCATGTGAGCCCTCCACGACACGTCGCTGCGACGGACACGCGGCAACTGTTCCTACGACGGCGAGTGCCATTGCTTCGATGCTGGTGCCGCATTTGTGCTAAATGCCATGACTGTCGCTCATGGCAGCGACATTTTTCCTTATGTGGTATGAAATAACCCACATGTGGTCGGCCCGCCCCCCTGTGGGTTATAACAGTGCCATTGCGATGCAAGTTTTCTTAGAGGACAGCTACATAATAAATGCGAGAACGAGTGAAAAACGGTTTGCGTTGGCTGGCCGTTCAACCCAGTCTATCCCATCGATGGGACACCTGGTACGGTGACGTAATATTTCACACGATCCAAGGGCGTGAGAACCACGAATCGGGCTTGCAGTGAATAGGTAGAGATGGTGCTTCAATAGAGTGTGGTTGACCTTTCAAATGTTGATAAAAATGAACTCCTAGTAAAATGATGAATGTGCATTTCGATCAGTCGAATTTCGAAAATTCCAATGTGCTCATAAAAATATTCGAATTTCCAATATTAATCGAAAGTCTGTTTTTGGAATATTCGAATTTCGATCACTATTTGAAAGTCTATTTAGAAATATTCGAATTTCGAATATTATTCGAAACCACTTTTATACGAAGTATTCAAAATTCGAATTAGTATTCAAAAGACCGTTTTCGAAATATTCGAATTTTGAATACTACTCGAAAACCATAACTTTCGAATTACGAAAATTGAATGATTTGAAATTCAAAAAATCATTCGAATATTTTTCGAATAAAGTAATTCGGTCCGAAGTGTATTCTGCGCACACTTCTTGGCCTCCGGCACACTGCTACTGAGGTCCTGCACACACTTCATGACGTTCAGCCTACTCTTACTGGGATCCTTCTCACACTCCATGACGTCTTGCACACCCATACCGGAGTCCTGCGCACTCTTCATGCACTATTCTACTGGGGTTCTCCACACGCACACGCTTTGCCCTTCGCACTCACCACAATTAACCATAACAGAAATTGCACGGTTGGGCAGAACAAGTGAAAGAACATAAGATAGCCCGCTAGTCGGGGGGCTAAAGGAGACAAGCAATGATTCTGGACGTCTGGGAGAACTCTCAATTGATAGCCGGTTGTAGGTTAGGAGCTCGGTGGGCGGTTGGTCTTGGTCGTTTAACATACTATAGAAAGAGCGACCCTGATTTTTGCATCTAGGAGACCAACCCGACAACTTCGCAACGCGAGAGCACGACCAATGAATTCAGAGCTACTGGAGCCCTAAAAGGTAAGCTTAAAAAAATTTAGGTCGTTTGATGAAAGCTATGGATGTGTTTGAGTAAGAAGTGCCACTCTCATGTAGTACAAAACTATAGAGTCATTTCACTTTTCTCAACTTTATGATGTTTCCCGCTGCAACCTGGGCTTCAATACACGACATTATGGTGGAAAACTAGTTGGGGGGGGTGGGGGGTAATCAGAATTCAAATGTGGTATGGGTGATACCTCTTCCGAAAATCAATCTGATTTCATGGAGTTTTAAGGAAATCACGAGTGATGACGTTATCACATATGTGATATAAAATGAAAATTTCAGTTTCAAAGATGAATCTTCACAATTCTGTTAGTGAACCCTTAGTAGCCCCACTCAACTATTTTAGCACCCACATTGTATCTTAAAAAAACATGCGTTATCAGGTCAAGTTCAAAGGAATAAAAGGAGTGGTTGGATGGAATAAATAAAATTATTCACAGTGATTTATGTATTTACTACACACGTTCAATTGACGTGCCAACATCATGATTTGAAAAATTAAATAACGGTGAATATATGAAAGGACAAAACATGAAACACCACCAAAGAAAACCTTGAGACATGTGCCTTTGGTTGGTCTTTCACATGTGCTGCGTGGCGGCAGGAAGCTAAACTCTTCACGAGCACTCCTTGCAGTGACAAATATGCCTCCATGTTTCATGGTGGGTGCAAAAGTAGTTGGGTGGGTTTACCGACAGAAACGTAAAGATTCACCTCTAAAAAAGAAAATTTCTTTCAATATCACATATGTATGTGATAACATCATCACTCGTAATTTCATAAAAATTTCATGAAATCAGATTTGTGATAATATCAGTATTAATTTGTGTTTGATCTCACCTAATTATTGGTAACTACGATATTGGAAAAAATGTTGATGACCACCCTGTGTACTTTGTACCCCACCCCCCCCCCCGGCCTATAAAAGGCTACGATTTCGTTGTACTCACAGTTATTCTTCGCCTGCTGTTCGCCTATTCTTCTACATCAACTACTACGTCTACATAAAGGTTAGTACTGTATTCTCTATTCCAAAGTACAGATTGATTTTTGGAAGAGGTATCACTCATACCTGGTGTGAATTCTGAGTGCCCCCCCCCTCACTAGCATTTCACCACAATGTGACGGGTTGACACCCAGGCTGCAGCGGGAAGCATCATAAAGTTGAAAAAAGTGGGGTGACTCTGTAATTTTCTACTACTTGAGAGTAGCACTTCTTTCTCAAACACATCCGTATCTCTCCTCAAAGACCCAATTTTTTTAAAGCTTGCCTTCAATGGTCTCCAGAAGCTCTGATTTCATTCTCAGACAGTAGCAGGCCCTGAACGCAACCGGCTCCTCCCCTTCCCGCCCACTGCAACCGAAACGCAAGGCAGATGATATTACAACTTACGTCGCGTTCTGATTGTGATAGCAACGTGCAGTTCGTTCACGTTGCTCTCCGGATCACATGCGCTGACTGACGCGCGCATGTCGAAACTCAGAGACGACACCCAGTCCCCAAACTCCAGCGTTCTGGACCTTGATCAAAGTCGACACGTCTACCCCTACTTCTCTTTGTTGAATCTTCTCCATGGGTTTACCGAAAAGTTTCCTTCTTCTTGAACCTCGTCGACGTATCATTCTTGAGGTGATCAGTTCAACGTGCGCCTATCATGCAGTTTTGATTTTATTGAACAAACGATGGCGTCTGAGCACACCCCTCTTGAAGGATCTCGGTTCTGAAAAATATTTCCATCTTCTTTACAAGAATAGGGCAGTAGAGCAGCAAAGAGGGAACATCTGACAGATTCCTGCTAGGTTATACTTTTTTCTATTTATTTGATTTTTCCTTGTTCTTTCTGCGTGCTTGTCTAGTAACGTCTGTGGGATTATTCCTCTGACCAAACGATATTATTCGAAGATTAGCTGAGTGATTTTTCGGATTTTGATTCTTTTGAAATTCCGAAATTTTTGATCTTGGAGTACTATTCGAAATTTGAACGCTTTGAAAAGACGGTTCCGAATAGTATTCGAAATTCAGACAAATCAAAAATAGGCTTCCGAATATTACTCGAAATTCAAATATTCCAAAAACAGACTTTTAAATAATAATCGAAACACAAACACTTTGATTTCAATCATTTTAAACTTCAAATGCACTCAGAGGATAGCAGGCCCTGAGCCCACCCCGAATGTGCCTGGAGCCGCGTCCATATTGCGCTCAGGGTGACAAATTTGGCAATTTCCGGGCCACATATGTTGCGATCCAGGCCGCACGCGTTGCGCTCCGGGTGCTACCGACGAGATTGATGCACGCAGCGCAATGAGCGCAGCTATCAGCTGATGACGTCACAGTACATCATACAGCGTACATGGTTACGCCCCGGGCGCTTTCTATAAACCGATTTTAGCAACACAGTTGCAAAAATCGATACATCGACGTGGTTCAGACGGTTCGCTGATCGATTATCGCACCATTCAAGCTAATTGATTTTTCAGGGAAGAATCCAACGATTTAGACACATTCACCGAATTCCCCCACCCTACTGAATCTTCTTGAAATTATGTGACCCTTAATTGTCCCTCTCCTAAGCTAATGATGATTATGAAATACTGTGCTTATCTTGGCCAAATTCCGGTCCGCAATCGCGTCTCGACACGCTTTGCGGCCGCACGCGCTCGAGTCGGTCGAGTTCCCAGCGTCGAAGCCAACTCGATGATGCTTTCTTATACAGTTTTCTTCTATTTTTCTTAGTTTCCAGTTTCGGAAACCCTGCTTAGAATTTCGATTCCGTCACGATTTCCCTCACAACTTCACCCATTAATCTTCTGATTTCCATTGTATGCGGTTTCATCCAGGAAACAACCCGCTAAGCATTGGAAATCGATGCCCAAATTAGAGCGAGAGGATAAGCATCCTCTGGTTCCGAGCCAAATTTATTCTGTTCCCTCGCGCGCTTGTGCGGAGCGAAGGTAGAGACAGCGAGAAAGTGAGGGAAGAAGGAGACGCAGCATACGCGCACAGACACACGCGATGAATGGAAATAGGTCTTCACTCAGAAACAGAGGGTAAACTGCATGTCGTATTTTAGAACACTCAAAATGCGTATTAAATCCAATTAACCCTCCCGAATCAATTTTTTTCCGATTTACGACTTTTTGATTTTTCGGGGTAGATGACTAAATGCAAGAATGCGAGCGATTCGTTTTTCTTTCGCTCCATCAATATTTGCAAAATGCGTTCGGAAGGTCATCATAACGTTTTATTTTTTTAAGACAGTCTAAATATGGACTTCATTCTGATATTGATAGTATACTATAGCTTCTTGCCCTAATACCTCTTTCTAACGTTTCTAACACTACTTCACTCTGCTAGGCTCATGCTTTCGTATTCATACTTCTTTTTCATCGACAGTTATGTTCCTCACTGAGGAGCCCCGGCGGAGCTGTTTGATTAAGTTCGTCTGAGGCCAGGGGCGAAACGAGCTTTGTCAACTTCTCTTTCTTACCTTTACTCTTTAGATTAACCTACCATGAATTATCCGAAGATGGGGTCTAATGTAACTATAAAGTTGGCGATCATGTAATTGTCCATACTTGATGTATATTCCTATACATATGAACTTTATATACGTATTAGTATAATTTATTGGTACTACTGGAGTGAAGTGCTTTCTTGAGGGCAACCCAGGAGCACTTGATCTCCAGCATCGCTAGCCGGGTTTTCACATCTGCTTCTAATATGAAGGTATCGATAATGAACATTTTCCTCACTTTATGAATACTTCAGTCATATCTAATCGCCATTTTTCTTGCTAACAATTCCTCTTTTTTGATACTTCATCATGTATGTTAATTTATAACTTATACTAGTAAAATTTTGTACTTCACAATACTATTCTCTTTAACATTGATCAATACCCTGACTTTTCTAGCTGTCAATTCTCATCATGTCTAAGAAAATAGTTGACATTCTTATCTAACTTCGATTCTAAACACATTGATCACGAAGCTTGTCTTCGTCCGTCACGAAATGTGACACGCACCACTGGTTCAGCATCTAGTTGATGCATTTTCTTCGTATTAATTCAATTTTTGTTTGCTCAATGTAACTATAGCTTCGCCCTCTCATTTGGAGCCGGTTGAAGTAGAGCTCATCGGGTTGTCACAATGCTGAAATCTACTTGTCACGTGGGTTCCACCGTGGCTGACCGCTCCGCTGTTGCTCCTCCCGGACGTTTGTGAGCGGGTAGGGCTATACGTTTTAATTGTGAATTATCGTACGTCTTTGTCAGTCAAGGATTATTGCACACACCGATGTTGAAGCATCTGCATGTGGATGCATTCTCTTCTTCTCCTCCTCATATGTATAATGTAACTAGTCTTTGTTTAAACCTCTTCAATAATTGATACGATTTGCGATTCGTTATTATTTTCCTTCTCGTTATATATAAAGGATATTAATTGTAAGCCGGCAAATAGTTAACCCATTTCCTTTGATCATGACTCATCTTTTGTTGTTAGCTCTTAAAATACATTTTCGGCAAACCAGCCTTAGTTCTCTTTTCAGGTACACTTTGGGATTTAGATGCAATCCCAGTCCAATGCCTTCGCAGATTTATGGAGGGCCATACCTCCGAATAAAAATAGGGACTGGTACTGATGGGGTTATGAGCGGAAAATGTCAAGACGGATCAGTTTTTCGCGCCACCCAGTACTAAGTCAAAACCTTGGGGATTGATAACCCCGCCAGCAGCCCTGGCAAACCCGTAAGGGAGATTATTCTCTGTAAGGGGTTTGGCCGCCCACTTACTTAGATTTTGGTCAAAAACTCAAGTTCCAAGTCAAGCAAAAAGCTACTTCTCCCTGTCTTCCTTCACCAAGTATAAGAATAGAGCTAACAAATATACCATAAAAGATTTTGGCAATGACAAGAAAGGTGAAAAATGTTCGGCTAAATGCACTGTTTGTAGACTTACAAACTTTGATGACTATATTGATTCCACCGTTACAGAATTTGTATTAATACATTCACGACTAATGGCGCTAACTGTAGGTCTAGAGGTAATATATATTGCTTACAATGCTCTAGTTGTAATTTACGATATGTTGGAATGACAACTAGGAGTTTGAAAGAGAGAGTAATGGAACATCTACGCAATATTAACAACCATAAAATATTTACTCCATTATACACACATTATCATTAATGTATATCCAACATAATTGTACACATTTTTGACTCTTGTCCAGAAAATACGGATAGAAACATTTTACTGGAGAAGGAAGAGTTTTGGATGAAACTTCTCATGACACCATACCCTTTCGGACTTAATGATAATATTAAAGGATATGGAAATATCTCGGATATCAGTAATCCACTTATGCATAAAGTCAAACATCCCTTCTTTGCTCTCAAAATTACCAAGGAACGGAATAATAGAGGTAGAAGAAAAAAAGATAAATAGATTAAATTCTTCGGATGTTAAAAATATTATCGATTACATAGAGAAAGAAGGAAAAGATGGGTTGAATGCTATGAAAATATATAGTCTGATAAAATACAAGAATAAAAGAAATATACGAAGGCTTATAGAACTATCACGGTCGAATTCTTTCTTATCTAGTATCACCAACAAAACTAAGTTTCTGATTCTGTGCCTTCTTACTCATTTCCACTACCACTTGGAATGTAACGAAAGGCGTAAAGATGAACAATAAGATTACTACTACTTGAAAATGAATTATTTCAATAACTTTTCGAATGGGATTAATTTCAATAGAATTTTCAACAGCATAGATTTGCCTAACCTTGTTCCTAACACTGAAATAGAACGTTATAAAAAAGTAAGAGTGGTTCATATTTATGATAATCCTGTATCTAGCATTGTTTCCAACTATAATAAAATGTTAAAAACTTTGGATACAAGTAGCATCCAAGAAATAATATCAGATGGATGCATTTGCGAATATGGTCGGGATGAATATAAAGATTATATTGATCCCCATCATCAACACATCATAACAGGGAATATTGATACAATAAAAAATTCAATTCTCAAAGAAATTTCGAATAAAGGAACTAAATACAGAATAGAAAATATGAATAATAGGAGTGAAATAACACTAACTTTTTTCGACGCTACAGCGAAATTCATCAACTATATGGAAAATAAGTACAAGCTAGATGTTATGAAAATAAATAACTTGCAGTTGCACTTCAAAAAACAGTACAGAAAAAGACTGAAACCAATACTACAAGGGGCTTCCGTCAGTAGGCAGTCTAATAGCCTGATAGAGTAAGAGCCTGATAAGAGTATAAAAGAATACCAGAAACACTTCATTTTCTGCCCTTTAGATAAAGCTAGCAATAATTATGGGATTATTTGTAAGAAATACTACACCATAACTCTCATGAAAGAACATGGACTTGATATCATGAACGGCAATTTTGAAAGAGAACAAAACCATAATGACACATATAAGCTGATTCAAAATGCCAATAGGCAAACAACCAATTTAAAGCATAAGTTTCCAAATATTAAAGCAGGACTCAAATTTGACATAGATTGTGAGTTACCCATTATCTACGCTTTATCGAACTGACATAAGGATCCCATAAAATTCAGATTTATTACGGGAGCAGGAAACAGCAGCATGAAACCATTAGCAGTAGAACTGCAAAAAATTTTCTCGTTTCTCAAGACACATTTTATTAATTATACCAATGTGAGTTACCAAAGGAAGGGAGGACTCAAGACCTATTGGTCTATCTCCAACATTAACATAGCAGCTGAATTATGTCGTTTGAGTGCCAATGGGGTTCAAGTTTATTCTGCTGATTTTACGGATATGTTCACTAATCTTCCACACAGTTTTATTCTGTATAACATGAAAGAATTTTTGAAAATTTGCGTCAAAAATGCTAATAAGAAATGGATAGTTACCAATGGATACAGAGTATTTCATCGAGATTCTGAGCTAGATAAAGGCGGTTACAGTTATTATACCATCACAGACTTGATATATCACGTTGACTATCTTCTACGCAACAGTTACTGTCGTTTCGGAGAACTTGGGCTTCAACAGATGAAAGTTCCTCAGGGAATTAACTTCAGCCCATTGTTAGCCGATATAACAGTTTCCATGTTGGAGTATAGGTACTCTATTAGCGCGAAAATTGAAAATAACGTACTTTTCAAACCTTTTAGATATATGGATGACTTGCTTATAATCCATAATAAAGATGAAACATTTGTGAACAGTCAAATTTCACTAATATACAAGAATGTATTGGAGCTCAAAAAGACACACAATAATCCCTATAAAAGCAGTTATTTAGACATTGGTATAGAAATAATTAATAATAGAATGCACACAAAATTGTATAATAAGACAGATGATTTTAATTTCTGAGTTAAAAGATTTCCTCATGCTCATTCTGATATCTCTATAAAAGTCAAAGCATCCACAATTTACACGGAGACCTTGAGATTAGCTAATATCTGTTCAAATTTAGAATCCTTCACGGAAAAACTCAAAGAAATGAAAACAGTTTCAATTGGAAACCAATATACACCAGAATTCGTAGAAGTAAATATAATAACATCTATAAACAAAAAATGATAGCATATATGTTTAACCTAAGAGATGATAAGAAAAGTATAACACAATTGGTAAAAAGCATAACATGCGAAGTCTTCACTGTTGATAGGTCGGTGTTCTATACTGTCCTAAATAAGGACTGTGATCATATGGACTCCATTCTGATATTGATAGTATACTATAGCTTCTTGCCCTAATACCTCTTTCTAACGTTTCTAACACTACTTCACTCTGCTAGGCTCATGCTTTCGTATTCATCCTTCTTTTTCATCGACAGTCCTGTTCCTCACTGAGGAGCCCCGGCGGATCAGTTTGATAAAGTTCGTCTGAGGCCAGGGGCGAAACGAAATTTGTCAACTTCTCTTTCTTACCTTTCCTCTTTAGATTACCCTACCATGAATTATCTCAAGATGGGGTCTAATGTAATTATAAAGTTGGCGATCATGTAATTGTCCATACTCGATGTATATTTCTATACATATGAACTTTATATACGTAATAGTACAATTCATAAATATTGCACAAGTATGAGGAATGTAATGAATTTTAGGATGGTCGAATATTGAGCGCAAATGGAGCAGAAGAAATCAATTACAAGCCCTACAACAGAAACAGCGAGAATCCCACTCAAAAATCGCAGGAAGCTCAGATGCTCTTCCTTGTTTCAATCGATTCATCTAATTTCGAAATGCGCGCGTCAGTCAACGCATGTGGCCCGGAGAGCAACCTGAACGCACTGCACGTAGCAATCACAACCGAAACGCACCGCATGTTCGAATATCAACTGCTCTGCGTTTCGGTTGCAGTGGGCGGGGAGAGGCGGAGCCGGTTGCGCTCCGGGCTTGGTACTGTCTGAGTGATCAAAATGAGCAATAGTAATTTCAACAAAATTTTTGTCGACTTTTGGAAGCATAGTGAGAATTCTTTTGACTCAACCAACGTATCGTTGACCAGCCTCGCCTTCACGTTCAGGCTGTCGTTTTAAAACCTTGCTGTATTCCAAATTCAAGCACATAGGCACATATGTACGTTTGCCGATCGCCTCTACCCCTTAGAGGTTCCTTAGCACTCATACACTGAGAGGGACGAGCGCAAGTCTACGGGGGGCAGCCTTCCGAGCCAGGGGTGTGCGGCAATTACCGTTTGCCGTTAGCCGTTTGCCGGCCATTTTTGAGGTTTGCCGTTGCCGTTGCCGTTTGCCGAAATATTCGTCTAAAACGGCAAATTTTCGGCAAAAAACCGTTAAAAACAGGATTTTTCCTCACCGCAGTTCCCGTGTTGGTCAGCGATTCAAAGCTGCTACAAATATTTATTTTGACTAGTTCCAGCTACTAGTTCCAGCTTATGTAATGTATAATGGTACTCAATCGGTAACTGATGGAAACATGTTGACTGGGTAATCAGAGGAGTTCGTTCGAGTTCTGAGTTGTTTGGGAGCCTCCAAATGTCTTTTTTTAAATCTTCAAATTCTTAACGCCCTATAAAAGCCAGAATTGCGAAAAAAACCATTTCGGAAGCGTGTCGATTACTGCAAGTTCAAAGATTACAAAACCAAGTGATATCAAAGTTGTATAGTAAAAACAGCCTTTTTAGACGTAATAAACAGTTGAGAACTCGTGAAAATCGGTCCGCTTATGGTCGGTTGGTGGGCTGATGGAAATAGTTGGGACAGGAAGTTGATCTATTCTGAAAATGCTCTGTCCAGCTTTTGCTAAATTTAAGCAATTTTCACAGCAGTCACTAAAGGCAGTGTTCAATAATATCCTCGACTTCAAAGTGATTAGTAGAACGAAGGGTTCACTCCCTGGCAGAGCCGAGTTTGTTGAGAAATGGTGTGAAGATGAAAAAAAGAAGACATTCTTGAGGCAACGATTTAAACCGCCTTTAACTTTTTACCATAATTCGATAGTATAGAGGCCCATTGCAACAGCATTGTCGAAAAACGGCTGGAAACGAGCAACCAGCCACCCACTTCCTCGGTAGCCACAGAGGGTATGGGTGGGGCGTGCACACCACATTCAAGTTTTGGCACTGTATGGAGCGATTTATTGCACGATTTTAGTCAACACTGTTGTTGTAATGAGCCTCGTGCCGGCTTGTAGGCCGAGTACACAGAAAAGGACGTGCCAGAGAGCAGTCTACCTGGCTAGACGCACTGCACGCAGCGCTCCAGCTACGGCGTGAGCGCAGCAGCCTTCCGTCGCGCTCGTCGCATTTACCAGTCGCAGTGTCTTTAGGTGCCTCTCATTCAGTGTATTTGATCATCATGCACCTTGGAGCTCTTGCTTTCCGGCGGAAATTTGAACGCTGCTTTTACCGTGGGCTTTGCATTCAACTAGACTCTTCTCTCTCCATTCTTGTAGCCTCACAAGGGAAACCTTTCAATCGTAGTTTGAGGTGAGCGAAATTGCGAAACTTGCGCGTACCTCTTGCCACTAATAGTAAAAATTGTGACTCCGGTCGTAACCTAAACCGCGCGCCGCTAATCACGGTGTAGACTTTGTGTAGAGGAATTGACAGAATTATCCCCGGCAATTGAAACGCCAGGCACATAGTAACTGGCAGATATTGCATGGAGTACGACATGGCTAAGCAATAATTGGTGTCCCGCCCACATTGCGTAATCTTCTGAGGTCATCGAGACCTCACGAAGACCGAGGTGGCAGAGACCCCTCCTCCTACTGCACTGACGGTGAAAAGTTTGTCAAATGCGGTACGTCGTCTATAACGTGCACTGTGAAGTCGGTGGAGAATCTTATATTGGCGAAACTGGAGGCCATTGCGATGTCGCTTGGACGAGCACATGAGGGCTTTATGCTCTCCACAGTCCTACCCCGACACTGCTTTTTCAAGACATCACACGCTCCGCCATGCTCAAGAAGCTGTCCCAAGGATGACAGTGAGCCCACTACACCGGAACATCTCGAACACTGCTGAGAGGAAAATCAGAGAGGCATTCGAGATCAAAAGATGTTCGCCGGAAATTTACAATAGAGAGGAAATGAAGGAGGCACTACGGCTGCTGACGTCAAATAGTGATTAAGGAAAAGATATGCGACTCTTGTTGACATCTGGTCATACCATTTGTCGTTTGCGTTCAGCTCGAGTGGGCCGATTCAACACTTCCTTCTCCCGGCTCGCGAGTCAACACTCCGTCAGCATCGCATTCCGCACTATTTTTCTTCATCCTTAAAGGCACAGTCCAGCCTAAGAATTCTTTTTCTGCTTTTCTGCCTATATTGTGAATGGTCTCACGCTGATCCCAATGATGTCTCTGGAATCGTTCAAGACCCCTTAGAACCGGAGTTATGGCCCCTCAAAAATTGAGCTTCGGAAGCATGGTGGACGAGTTGTCCGAAGCCTGTAGCTTCCGTCATTTGCAACCGATGTGTGCGAGACGATTTGAACGAAGAGAGAGGTCAACAATGAAGGGAAGGACGGTTTTACTTAACGAAAACCACCACTCATCTCGCCACTGTTGAGCTCGAAAAATCGTAAAAGGTGCGTGCCAAAGTGACTTCCCGAGGTGGGCGCCCCAGGATGGCTTCCTGATATAACTCGCTTATCCGGAGGAATTGAAAGCTCGCACTTGGCAAGTGGTATACGGGGTGGGTCTACTTCTTAATTATGTGGAATTCTCAGATTTCGTCCCTGAGCTTGGACTGTGCCTTTAAGTTGATGTGTTAAAATGATAACTATTTAGAGCCTGACGAAGGGTCTAAGACCCGAAACGTTGCAAGTAAAGGCTGATTTATACTCTTTGTGCGTATGAGCTTCAACACGACTAATTGAACAACAGTAATTGGTGTATTATAGCACAAAACTGATTTTGCCGTTTGCGGGCCATTTTCGGGGTTTGCCGTTGCCGTTTGCAGAAATTTAGAAATCCTTTGCCGCACACCCCTGCTCCGAGCAGCGACAACGACGTCGTCGGTGTTCGGAGCAGGGGTGTGCGGCAAAGGAATTTCTAGTCCCCTCGAGCGGGGGAGCGGGCGCCGAAGTGATGATTCGGTCTGAACGGAGCCCTGCCTTCACTGCCTTGGAGCCCAGCCGTCACTGCCCTGAAAACCTGCCGTCAGTTCTCTGAAGACCTGCCATCACTGCCGTCGCCGTCTCGTCACCGCTCCGGTGCACTGGCGTCATTGCTCTGAAGCACTTTTTTGTCTCAATTTTTCGTGTTATTCTTGCATGTATCTATAGTGAATGATTCTTGTCTTGCTATTGAAGAAAAAACATTTTCTTACAAAATCGTTTTTCAGGAGTCGGTTAAAAACTCATACGAGATTTTTGTCTGTGATATATTTCTCTCATATAGGACTGTAAGATTTATTTGCGTTTACAGAACTCCCTCATGTTGCTCAAAAAGAACTTTTCAACTCTCGAAAGCCATCAGTGACTATTGTGCATGTGAAAATCCATGTGTGCTTCTTGGTGATTTCAATTTTCCATCACTTCATACTGCTGTCTATTCCTCAAATAACTGTTCTGTCGCGGAAAATTTCAAAAACGTTATTCAACTGCGTGACTTCGATCAATATGTGAATCTCCCCACCAGGTGTCAATCGTACTTAGACTTGATCTTTTGCAACGAGACTGGCTTAATTGGGAATATCGATGTGAATTCGCCAATCGGGTTGAGCGATCACTCCTCGGTTACCTTCTCTATGAATGTGGGTGTTCTTCCCCAATAATGACTACTTGGTGAACGATTATAAAGCAGCCGACTACTCAGATACTCGCGGCTTAGTAAGGCAGCACGAGGGGATTACTAAGGCATTTACTCGTCGAGGTGTAAGCCCCTTTCGTTCCCCCAACTGCTACCCAGGGCAGCACGTTGCGTCCTCTTGCTCCGCTCACTGCCCCATTTGCTGCTCGTATAGTTGCCCCACCTGCTGCTACAGTTGCCCCAACTGCTCCTTTCCGCTCCTGATTGTGGCCCCTACTGCTGCTCCTCATTGTGGCCCCTACTGCTGCTCTTTATTCTCGCCCCAACTGCTGTTCCTCATTTATGATCTTTTCTTTTTTCCTATAATTTTTATTTCGCAGGTGATATGTCGCTTTCAGCAGCAGCGCTGCAGCGCCCCATCAAAGATAAAGACCCCAGTGAGCCCTATTTATATCCCTAACGGGTGTTTCATCCTTGATTATATCCTTTGATCTTCGCCACCGATCGAGGAAATGATGCTCGCATTGCCGACTGTCTCATGCCCATGTAAGACTGTCTCGTATCTGGAACGAGTTTGCGAGGGCCGTTCAACACAGTCCTCGGTCAGTAGTGAACGTGAGTGTCCCAAAAACATTCTTCAACAGAGATATTCTCTATCCCTAAACAAGGATCCATTTTCACTCGGTTTTGTGACCGTAAAGATAGGAATTAGGTGCAATATTCTGCTTTTCTCGATTTCTTAAGACGAATCATGGTTTTCTTCGGGAAAAAAGTTATACCCACATATTCCAAAGATGAAAATTTTCTCAAAATATTCGTAATTCACTGAAATTCTTCACTGGTTAGAGGAATGTCTAGGGCGAACGGAATTGCAAATATCAGAGTATCCATCATTTGGCGATCTCTCTATAAATGGTGATTCGTATCTTCCGAAAAAAGCAATGATTCAATGAAAATGTTTTCTTCTTTCGAAACTACTGTCGTGAACTTTTTCAGGATGGTTTAAAATTGTTGAGTTAAATGCAAAGTGAATTTTGAGGACTGTCTGCTTTGAATATTGTGAGCATTGTGTTTTTCGTGTAGAAAACGTATTGGCCATTTCGTTCCATTTTCGGCAAACCATTGCCGCTCAGCATTTGAAAAATACAAGTCCTCGTGTTCCTTGTCCAAAATAAAAAAATGTGTCATTGGAAAATGCGAGTAAAGTTCAAAGTCATGAAAACGAAATTCAAAGTAAGAATGTGATCTTCCGAAGGTTTCGACACATACCTTCAAGATTTGAAAAAACTCAAATTGTTGTCGAATCTTGTAGAGCACACTGAATTAATTATTTCAAAAGGTTCGAACATTTCTCAAACTTTCGGTTGGCTCCACACAACTATCATCCTATGAGAATGACGACTCATCATCTTTTTCAGTATAATTCATCAGCCTTTAACCGGGCTGAACCATTCACATTGCTCGCAAGGAACTATTTTACTCGAGTGTACCATCTCAAACCTAACGAAAATCCTTCTTCCCTAGACGGCGTTCGATTTGATGTTCAATAGAGTACCAGATTTTTTTTGGAAGACTCGATGCAACGAAAATGTGAATTTTGCATAAAATTACCACCTTTGAGGTGGCCGCGCAGGTGAACAGGTAAATCGCTCACGCTTGGAGCTGAAAAGTGTACGGGCAAGTCCCCAGACTCAGACCGTGCCGAAAACTCCGCGTGTCCGGCTCCCGCCTAGCGCATGTTGCGGCGCCCCACCCTGCTTATCCGATCCGAAAGCTTACTTGAATCCATTCTTCCTGGATTTCGATGGGAATGACCAAAAATCACCAAAACATGTTTGGTAATATACAGATTTCCTAGTTTACTACAGATTTAATGTTTTGTATGCTCCCTATTTTTAGTCTAATGTGAACAACCTAATCTTTGGGGTACTTCTAGAGAGCTTAGGATTTCTATTATCGAAAACAGCGGAATACTGCGGCATGGAGAAATATAGCGGTGCACTTCCAATCATTTAGTGATCTGCTTACCGATTAAAAAGGCAGTTGCGCCCTAATTCCTTGCGATGGCATACTGTCACATGAAAAAGGACGTTTTTGGTGGATCTTAGAATATATTTCGAGCAGAGTATTGGTGGTTAAAGTTTAGCGAGTAGGAGTAGGCACGCATCACCCGAAATCTACGTACGCGTACGATACTTATGAAGCATTCCTCACACTTTCTTTGCTTACATAACTATTCCCCAATTTGATATCCGTTCTGTGTCTTTTCTGGAAGACGGCTGCAAAGATACTCGACTTTATCTGTGGTTTGCTTTCCCTTCATACAGGCTTCTGGCAAGCTTTCCTATATGCGACAGTACACTCTATACGAGTTCGACATGGATAATTCGTAATGCGTCGTCTCAGAAAACGCGTTGAGAACACCTAACCCCCCCCCCCACACACCCCCCACCAAACAAGCCGTTGTGTACCTTGAAGTCACACTACACCCTCAGATATGAATTTTGTGATTTTTATTTGATTGTCTAGTAAACCCCTCTTTTATAAGACGTGCCAAGTGCGAGATCTCAATTCCTCCGAATAAGCGAGATATAGGCGACCACCTTAGTCCCGACCTCCTTCGCTCACCACCACGGGTCACGCCCTCACCAGATTTCCAAACTCTGTAGCGGCTAGATGAATGACTGAATTCTCAACAAGTCGTCGTTCTTCAGACCATAGCCAGACTGTCTCCTTATCCTGGCTCGCTCTCGGGCAACGATTGCAACTGAAGAGAAGAGACAACTCATTCGCCAATTTTTCACCCTTTAATTATAGGCATCTTTAATAAGCCATAACTCTGTTCATAGGGGGTCTTGGACGAAAAAAAGAGATACCCTTGTGAACAGAGTGTGACCCTCCTTAAGACCAGCATAAAAACTAAAAAATCATCTTCTGGGTGTTCTGTGCCTTTAAAGGCCGCTACATTTTTTAAGGCGGAAATCCGCTTCTGGGGTTTTCTTCTCACTCCAATGTTTGAACCAAGTGGAGATAGCGAAGCTTGAGACCTCAATGTCGCGCATTTATAATGCTATAAGCTCGTCAAAACTGCTCCGTGGTCTGAAAAGGCGCCATCTGAGATGAGGAACAGAAGCGCCACGACAGGTTCCGACAGCCCGCAAAAACTTCAAAAGTCTATTTTCTTTATTCCGAGAGATCCTCGTTCAAAACTCTGTATTCAGAGAGTCTTGTTCTAGAGAATTTTCGACAACAGAGAGGCAAAAAGAATTGCGGAACCTAAAAAGTTAAGGGGCTAAACCAATTCAGATGTTCAAATTTTCGACATTGGTGTATTACACAATACACTCCGAACAGACGTATTTAGAGGAAGCTGAATGCTACGGGATTTTCAAACGAGTTTTTCTCCGGAGCTTGCGTATTTTGGGTGGCCTCTTTGCGATATATCACAACCAGGTAGGCCTACCTGCAGAAATTTAAAAAAAAGAATACGGTTTTTTGCGCGTACGCTTCCTTTAAAGGCATCGTACGCGGTGAAATCCAGTTTCCATTTTTTATGCTCAATCCCTTCCTCGGGCCACTGTGAGAACGTACAACGAGCTTGGCTGCTCAAAAACGTACCATTGTGAGCATGGAGGAAGTGGAAAGTGAGGAATTGCGTCAAAAGGGGCCGGCCCTTCCGTCAGTCATTTGGCACTTTCGCAATATTTGAGCAGAACGTCGTGTCGCTAAGTACAGGGCATGCCACTGTACGCTGACGCACCGTCGGACGAAAGTGGCATTATCGACTGGAAATTTCTCGTCACACAACGAGCGATTGCTTCCAAAGCTGCGCCAATGGATGAATTGTAGAACTGTTCCTTGCGCCCTCCGCGTAACTATCCCGAGTCGATGCCGGCGCGAAATTCAAAGGATTTTCAGAAGTTTTGTTAAAACGTTTTTTCTTGAAAACTTAACGTTTTTGAGCGGGCTTTTCCCTACCTTCAGTTACTATAGGGGGCTAACATCTCAAAAGCGCTTAAAAACGAGACATGGTTTTCAGCGCGTACGATGCCTTTAAGGTAGTCCTTGTGATATGGCTGGAGATCGATTGGTTGTGTGAACTCTGATTCTAAGTTGTACGGAAGTAGAGCATGTGCATGCCTAGAAGCGAAGAACTCTTCATGCTGATTATGACTGTGCTTGTAGTCACCCGAGTGGACCATTTTGAGAAATGTTGTCACGCGGTGCTGGTCACAAGAGAGAGCAGCAGCTGAGGAGACGAATGGAGAACGAGGGCAGCACGTGCTCCTCAAGCAGGAGCTCGTCCACTTGTGCTGCCCTCGTTGTTCTTGAGGAGCTGAGTGCGCCCCATTACAACGTTTAAGATGGCGACCGATTGTTTTGCTTAAACTCTGTACACATTTTTAGGAGAAAAACACAAGATGTCAATTGATCCTAGTAACTATATTTGGCTATGTGTGTGTGACCGTCTGTGTGTGTGAGAGAGAGAGAGAGTGAACGGAGATTAGTCATCGTCACCCGTTGTTAACAATTGACACCCGGCTGTCACAACCACTGTCCACCTATGCAGCGGCGGTCATTGACCTCGCTTCGTATCAATGGGCAAACAAGAGAACAATCAGTTCTGAGTACTGTTCTACTGCTCATTTGTGCCTATTGCTTCAAATGTTCATTCATAATCACTTTTTGGAGAGACAGCTTTCTGGGATGAGCTCAAGAACTGAGCAGGACATCAATGTAAACCATGGAGAAGTGTGACATAACTTTCTCCGCAGATTCTCTTCTTTAAAATCTGTGTCAGACTGTGAAGGGTTATGCATTGCGATGCATAAGTACCCTTTGTAAGCTTGATTAAGTACAGTGTAACTGATTTCCTTGAAGACATACAGGAGTGCGCTAGTTTTCTTTTATCGCAAAAAAAGCTTTTTGTGATGTTTTTTGCTCATACAACTCAGAGATATATTGCCGCGACTTCGCCGCAACTCCTCCGGTTTGACGCCTGCCGGAGGAGTTGGGGGGATGAGAGGCAGAACCGCGGACGATTCTTTATTGACGGAATCGCCACCGTGGCAATGTCTCTACCCTTTCTTCCAGAGCTTTTATCGATTTTTGCAAGTCGTTTAATCTTACTCAGCACGTCTTAGGGCCTACCCATGGCCTCAACACTCTCGATATTGTTCTCACTTCTGATAATAGTCTTATAAATTCGATTTCGTTACTTCCGCCTTTTAGTACCTCGGATCACAGCACTATCTCTTTCAAATTATCGACGACGTTTTCTACCAACTCTTCTCATTCCAAGCATTATCTAAATTTTGCAGAGGGAGAATATGACAAAATAATATCTGAACTTTCCCAAATAGAATGGGTTTCTATCATCAATTGTGGTACTGCCAACGAATGCTACACCCGGTTTGTCTCCATCTGCCGCGCTCTGATTGATCGATATGTGCCACTTTCCCAGAAGAAAAAACGAACATTACAAGTTACCAATAAAATACAACGTTTGAGGGCCAGAGTCAGCTACATGCACAAGAACATCAACAGATACGGGTACAGCAAGTATATGAAGTACGCACAGAAACTTAGGCGTGAAGCCAATCGCCGAGCGATTCTGTAAGAGGAGAAAGTAGCGAATGCAAAAAATATCAAATTTTTATATGACTTTTGCAACAAGAAACTGAAAATACGAGATATTTCCGAGATATAGATAATACGAGAAATTCCCGATCTGAGGCTAAACAATGACCGTGTAATAAAAAGGGACAGTGAAAAGGTGAATGCTTTTGCCGACTATTTCGTGACAGTCTATAAAACACAATATGATGATAATAGCCAGCTCCCCTCCTTGACCGTCGGAACGCTTGATTGGGTGGACATCTCAAATGAAATTGTGTACCAATCATTGCGGCGCTTACCCAATAGAAACTCAACTTCACCTGATCAAATTCCATATATCTTTCTTAAAAAAGCTTCACTTGGCTTAACATACCCTCTGGCGTTGCTCTTCAACAGATTCCTTCTACGAGGTGAAACGCCTGATATATGGAAGCTTGGGCTAGTTAAACCCATTTTCAAAAAAGGATTACGTTGTTGTGTAGAAAATTACAGGCCTATATGTCTTACGAGCTCCATAAGTAAGGTTATGGAAAGGATAATTTGCAAGAAGATCTCCTTGTTTCTGAACGAAAATAGACTTTTAACTCCTTCCCAGCATGGTTTTCTTGGTAAAAAGTCTACCCTAACGGCGCTTTTGTCCTCAGTCCCCTTTTGACAGAAAGAACTGGATAGAGGCAACTACGTATCCGTATGTTTTATTGATTTCAAAAACGCCTTTGACTCAATTTCTATCCCCATGCTGCTCAGGAAGTTAGGGAGCTTCGGAATTCAAGGTTCCCTTTTAAAATTTCTCGCCTCTTTTCTTACCGACAGAAAGCAGTGTGTGATGATAAACGATACGCATTCACGCTTGTACGGCACTACAAGCGGCGTTCCACAAGGGAGCTGCATTGGTCCTTTGATGTTCCTGATGTACATTAATGATTTGCCCAGTATTTTCCCAACGGGAGTGGTAGCATCGATGTATGCCGATGATTTAAAGCTTTACACCGTTAATAATCCTCAACTCTTGCAGAAGGCTTTAGATGCGCTCTTTGAATGGTCCATCAGATGGGATCTAGAAATTTCAAAAGAGAAAACTTCGGTAATGTGTTTAGGTAAAAATCACCCTTCCGTAGAATTTAGGATCAGTGAAACCGTTTTGAGCCATTCCAGAGTTATCAAAGACCTCGGAGTATCATACGATGACCATCTTGATTTCGAAACATTTATTACTGCTGTTGTATTGAAAGCAAAATGCAGAGCTAATTTCATTTTGAGAGCATTCCATTCGCGTGATCCATTGCTACTATTCAAACTATTCACCACTTATGTGAGGCCTATACTGGAGTATTGCTCTCCGGTGTCGTCGCCCTACAAAGCGTGTCTGATCGAGAAAATTGAAAGTGTTCAAAAAAGCTTCACGTATAGAATTTTCGCTCGCAAAGGAAAATTTAGAATGCCGTACGAGAAACGACTGAAAGCTCTGAACTCCTTGTCTTTAGAAGATCGCCGTAAAATCACTGACTTGACCTTCCTGTACAAAATGATCACTGGTGAAGTCGACCTGGAACTTTGTGAAATGTTCCGCCTGTCTCCCTTCATCGGTTTAACTAGGGGACATGTTTATAGACTGTGTCATAACGGATGCAACAGTCAGTCATTCAAAGGCGCTTTTCTTTCTAGAGTTATCACGCCTTGGAATAATCTGAATGAACAATTTTTTAAATTCAGGAAGTCTACGAGTTTTCAGTACGCAGTTTGTAAACAATTCAAAGAACGTGCGTTGGTGGGCGAGGAAGCTTGATGCTGGTTCTTGTTCCATGCATTGTGTTCACTTGACTCATTTCACTTGCGAGCATCTCATGCGGATTTTTTTTCTTGATTCTAGGCCTCTGGTGATCGACATGTGGGCCTTGGTGGGGTTGACGGACCAACTAAGATGGTATCCGGAGCCGCATCTATCATCCAGCCGCTTGCAGTGTTGGCCGGCCACTGCTCTTCACCGCCAAGTGACCCCACTCCCACCCTGATTAACTGTCCTATCCAGTCATACTCTTTAAATTTTTTTTCCTCTGATTGTTTTCATAGTTTTTTTATTTTATATCGGATGTTCATTCATTATCTTGGGATTTGTCAGTTTGTGTTTCTTACTATCCCGATAAATAATACAATACAATAAAAAAAAGAATCGCGGTAGGGTCACGGAAGAGTTCCGGGGGAGTCCCAGTAGAGTAGCGAAAGCGCGATCCAAGGGAAAGAGTCCAGGGTCGCTTGGGAGTCGCGGGATGGTCCGGGATCGCGAAGGAGTCGTTGGGCAGCAGCGGAAGAGTCACGGCAATATTTCTTAGAGAAAGCGCCTTATCGCCATATCTCGCTTCAAAATTGACGAAATAAAATTTTGAGGTAGTTTTTGTGTTCCTCTCAGTGAGGCAAATGTAGAGAGTCATTGCGACTCCGGTATCCTGTTTAAAAAGGTGTTTTTCCTTCATAAATTTATGTCGACCACAGATCAGAAAATGAAAGATTTCTGCTATCATGATCATCTAACCAGTTCATAGTGAGGGATTTTTTGGTGCAAATATGCATTTTTCGATGCACTTCTTGCGTTCAATCTATCGTTTTCTAACACTATCGTATAGGACTCAATGGAAGCAATTTAGAAATTACTTCAAAATTGAAATCGAACCGTTTTGAAGCAAGTTATAGCGATGCAGCGTTTTGTGAGCACAAAAAAACGCCGCAAAATGCTTTTTCTGTGAAAAATTGGGCGGAACTCAGGGTTTAAAATTTGATATTATAGTCCGTCCACCGTGTGTAGCAACCCTGTCAAGCTCGAGAACTCAATTCGATCAAATAAGTGAGAAACTACACGGAAAAGTCGACCCCGCTCACAACATCCTAAAAGCATAATCAAGCGTTTAGACCCCGAAAAGGTAACACAAATTTTTGCAAACGGAAAAATTAGTTTGTGTGGCGATGCTCAAAAGCAAAATGTACAATAGCAGAGCTCTTGGTTCCCTTTCCGGGGCGATGCAGTTAGGTTTTTGGGGCGGAGCCGACTTTTTCCTTGAAGTTTCTCACTTATTACAGCGAATTGAGATTTCACGCCTGGCAGGGTTGCTATTCACGGTGGGCGGGCTGTATTATCAAATTTTACTCCTGATGTTGCACTGTGTCTGAAAGGCTGTTTAGCGCAGCGAGGCACTGCTCTGTTATTCAAATAATCCATAGATCTTAAAGCACGCCCGCAAGTACGCCGCGAAGCGGCGTGGGTGTGCACCTTGTATACCGATATCCAGAAGTCTAAATGTACATGCTCAAAAAAATAACTCTCCAAACTGGTTATGAATGTCCTTGTAGCTGCCCAAATGAACCACTTTGAGCAAAGTTACCACACTGCGCTGGCCAAAACGGAGAGCAGCAGCTGAGGCGACGAAAGGAGGACGAGGGCAGCACGTGCTGCTAAGAGCAGCACAAAGGCAGCACGTGCTGCTCGAGCAGCAGCTCTTCCCCTCGTGCTGCCCTCGCTATCCCCGTCGAGGTGAAAGCCTAGTGTGCTCCATTACGACCCCGCGATCCTCTGAGTACGTGGCAAATCGTGGGTATTTGGATACTATTGAGTGGTTGGGTTCATTGAATGCGGCTGGGACTGTTGATCAAATGTACGAGACTTTCTTCGCGGTTTCGCAACACACCATTGACATTTTTGTTCCGGTTAAGAACTCAGAACTTTTTGGATTACTTGATTTCCAGCAATCACCAGCAAAATCAACTTTAATTCGACTAATTTAGCTTGAAACCACTTCATCTCAACTAAGGATCGACTTCTGCCAGAGACTATCAACTATGAATTGGCTTCAAAACAACTGTTTCCCCACATAGCGCTCACCCACAGAGGAAAGCAACTTGAAATCCACTTTGCCGGCCGATCAGAGATCATATAACGGTAGAAACAAGCTTCAATTCACTTAAAGTACAATTCGAATGCCGGCGAGCGCCGGTTTCGAAACATGGAAGATTCTCGATTGCAATTTTTTTACACTCTCACATTGCTCCTGATCTTCTGTTTCCTCTTTTTTTCATATTGCCCTGTTTGGTTTCTTCTACTGATTCCTCTATTACAGTTTGGCAGTGCTAATCCTTTTCTATTCGACCTTTTTTTTCGAAGTCTGAGCCAAAAATCATAGACAAATTATTTAAAAGTAGTAGTTTGGCGGTCAACCATAGAGAAACCATTTAGATGTTGCAACAGAGGAGGGATCGGATTTTACAAGCTTCTCCGTCAAACTTATCCAAGCAATATGGATTGGAGCGTTGTGTTTGCCTACCTTGACCTACGCTGATTCCCTTATTACAGCTTTAAAAAAAAACGGCCTAATGTTTTTGTTGCCCGCTTGATTTTGCTTCGATAAGTTTAACGGAGAAGCTTGTAAAATCTGATCCCTCGTCTGTCCCTACTTCTCGATAGCTGGTCTATAATTGACCGCCTAATCGTATTTTTAGTTATTTCACTTCATTTCCTAGCCTTTTTGATACTCAAAGCTATTTTACGCCAAAACATTTTTGAAGATATTTTAAGATATTTTTAAACATTTTTTTACTACTACATGGTGTCGCCAAATCGCTAGTCTTGCCAGGAAGCTAAGTTTTCAGGAATTCCACATTTCCCGAAGGTTTCCTTTCTGACATGAAATTTGTTCCGCGATTTCCGCTTTTGAGAGGTAAATCCTCAACGGGATCGCGTGAGATTTTGCTCGCGAGAGAGGAGAAAATGCCCGCCTGGAGGGGAGAATTCGCCCGCGAGGAGGAGGGAAAATACCCGCATGGAGGGGAGAATTTACCCGCAATCAGGAGAGAAAATACCCCCAAGGAGGGCAGAAAATTCTCGTCGCGAGGGCGAAATTTCGCTTGCGCTAGGAAGCATCATGTTAGCAATGAGTGGTCAAATTGCAATGAGTGGCCACGCGGGCATATTCTCCACGCGCTACGCATCGGGCAAATCCTCCGTAAACCAAAAATTTCATGGGAGTACCGTTACCTTGCCGCCAGGCTTTGAAAAACAGGTACGACTTTTCTCAGGGTGGTTCTAGGCAGCTGCGAAGATCTTGCCCAAGCAGTTTTCGTGCTCCACGGCTAATTTAGTGTGTAAACCCACGATTCTGAGGTATGCTTCAAGGTTAAGGTATCAATTTCAAATTGGAATAGAAGCGACCGCGCAATCATTTTAGTCTGATGAATGGACGGAGCTGCGACGGCAGATCACCCCGCGCGAATCGAAACCCCATTCTCCAGTGAGGCTGCCGGCTTCTCGCGGCCAGCCGCCTGCATCATGCGTCGGTCGGACTATAGGGCTACGCATAGTCCGGCGGGAAAAGTCGCGCCGCAATAATGGGGATTATTAAAGAGCAGACTTCTAAAGCTGTGAAGGCTGTGAAGGTGTGCACTTTCGTACAAGAGTTTCGCACACCCTGAGGTTTCAATTCCTGTTCATAATCCACGGATAACACGTGCGTGCGTTTGGACGAGTTACACCCCGCCGCCGCCGTGAGGGTTACCTGCGAGTCGACAGAACGGTGTTTTGTACTAAGAGTTGCGATCCGTATCTTACTAGGGACTGCTTCAAACTTCCCGCGAGATTTGGAAAACCATGTTGTCGTTGCTGTAGGTCTGTGACAGTACATAGACAATCCGTGCTTGAAATTCCCTGAATGGCTGCGGGGTTTCCGAAAAATGGCCTTTTCATTGCTTCACAGAAAGGTAAGGGTAAGGTAAGGTACAGCCATCAGGGAATATTTGGGGTGTTAAGAAAAAAGTTCCGGATTCGGCTCAAAACTTTCATATGGGGGTGATTTAGAGCGCTGAAAAGGGTCTAGTCCTCGCCAGACTCAGGATTACTGTAGGTTACATTAGGCATAAAGCTTTTTAACTGCCGTTGCTCGCCCTCTAGAAACAAGTTTTCAGCCCCAACTCATACAATTTTTTTTTGAACATCCTGAAAATTGCCATTCGTGTACCCCTTTTATCAACGCGAAGCTAAAAAAATGCCCACATTTGGAAATCTCCTGTAAATTAAATCTCTGAGCCATTTAGGGGATTTAGAAAATGGATTATCAATGCTGTGTCCCATACCTACAACTATCAACACATGGTTTTATAAAAGCCCACCGGAAATGTAAGGTAAGTCCTAGTTAGTGTTCTTCACATGAGATAAGGTTTGAGCCAACTGGGGAAAACTACTTTATCCCTTAATTGATTCCTAGTATTTCTCACTGCTAGAAATCAATGCAGCGACAGAGTAGTGTTTGGGTGGATGGCAAAGTGTTGTTTACAAGTTTATAGACTATACTTGTCAGCTACGTTCTGCTATACGGTATCAACAACTAGATAACAGCATTAGGCTGCTAACATGTTATAGAGTTGTTCTTACAGTAAGAGCAATTGTTCATCACAAGTTGGGGAGTCTCAAGTTGTTATCCACGTAAGAACAACTATACCGTGGTTCGTTACGGCGACAAGCAGAAAGCTGTTCTCAAAGTCGAAATCAAGTAAACGAAATTTTAATTTTATCATTTTTCATTACCATTTAGTCAACCGCCGTTCAGGACAATTTTTCGCCCACTGAATCTGTTGTGCATGTGGACCGCCGAGTAATTCGAAGACGTGGATGTTGATCACCGAGAGTCTCGAAGACGTTGATGTCGACCGCCGATAACGTTGAAGATGTGGTTAGCGACCGCCGAGAGATTCGAAAATGTGGATGTCGACCGCCGAAGTCCAGGAACATTTGGGTGTGTACCGCCGGACTGAAAGTTCTTTTTTGAAGGACCTCAATGTGTTGGAACGAAGATGTAACAATGATTTTTGTATAAAAGGCTCCTGATCTCACCGTGTGCCTCTGTCGGCTCTTCAGAGCCGGACTTGGAAAGTGGCCTAGAGTCACTTATAAGAAGATCCACCGAATGATGGAGGATAATTTTAGTTCCAGGGGGAGGGGGGCATCTCTCTATGGCCTGGGGAGAGAATTTCCTAATTGTGGGTTCATCTCCCCATGGTCAAAATGGAATGCACCCCAACGTGGAACGTGGCGTTGGGATCACCCCTTCTACCTTTAATACGGGTCAACCGCGAGCAGAATGCTCGTCGACCGCAAGTGTCATCGGGCGTCACAAACACAGAGCATCTGTTGAGGTCTACCGTCAGCAAATAGCGCTTCGCGCACTGATCGTACGGTTGTAACACCTGACGACACTTGCGGTCGACCGGCATGTGGATCGGTGTCGACGCCCAAGAGCGCCTAGGTAATACTGTTCACCCTGATGGCAAATAGGGTGTTTTCGGTCTGTCAGCGAGAAGGCTTCCAAAGCTGCTTAGCACAATTCTCGATCCATCATTTATTTCACACAAAAACACGCAACACAAACAAACATTCATCGAGATTAAGGCCCGTAGTAAACCCACCACTCAGTCAGGATCATCTGAATGGGTGATAAGACGAGCCCGAAACGATTCAGACAGGGCTCAGACGAGTCCGAAATCGTATCGAGCGATAGATTGCTTTCAAGCGGTCGGTCTTGCAAAGCCTTGATGATGGGGGCATGATGATACCTGTGATTACAAAAACAACCGACCATTATTCTCTACGTGGTCGTTCACGAACCGACCAACTCTATGCTCCGTTTCTCAATAAATGAAATGCTGTTTGTTTCGTGGAAGTTGATATTGATAATGATACATTGATAAGCAAAAATCTCAGCTGAATCAATTAAGTACTCCTTTGCTCCTTAAAACAGTCTCGAGCGCACTCCTGACCTGGCACGCTGTTTCACTCTTCTCTAGCCAGGAAGTCAGTCAGATCTGACTGAATCGATTCAGTCAGATCTGACTGAGTGATTCAGCTTAACTTGTTTGTTGCTGCCTTTCTCTATTTAGCCTAGGTCGCTATCCTACAACACGTACGTCTGAAATGTGTGCGGCTCATCTGAATTCTTTTCAGAACATGGATTCAGATAGGCTGAACTGAAATTTTTGCCGGCTTTACTGCGGGCCTAAGCACACTGTCCTCAGAGTATTAAGATGAACATCTCGGGGCAGTACCCGAGAAACTATATTGGCGACTAACAGAAAATTATTTCTATTACCTAGCTCTGGAAGATGCGGCACCAGTGTGGCAGCAGCACCTGGTGTCGGAGAGCTTTCGCACTAAATTGCAGCGTGTGCAAAACATAGTTCTAACAATTGATACTGGCTTTGCGAAAAGCTCATCCAAGGGAACCTTTACATGAGTAGAAATCCATGTTGCCAGTCAAAACGTCTTGTAAATTTAGCCACAGCATGTGTGTATTAAAGTTCTCGAGCGAGGAAAACATATGCTAAGAAGAATTATGAAAACCCATCAGAGGAGATCAACAAGGACAGCTTTATTGAACGTCCCTAGTGAAGTGCACGTACAGAGATAAGCAGATTCCAATTAGAACAGGCTTCGTCCCTTGCGAGAGAAGCTCAAAAGGCGGCTACACACTCCATAACGAGTAGTGACGTTTTGAACTTGCGAAATTGAGTCTTAATTCGGCGACCATGCCAGATGGACATCTTGCCTCGCTGCGCATTGCCCAGTGTGTATTGTTCATGTACTATGTGCACAAAATCGATAGCAGCAGACCGGACTCAAGCCTGGACTGCTCAGTTTCGGACACGACATTTGGCATTTAATCATGTGCACCAAGATCCCCAAATCTTCAATCACAATTCAGCTGTGCAGAAGTCCTGCTTTACTCGTCCGGTTTTTCATTTACGACAAAGATCAATTTTTAACTGTTGTAGGAGGAGAGCAAAACGACAATTTAAAACACAGACAAAGATAGCGAAAAACAAGTCTTCGATTTGTAGATCATTCGAATGTCCTGTCCTGAGATCCTGAAATTTTTGTTGCCTTCTTGAATTTTCCACTCGAGACCCAGATGTCTGTAAATACGTTGAAAGCATATATCGCGATTCTCTAAACATTCAGTGAATGTTTTTAAAAAATACATAAAAAAACGTAGTAAAGAATGGATCTAATCTTTCTTTCTTGAGCCGTGCTCCGGGGCAACAGCCCCACCACAGCCCCACCAATACAGGCACACGTTCCTGCAAAGCCAGGTGATGCTCATATGATGGTAGTTAATGAGCTGAGATTCGATGGTAGGGACACTCAACGCTTAACTCTTTATCGATATCAACAGCCTTCTCCGGAGAAATTAGAAAATAGAAAACGGCTCGTGCTAGAAGGATTGAATGTGGACTTTATCAAGAAACTCCATATAAACAATAAGGCATGCCCAAAATTCACCTTTCATGAAACAGTTAGCTCTCAAAAGTGCCTGTTTTTGTTTCCTGTGTGGCTTGAGAGTAGTTCCTGGGCAACAGCCCCACCATTCAAACTAGTCGCTCCTGCAACAAAGATTGCATCTTGAATTCTGGATGTAAAATTAATAAAATAGAATCCGAGCTCAATATGTCTTCATGAAAGTGTTTGCGTTAATAGATGTTTTGTGAGCAAAACACATAAAAAGCTTAGTGGTAACTGGAACTAACCCTTGCAGCTTGATCTTGGTGTTTGGGCAATAGCCCCACCAGAAGTCGCTCCTGTAACACCTATTGCATCTTGAATTCTGGATGTAAATTTAATAAAATAGAATCCGACCTCAATATGTCTTCATGAAAGTGTTTGCCTTAATAGATGTTTTGTGAGCAAAACATATAAAAAGCTTAGTGGTAACTGTATTTAACCCTTGCAGCTTGATCTTGGTGTTGTGGCAACAGCCACACCAGAAGTCGCTCCTGTAACACCTATTGCATCTTGAATTCTGGATGTAAATTTAATAAAATAGAATCCGAGCTCAATATGTCTTCATGAAAGTGTTTGCCTTAATAGATGTTTTGTGAGCAAAACACATAAAAAGCTTAGTGGTGGCCGTATTTAACCCTTGCAGCTTGATCTTGGTGTTGTAGCAACAGCCCCACCAGAAGTCGCTCCTGTAACAACTATTGCATCTTGAGTTCTGAATGTAACTTCAATAAAATAGAATCCGTGCTCAATAAATTTCCATGAAAGTGTTTGTGTTATGGATGCTTTGTGAGCAAAACACATAAAAAGCTTAGTGGCGACCGTCTTTAACCCTTGCAGCTTGATCTTAGTGTTGTGGCAACAGCCACACCAGAAGTCGCTCCTGTAACACCTATTGCATCTTGAATTCTGGATGTAAATTTAATAAAATAGAATCCGAGCTCAATATGTCTTCATGAAAGTGTTTGCCTTAATAGATGTTTTGTGAGCAAAACACATAAAAAGCTTAGTGGTGACCGTATTTAACCCTTGCAGCTTGATCTTGGTGTTGTGGCAACAGCCCCACCAGAAGTCGCTCCTGTAACAACGATTACATCTTGAGTTCTGAATGTAACTTCAATAAAATAGAATCCGTGCTCAATAAATTTCCATGGAAGTGTTTGCGTTATGGATGCTTTCTGAGCAAAACACATAAAAAGCTTAGTGGCGACCGTCTTTAACCCTTGCAGCTTGATCTTGGTGTTGTGGCAACAGCCACACCAGAAGTCGCTCCTGTAAAAACGATTGCATCTTGGATTCTGAATGTAACTTCAATAAAATAGAATCCTTGCTCAATAAATGTTTCAAGGAAAGTGTTTGAGTTAATGGATGTTTGTGAGCAAAACACATAAAAAGCTTAGTGGTAACTGGAACTAACCCTTGCAGCTTGATCTTGGTGTTGTGGCAACAGCCACACCAGAAGTCGCTCCTGTAACACCTATTGCATCTTGAATTCTGGATGTAAATTTAATAAAATAGAATCTGAGCTCAATATGTCTTCATGAAAGTGTTTGCCTTAATAGATGTTTTGTGAGAAAAACACATAAAAAGCTTACTGGTGACCGTATTTAACCCTTGCAGCTTGATCTTGGTGTTGTGGCATCAGCCCCACCAGAAGTCGCTCCTGTAACAACGATTACATCTTGAGTTCTGAATGTAACTTCAATAAAATAGAACCCGTGCTCAATAAATTTCCATGGAAGTGTTTGCGTTATGGATGCTTTCTGAGCAAAACACATAAAAAGCTTAGTGGTGACCGTATTTAACACTTGCAGCTTGATCTTGGTGTTGTGGCAACAGCCACACCAGAAGTCGCTCTTGTAAAAACGATTGCATCTTGGATTCTGAATGTGACTTTAATAAAATAGAATCCTTGCTCAATAAATGTTTCAATGAAAGTGTTTGCGTTAGTGGACGTTTTGTGAGCAAAACACATAAAAAGCTTAGTGGTAACTGGATCTAGCCCTTGCAGCTTGATCTTGGTGTCTGGGCAACAGCCCCACCAGGGTTATTTCTGGGTCACGAGTGGGCTAGAATCTAACCCAACTCGGATCGGCTGGTTAAGGTGGGTTAGATGCGGTTAGCCAGCCAGACGTGCAATTCCGTACAAATAGCGCGATTGCGCTAAACTTTTAATGTGACGCCATGTTTTTCCAATGCCCAAATCCTATTAATTTCGCCCTAGCTCTTTTTTTCTTACGAAAGTTCGACTTCCTGAATGCTTATCTTCATTCACATAAATGATGTCGATTACTTCGTTTCATAACATATCACTTATTTTCTTTTCAGGCAACGTTTAGATTTCAGAATGACAATTGTAATCTTGGGAATCGACACAACTTTGCCTTTTTATAAATCACGTTATCTTTATCGTTAAGTCACTAATGGAGCAAGGTAAAAATCATTAAAAAAACTTAAATCGTTTCGATGTTCAAGCAGAATTTTAATTATTTCCAAAAATCGATATTAATTGGTTATAAGTAATAAGTTTATTACATTCGCGAGAGGCAATAGTGAGAAAAAAAACCATTATAACGAGAATCAATTGTGAGAATAGATGCTGCAACATATGTCCATAACCGTGATATATTGATTGGTTTGATATATTTGGTAACAAACAATGGTCTAGAACTAGCAAATGGAGACAGCATCCAATTACACGTCGGTAGAAATAGCTATGAAAAGTATGGGTGGTTGGACAGCTTGAAAAATGAGTTTTCGTTTTTTAAATCAAAATTTGTTCATGAAGAAAAAAAAAAGCTCCGCTATTTTGTGAAAGAAATAATTTCTCTTCGAATGATGTTGAAAGACCAGGCTTAGAGGTCAAAGCCGCTGGCCAAGAAATTTCAAATATTGTGGCATGCAGTCATTAACTGTTCGGGAAGAAATCACAAGAAGCAAAAAAAAGTATCGACGACAACAGAATCGATCAGCTGGCCGCGACGCTGCATGGCGAGAAAAATTGCGCGCGGGAAAACGGGGAGAGAGTGGCAATTGTTCGAACGAATTCCCGCTCAGCTGCTGAGTGCAGCTATCTCCCTGTGAGACACCAATAATAGGTTCAAACACGATTTGACCTGAGTTGATCAACAGACACTGACTTACCAGTTTCAAACACGTTTTGACGAGCGGTTCGCAAGCCGAGCGGGCAAAATCATTCAAGAATCGTTGGCTGGCGTTCAGGATTGGTTTGGTCACGGGTGTGCTTGCTAACCAACCCAAACCCTAACCAAACCGAACCAACAGATGTGCGTTCATGAATCGCACCCCAGAAGTCGCTCCAGCAACAACGATTGCATCTTTCTCTGGATGTAACTTTAATAAAGTATAATCCGTGCCCAATAGATGTTTTCATGAAATTGTTTGCGTTAATAGACATTCTATGAGCATAAGCGTGTTGAACCTTGAATGTTTAGTATCAATACCCAATTGTGGCGTAGTATTTTTTTACAAAGTTAAATACAATTAGGACACTATATCGCCACATCTTTTAAACCACTGAGTGAGTTTCATACATCCTTGTCTGTTCATAGCTTCAGCCGCTAAGCCCTGGTGAAGAACCGTGTATGACTAGGGGGACACATCGCAGTCAACTTCTCCTTCAACCCATTCACCACCACGTGTCCCACAGGTGGGACACGCTTTTCAAAATCGATTTCTTGGCCGCAAGAAGGACTTACAAACCTACATATGATCAAAGCATCGACCTACCCTGGGTTTAAATAGTAACCTCTTGGCCCGCCGGTACGCCTAATGCAACAAGGTATTTGGACCTTTTCAAAACCGCCGTTGGTTGAGGTGAAAGAAAAAACGCCCTTGGAGAAATTTCAAGAGCACCTTATTTGCCGAGTTGCGGTTTCGAGGTTTTGCTCTTCTAAAACGGAAGGGTGTTGGGAGCTCAAACTGTGATCATGTTCCCTCATCGTTACTAGCTACAACACGAAGGGAAACGATAAAAAGCAGTCACCCGTATAACGCTATTCAAGCTGACGCGTCCCGACGGTGGGAAACGGTATACGGTGATACAATATTGAATGCAGTCGTGAATGGGTTAAAGGCAGTGCTCACGATATACTTCAATTGTGAGATTATTCGCTATATTTTTTGAGTGACCCCCGGGTAGAACTTAAATGACGTAGAAATTGAGAAAAACGCACCAGTAAACGGAATCTCTTAACATCACACGGCCTCTTAATTATCACAGAAAGTGTTTGTGGTGACACTTAAATCTTCGACAAACCCTTCCTTTGCATTTATGCGCTTTCTATTGCTCCGTTCTTTGCTTCAGACCCTAAGAAATACTTTTTTGACTAAAACGTTATTCCATTTACGATAAGCCCCTTTTTCCACCGGTGACAACCACCATGAACATATTCATCCAACCGGACAACTAGTCCAAGTTATAGAATAATGTTACTCAAATACGACGTTTTAAAGCCTTTCTCGCCGTTTCATCGTACTCTTGGTAACACTTGGAGGCCACAGCATCTATTTATGTGAAAAACTCGGGGACGAAAATTATCGTGAACCCTGCCTTTAAGCTACACGTTATCGAGTGGGTATCATCTACTTTGTCTAGAGCGAGAATTTTGTGGTGATTGTAATTTACAAGGTGCACGCGCCAATCGCCACACGGCGTGGTTGCTGCCGTGTATTTAAAGCAGAGAATAAGGGAATCATTGCGAAATTGTTCTGGTCCAGCAGTTTCCCAATTGCTTTGCTCACTCCTAGTCGGGTCCCACACATTTTTCCTGGCGCTTAACAAAGTTTGGCGCCTTCCTAGTTGAGTTCCATACTCATTCTTCTGCAGTTGGCGCATTCGAAGATGGGTCCAACAGTTTTCCCGCAGCTCGGCGCTGTCACAGTTGGGTGTCACAAACTTTCCCCGCCACATGGCGTACTTCCAGTGTATTCCCAACCAGACACATGAACTGACCATAATGATCCTAATGCCGGGCATGAGCCCTGTCTGCTTTAAAGGAGTCGTCGGATCTGGAATGCTCCTCATCCAGGGTGTAGGTCGAACAGTGATGTTTAAATAACCTTTTACTCATATGGAAGCCTCTTTTATATGAGCAGTGATTGTCATATAATTGATAATCCAACTGTTTACATTTAATAAAGACATTTCAAAGACATACTTTCATATCATCTGTGTGTGCTGCACACAATCAATTACCCCTTCACACCCGTATGGGGTGCTGCACACGCTCCATAAAGTTCTTGGCTCACCCACTGTAGTCCTGCACGCATTTAACGACGTCCTGCACACTCCCGCTGGTTTACTGCACACGACTCCTCAAATCCTGAACAGTACTAGGTTAGGTCCTGCACACATTCCATGACGCCGTGCAGACTACTACTGGTGTCAACATGATCCTTGGCATCTTATAAGTGCTAATGGGGTCCTGCACACGTTCCCTAATCCCCTGGACACTCCTACTGGGCTACCGCACACATCTGACAACGTCCTGCACATCCTCACTTGGGTCATGCACACATTGCATGATGTTCCACGACGTTTCGCACACTCCTACTGAGGTCCTGTCCACATCCCATGGTGTCCTGCACACTCCTACGGAGCTGCCTCACACATTTCACGACGTCCTGCACACTCATAGTGGGGTACAGCACACATTCCCTGACATCTTGCACAGTACTAATGGGATCCTCCACACGTTCCATAATGCTTTGCACACTCCCACTGAACTCACATATCACGACGTCCTGCATACTCCTACTGGTGTTCTGCACACATTGCTTGATATCCTGCACACTCCTAATAGGGTCACGCAAATACTATATACCTACCGGCGCACTTCTACTGGAGTTCTGCACACACTCCATGACGTCCTGCTTACTCCTAATGAGCTGTACTTGGGCAAAAGTGTAAAAATTTTCGAATTTTCGAATTTCAAAGTTTCGAACGAACTCGAAAAAGATATTTTTCGAATTTCAGATTTTCGAATATATTCGAAAAACTGATTTTTCGGATTCTCGAAGATTTTTTTTTCATTTTTCGGATAAATTTTCTCGAATTCACAAATGATAGTCCGATTTCGAAAATTGGTTTTGTGCTGTCATTTACTGTGATTATCACTTTGTAGAAGTTACCACAATGTTAGGCGCTATTCATACGCCACGTGCGTGACGAGCGGGCGTGGCGTTGATGTATTAATAGCCTGACTCCTCGCCCGCGCGCCACGAGCGTTTAGCACAAGACGCTTGGCCTCAGGCGAGACTTGACCACCACTATCCTTTCCATGTAAAGCGCCTTATCGCAACCAAGCGCCGAGACCCTAGCGCCGCTCACAAGACCTACTACTAGGCCACGACGCGGCCTAGAAAAATTTGCTGCCGCCGAGCTTGCCCGGCTTCAGGGCAGGGCTAAACACTCGAGCTTAAAACCTTTACTTTTTTTGCCGCCCCGGAAAATGCCGCTTTTGAGCTACAATGAAGCCAGTGTTCTGGATCACTCCTAATTTAGCCGGAAGTTGGCAACCAGCCTCTTTCCACATGAGAATGCTGGCGAAATCGATTCGCGATCGGACCTGGTAACGAGACAGTGAAGCGCGACAAATGCTGCTAAAGCGGTAATAACGATCGAGAACGTTTTCTACGCCACCGCCGCGTTTGCCGCATTTTATCATTTTTCTTAGGGAGCGGAATTTTTACGCGGCAGCAAAGGCATGAAAAGGACGTTATTCCAATGGTATAGGTTTGGGACACGAGGTCGCGCCGCTCTGTACAGCGACAGTGGCAACGACAGGCAAGGGCACATTTGCAGCATGTGAGCCCTCCACGACACGTCGCTGCGACGGACACGCGGCAACTGTTCCTACGACGGCGAGTGCCATTGCTTCGATGCTGGTGCCGCATTTGTGCTAAATGCCATGACTGTCGCTCATGGCAGCGACATTTTTCCTTATGTGGTATGAAAATAACCCACATGTGGTCGGCCCGACCACATGTGGGTTATAACAGTGCCATTGCGATGCAAGTTTTCTCAGAGGACAGCTACATAATAAATGCGAGAACGAGTGAAAAACGGTTTGCGTTGGCTGGCCGTTCAACCCAGTCTATCCCATCGATGGGACACCTGGTACGGTGACGTAATATTTCACACGATCCAAGGGTGTGAGAACCACGAATCGGGCTTGCAGTGAATAGGTAGAGATGGTGCTTCAATAGAGTGTGGTTGACCTTTCAAATGTTGATAAAAATGAACTTCTAGTAAAATGATGACTATGCATTTCGATCAGTCGAATTTCGAAAATTCAAATGCGCTCTTAAAAATATTCGAATTTCGAATATTAATCGAAAGTCTGTTTTTGAAATATTCGAATTTCGATTACTATTTGAAAGTTTGTTTTAAAAATATTCGAATTTCGAATATTATTCGAAACCACTTTTATACGAAGTATTCGAAATTCGAATTAGTATTCAAAAGACCGTTTTCGAAATATTCGAATTTTGAATACTACTCGAAAACCAAAACTTTCGAATTACGAATTTTGAATGATTTGAAATTCAAAAAATCATTCGAATATTTTTCGAATAAAGTAATTCGGTCCGAAGTATATTCTGCGCACACTTCTTGGCCTCCGGCACACTGCTACTGAGGTCCTGCACACACTTCATGACGTTCAGCCTACTCTTACTGGGATCCTTCTCACACTCCATGACGTCGTGCGCACCCATACCGGAGTCCTGCGCACTCTTCATGCACACTTCCACTGGGGTTCTGCAAACGCTCAAACTTTGCCCTTCGCGCTCACCACAATTAACCATACAGATTGCGCAGAACAAGTGGAAAAACATAAGATAGCCCGCTAGTCGGGGGGGGGGGGGCTAAAGGAGACAAGCAATGATTCTGGACGTCTGGGAGAACTCTCAGTTGATAGCCGGTTGTAGGTTAGGAGCTCGGTGGGCGGTTGGTCTTGGTCGTTTAACATACTATAGAAAGAGCGACCCTGATTTTTGCATCTAGGAGACCAACCCGACAACTTCGCAACGCGAGAGCACGACCAATGAATTCAGAGCTACTGGAGCCCTAAAAGGTAAGCTTTGTAAAATTTAGGTCGTTTGATGAAAGCTATGGATGTGTTTGAGTAAGAAGTGCCACTCTCATGTACTACAAAACTATAGAGTCACTTCACTTTTCTCAACTTTATGATGTTTCCCGCTGCAAGCTGGGCTTCAATACACGACATTATGGTGGAAAACTAGTGGGGGGGGGGTTGGGGTAATCAGAATTCAAATGTGGTATGGGTGATACCTCTTCCAAAAATCAATCTGATTTCATGGAGTTTTAAGGAAATTACGAGTGATGACGTTATCACATATGTGATATAAAATGAAATTTTCAGTTTCAAAGATGAATTCTGTTAGTAAACCCTCAGTAGCCCCACTCAACTATTTTAGCACCCACATTGTATCTTAAAAACGTGCGTTATCAGGTCAAGTTCAAAGGAATAAAAAGAGTGGTTGGATGGAATAAATAAAATTATTCACAGTGATTTATGTATTTACTACACACGTTCAAATGGCGTGCCAACATCATGATTTGAAAAAGCAAATAACGGTGAATATATGAAAGGACAAAACATGAAACACCACCAAAGAAAACCTTGAGACATGTGCCTTTGGTTGGTCTTTCACATGTGCTGCGTGGCGGCAGGAAGCTAAACTCTTCACGAGCACTCCTTGCAGTGACAAATATGCCTTCATGTTTCATGGTGGGTGCAAAAGTAGTTGGGTGGGTTTACCGACAGAAACGTAAAGATTCACCTCTAAAAAAAAATTTCTTTCAATATCACATATGTATGTGATAACATCATCACTCGTAATTTCCTAAAAATTTCATGAAATCAGATTTGTGATAATATCAGTATTAATTTGTGTTTGATCTCACCTAATTATTGGTAACTACGATATTGGAAAGAATGTTGATGACCACCCTGTGTACTTTGTACCCCCACACCCCCCCCCCCTCCCCCCCACCCCCCGGCCTATAAAAGGCTACGATTTCGTTGTACTCACAGTTATTCTTCGCCTGCTGTTCGCCTATTCTTCTACATCAAGTACTACGTCTACATAAAGGTTAGTACTGTATTCTCTATTCCAAAGTACAGCTTAATTTTTGGAAGAGGTATCACTCATACCTCGTGTGAATTCTGAGTGCCCCCCCCCTCACTAGCATTTCACCACAATGTGACGGGTTTTCACCCAGGCTGCAGCGGGAAGCATCATAAAGTTGAAAAAAGTGGGTTGACTCTGTAATTTTCTACTACTTGAGAGTAGCACTTCTTTCTCAAACACATCCGTATCTTTCCTCAAAGATCCAATTTTTTTTAAAGCTTGCCTTCTAGGGTCTCCAGAAGCTCTGATTTCATTCTCAGACAGTAGCAGGCCCTGAACGCAACCGGCTCCTCACCTTCCCGCCCACTGCAACCGAAACGCAAGGCAGTTGATATTACAAGTTACGTCGCGTTCTGATTGTGGTAGCAACGTGCAGTTCGTTCAGGTTGCTCTCCGGATCACATGCGCTGACTGACGCGCGCATGTCTAAACTCAGAGACGACACCCAGTCCCCAAACTCCAGCGTTCTGGACCTTGATCAAAGTCGACACGTCTACCCCTACTTCCCTTTGTTGAATCTTCTCCATGGGTTTACCGAAAAGTTTCCTTTTTCTTGAACCATTGTATATGAGGTGATCAGTTCAACGTGCGCCTATCATGCAGTTTTGATTTTATTGAGCAAACGATGGCGTCTGAGCACACCCCTCTTGCAGGATCTCGGTTCTGAGAAATGTTTTCATCTTTTTTACAAGAATAGGGCAGTAGAGCAGTAAAGAGGGAACATCTGACAGATTCCTGCTGAGTTATGCTTTTTTCTGTTTATTTGATTTTTCCTTGTTCTTTCTGCGTGCTTGTCTAGTAACGTCTGTGGGATTATTCCTCTGACCAAATGATATTATTCGAAGATTAGCTGTGTGATTTTAAGGATTTTGATTCTTTTGAAATTCCGAAAATTTTGATCTTGGAGTACTATTCGAAATTTGAACGCTTTGTAAAGACGGTTCCGAATAGTATTCGAAATTCAAACAAATCAAAAATAGGCTTCCGAATATTACTCGAAATTCGGATATTCCAAAAACAGACTTTTAAATAATATTCGAAACACAAACACTTTGATTTCAATTTTTTTAAACTTCAAATGCACTCAGAGGATAGCAGGCCCTGAGCCCACCCCGAATGTACCCGGAGCCGCGTCCATGTTGCGCTCAGGGTGACGAATTTGGCAATTTCCGGGCCACATATGTTGCGATCCAGGCCGCATGCGTTGCGCTCCGGGTGCTACCGACGAGATTGATGCACGCAGCGCCATGAGCGCAGCTATCAGCTGATGACGTCACAGTACATCATACAGCGTACATGGTTACGCCCCGGGCGCTTTCTATAAACCGATTTTGGCAACACAGTTGCAAAAATCGATACATCGGCGTGGTTGAGACGGTTCGCTGATCGATTATCGCACCCATTCAAGCTAATTGATTTTTCAGTGAAGAATCCAACGATTTAAACACATTCACCGAATTCCCCCACCCTACTGAATCTTCTTGAAATTATGTGACCCTTAATTGTCCCTTTCCTGAGCTAATGATGATTATGAAATACTGTGCTTATCTTGGCCAAATTCCGGTCCGCAATCGCGTCTCGACACGCTTTGCGGCCGCACGCGCTCGAGTCGGTCGAGTTTCCAGCGTCAAAGCCAACTCGATGATGCTTTCTTATACAGTTTTCTTCTATATTTCTTAGTTTCCAGTTTCGGAAACCCTGCTTAGAATTTTGATTACGTCACGATCTCCCTCACAACTTCACCCATTAATCTTCTGATTTCACCGCACCCATTAATCTTCTAATTTCCATTGTATGCGATTTCATCCAGGAAACAACCCGCTAAGCATTGGAAATCGATGCCTAAATTAGAGCGAGAGGATAGGCATCCTCTGGTTCCGAGCCAAATTTATTCTGCTCCCCCGCGCGCTTGTGCGGAGCGAAGGTAGAGACAGAGAGAAAGTGAGGGGAGAAGGAGACGCAGCATACGCGCGCAGACACACGCGATGAATGGAAATAGGTCTTCACACAGAAACAGAGGGTAAGCTGCATATCGCATTTTAGAACACTCAAAATGCGTATTAAATCCAATTAACCCTCCCGAATCAATTTTTTTTTCCCGATTTACGACTTTTTGATTTTTCGGGGTGGATGATTAAATGCAAGAATGCGAGCGATTTGTTTTTCTCATTTTTTTCGAAATGATTAAATAAATTTGAAAAATTCGCTCCATTAATATTTGCAAAATGCGTTCGGAAGGTCATCATAACGTTTTATTTTTTTAAGACAGTCTAAATATGGACTTCATTCTGATATTGATAGTATACTATAGCTTCTTGCCCTAATACCTCTTTCTAACGTTTCTAACACTACTTCACTCTGCTAGGCTCATGCTTTCGTATTCATCCTTCTTTTTCATCGACAGTTATGTTCCTCACTGAGGAGCCCCGGCGGAGCTGTTTGATTAAAGGCACAGGACACCCAAAAAATTATTTCTCAGAGTTCATGCTTATCTTGGAGAGAGTCACACGCTGATCACAGTGGTATCTCTGAAATCGTCCGAGACCCCTTTTGAACAGAGTTGTGGCTCTTCAAAGATGCCTAGATTTTGAGGGTAAAAAATTGGTGGACGAGTTGTCTCAGACCTGTATTTCTCTTCCTTCCCAATCGTTGCGCGAGAGCGAGCCAGGATAAGGAGACAGTAAGGCAATGGACTGAAGAACGACGACTTGTTGGAATTAGTCCATCCATCAAGCTGCTATCGAGTTCGAAAATCTGTTAGGGGGTCGGGCCTGTGGTGGTGAGTGAAGGGGTCGGGCCTGTGGTGGTCGCTTATATCTCGCTTATTTGGAGGAATTGAGATCTCGCATTTGGCACGTGTTATACAGGAGGGGTCTTCTACACAATTACATGAAAATCTCAAAATTTATATCTGAGGGTGTACTGTGCCTTTAAGTTCGTCTGAGGCCAGGGGCGAAACGAACTTTGTCAACTTCTCTTTCTTACGTTTACTCTTTAGATTAACCTACCATGAATTATCCGAAGATGGGGTCTAATGTAATTATAAAGTTGGCGATCATGTAATTGTCCATACTTGATGTATATTCCTATACATATGAACTCTATATACGTATTAGTATAAATTATTGGTACTACTGGAGTCAAGTGCTTTCTTGAGGGCAACCCAGGAGCACTTGGTCTCCAGCATCGCTAGCCGGGTTTTCACATCTGCTTCTAATATAAAGGTATCGATAATGAACATTTTCCTTACTTTATGAATACTTCAGTCATATCTAATCGCCATTTTTCTTGCTAACAATTCCTCTTTTTTCATACTTCATCATGTATGTTAATTTATAACTTATACTAGTAAAATTTTGTACTTCACAATACTATTCTCTTTTACATTGATCAATACCCTGACTTTTCTAACTGTCAATTCTCATCATGTCTAAGAAAATAGTTGACATTCTTATCTAACTTCGATTCTAAACACATTGATCACGAAGCTTGACTTCGTCCGTCACGAAATGTGACACGCACCAGTGGTTCAGCATCTAGTTGATGCATTTTCTTCGTATTAATTCAATTTTTGTTTGCTCAATGTGACTATAGCTTCGCCCTCTCATTTGGAGCCGGTTGAAGTAGAGCTCATCGGGTTGTCACCATGCTGAAATTTACTTGTCACGTGGGTTCCACCGTGGCTGACCGCTCCGCTGTTGCTCCTCCCGGACGTTTGTGAGCGGGTAGGGCTATACGTTTTAATTGTGAATTATCGTACGTCTTTGTCAGTCAAGGATTATTGCACACACCGATGTTGAAGCATCTACATGTGGATGCATTCTCTTCTTCTCCTCCTCATATGTATAATGTAACTAGTCTTTGTTTAAACCTCTTCAATAATTGATACGATTTGCGATTCGTTATTATTTTCCTTCTCGTTATATATAAAGGATATTAATTGTAAGCCGGCAAATAGTTAATCCATTTCCTTTGATCATGACTCATCTTTTGTTGTTAGCTCTTAAAATACATTTTCGGCAAACCAGCCTTAGTTCTCTTTTCAGGTACACTTTGGGATTTAGATGCAATCCCAGTCCAATTCCTTCGCAGATTTATGGAGGGCCATACCTCCGAATAAAAATAGGGACTGGTACTGATGGGGTTATAAGCGGAAAATGTCAAGAGGGATCAGTTTTTCTCGCCACCCAGTACTAAGTCAAAACCTTGGGGATTGACAACCCCGCCGGCAGCCCTGGCAAACCCGTAAGGGAGATTATTCTCTGTAAGGGGTTTGGCCGCCCACTTACTTAGATTTTGGTCAAAAACTCAAGTTCCAAGTCAAGCAAAAAGCTACTTCTCCCTGTCTTCCTTCACCAAGTATAAGAATAGAGCTAACAAATATACCATAAAAGATTTTGGTAATGACAAAAAAGGTGAAAAATGTTCGGCTAAATGCACTGTTTGTAGACTTACAAACTTTAATAACTATTCTCCATGTTCTCCGTTCTTCGAACCTCGGCATCGTATCTTAGATTCTTTACTGCTATGCCAAACGAGGTTTTTAGGTGGAACTTTATTAACGGCCTGACGTTTCGACTTTACGTCTTCTTCAGAGGCCTAAAAAGTGGTCCGAGATTTATTTATTCGTAAATCTGTCCTACCAAGCGCCTCCTCCCCCTGACAGTTCTGACGTACTGTAGGGAGCATCGCAGAGGACACGGAAAGATAGGAAAGCTCACCCCGTAAGTCCACCTTTTGAGCGGAAGATGTCCGCTGCCACCGTGTTAGTATACTAGTAGACGCCACTGAGAGTTACCGCGCTTCCTCTGCATAATGATGAAACAGCAAGGAAAACATCATAACTCACAATGTTGTACAAAAGGCAAGAGGTCACTGGTTATCATGGGGCGTTCGACTCTGCTGTTCATTAGTGGGTTCTTTACGTGGATCCAAAACGCCTCCAACGTTTTCCTGGCCGATATTTCGCTTTCGCAAGCTAAGATCGTACACCTTATATCATAGTCATCCCCGCTGTGATTGTCCGTTCTATGTCTTCCAAGCGGTGTTCTTGGGTCATTACGCCTTTTTCCGGCTATATGTTCTTTCAGGCGTATCGCCAGCACTCTTCCGCTTTCCCCTATATAGGTTGCGTTGCATGTCTGACACTCGAGCTGGTAAATAGTGCCGACCTGATAGCAATCACCTAGTCTTGCATAGGGGCAAACGATACAGCCATCTGTAGTGCAGCACCTGTCGTAAATTCTGTTCCTTACCAGTTGACGTTTAATGCTGTCGTTGGGGATGTTCACTAGAGCAACATCGTCATTTAACTGGGCTCGTACGATACACTGCTGTATAGCATCAGACACTCTATCGGAGAAGAAATGGTATGCACAGCGGAATTTTGTTTCGACGTTCAGTATTCCGGCTTACATCATGAGCCCTACGTCCGTACTCTGGTGTTACGTAGCCATTCATCGCTGCTATTTCGACCGCCATGCTACGTGATTCTTGCCGCTCTGCTTCGCCAGTGCACACACCTGTAGCCGTATGGAACATATTCTTAACCACGGCACGCTTAGCAGCTCTCGGATGAGAAGATGTTGCATGGAGCAATATATTCTTTGAACTGGGCTTACGATACCATTTTACGCTAAAATCGCCGTTGCACACTTTCACCTGAGTGTTAAGGAAAGGTAGCCAGCCTTCTTGTGGTACCTCTCGCGTGAGCCTGATAGTCTGCGACTGTGCATTCAATATACGGAAACATTCATCCATTTCGGACTGCGTAGACGTCATTATGAAGCAATCGTCGATGTACCTACAGTACAATAATGGGCGATGTTCCAATATTGGCTGTTCTATTCTGCTCATAAAGCAGATTGCTAGCACAGGTGCTAGTCGCTGGCCCATCGCCAACCCTCTTATTTGTGAAAAATAAGTTCCTGCCCACTTGAAAATGTTGCAACTCAAGCATTTTTTTTACTAGAGTCATGATGACTCTCTTACATAGTCCAAAGGTAACTACGTCTCCAACGTGCCTGTCCAGAAGTTCTGATAAGGCTTGAAGCGCTTCGTCGTTTTGAACATTTGTATAGAGTGATGTAACGTCGAATGACTCTGTGACGCAGTTGTCATCGGGATTTGAGTTGCGCAACATTTCAAGAAATCTGTTGGTACTGGGGAGGTGGGATGGGATGAAGGTCAGTAATTGGTTCACGATAGTGTTAAGGAACCATGATATTCGGTCGGTTGGACCACCGACGCAACTGATTATTGGTCTTATCTTGTAGGTCTCCGCCAACATGGACGACATTTCTTGAGATGTGATTTTATGCGTCTTAATCAGGCTATAAAACACTGGACAGCTCGCATTGTCAGACCTAAGCCTGCCTAGGAATCTGGCATTTAGGCCAGCAGACTTTCCGATGGTCATCCAGACATGATTAAGTCGTCTGCATTGGGCCGCGAATTCGGTAGCGGAGGATAACTGATAAGTGGAAGTATCCCGCAGGTGCAATTCAGTTATTTCGCGATCCAATGACTGTGGGATTACCACAAATTCTCCGCCCTTGTCACTGACAGATATGCGTAGTGTTCCGTTTGACCGCAGCTCACGCACCTCGCCAAAGCCTTGCCATTGCTCGTGGGTCAGGTTGGTACTTCGGAACCCACGGAATCTGTTAAGCACGCCCAGTACACCTGTTGATAGAATTCTGAACTTGGCGTCGCTTTCGGGAACTGGGTTGGGCTCTCTATAAAAAGAGCTTGGAAACGGTACGATTGGAAATTGCCTATCAGTAGAGTTGCCTGCCGATGCTAAGTTGTTGTTATTAGCTCTTATGCGCAGCATGTCTTTGACTTTTTGCAGCCCGCCTACGACTTTGCGAAATGTAAAGGCGTTAATGTTTTGTGTTGGGGCGAAGGATGGGCCCAGACTAAGAAAATTTACAGCATTTTCTGAAATTTGCGCATCCCCTATAACAGTGACCCTTGTCCTACGATTTTCAACAGTAGCGTTACTGATACCAGTGGCTTGATGGTTGTTTACGTGTGAACGTTCCCCTCTGTCCGAGTGACTCCGCGAAGAGCCCATAAGTGCGTCGTACTTTGCACAAAGTCGGGACTTAGCCCTAGATCGAACAGAATCACAAATCGTTCTCGACTCACCCTCTAACCTCCTCCAAGTCTGTTCAGGCAAAAGACGTCGGCATGCTTGCTCTTTAGAAGTACATCTCAAAATGCAAGAATAGAGTACACGCTGATTCTCTCTGATCACAACACGTAATATCGAGCGATATATGTTCACAATCATCGAGTGATCTTCTGGTAAACGGCAGCATGCACCAATCCTCTTATTTGTGATGAATCGCGGAAGCAGGTCGGTCGCTTTGCATCGCTGGAGGAACTTCAGGGACTGTCGAGTGACCACCACTTTTTGTCGGAGCGATAGCGCTTCGTGCACCAAGGAGAACAACTGCGGCGGTATTTCGTTTAGTATTCTCCATGTTCTCCGTTCTTCGAACCTCGGCATCGTATCTTAGATTCTTTACTGCTATGCCAAACGAGGTTTTTAGGTGGAACTTTAATAACGGCCTGACGTTTCGACTTTACGTCTTCTTCAGAGGCCTAAAATGTGGTCCGAGATTTATTTATTCGTAACAACATTGTGAGTTATGATGTTTTCCTTGCTGTTTCATCATTATGCAGAGGAAGCGCGGTAACTCTCAGTGGCGTCTACTAGTATACTAACACGGTGGCAGCGGACATCTTCCGCTCAAAAGGTGGACTTACGGGGTGAGCTTTCCTATCTTTCCGTGTCCTCTGCGATGCTCCCTACAGTACGTCAGAACTGTCAGGGGGAGGAGGCGCTTGGTAGGACAGATTTACGAATAAATAAATCTCGGACCACTTTTTAGGCCTCTGAAGAAGACGTAAAGTCGAAACGTCAGGCCGTTAATAAAGTTCCACCTAAAAACCTCGTTTGGCATAGCAGTAAAGAATCTTTGATAACTATATTGATTCCACCGTTACAGAATTTTGTATTAATACATTCAAGCCTAATGGCGCTAACTGTAGATCTAGAGGTGTTATATATTGTTTACAGTGCTCTAGTTGTAATTTACAATATGTTGGAATGACAACTAGGAGTTTGAAAGAGAGAGAGAGTAATAGAACATCTACGCAATATTAACAAACATAAAATACTTACTCCATTATACACACATTCTCATAAATGTAAATCCAACATAATTGTACACATTTTGGACTCTTGTCCAGAAAATACGGATAGAAACATTTTACTGGAGAAGGAAGAGTTTTGGATAAAACTTCTCATGACACCATACCCTTTTGGACTTAATGATAATATTAAAGGATATGGAAATATCTCAGATATCAGTAATCCACTTATGCATAAAGTCAAACATCCCTTCTTTGCTCTCAAAATTACCAAGGAACGGAATAATAGAGGTAGAAGAAAAAAGAGAAATAGATAAAATTCTTCGGATGTTAAAAATATTATCGATTACATAGAGAAAGAAGGAAAAGATGGGTTGAATGCTATGAAAATATTTAGTCTGATAAAATACAAGAATAAAAGAAATATACGAAGGCTTATAGAACTATCACGGTCGAATTCTTTCTTATCTAGTATCACCAACAAAACTAAGTTTCTGATTCTGTGCCTTCTTACTCATTTCCACTACCACTTGGAATGTAACGAAAGGCGTAAAGATGAACAATAAGATTACTACTACTTGACAATGAATTTTTTCAATAACTTTTCGGATGGGATTAATTTCAATAGAATTTTCAACAGCATAGATTTGCCTAACCTTGTTCCTAACACTGAAATAGAACGTTATAAAAAAGTATGAGTGGTTCATAATTATGACAATCCTGTATCTAGCATTGTTTTCAACTATAATGAAATGTTAAAAACTTTGGATACAAGTAGCATCCAAGAAATAATATCAGATGGATGCATTTGCGAATATGGTCGGGATGACTATAAAGATTATATTGGTCTCCATCATCAACACATCATAACAGGGAATGTTGGTATAATAAAAAATTCAATTCTCAAAGAAATTTTGAATAAAGGAACTAAATACAGAATAGAAAAGATGAATAACAGGAGTAAAATAACACTAACTTATTCCGACGCTACAGCGAAATTCATCAACTATATGGAAAATAAGTACAAGCTAGATGTTATGAAAATAAATAACTTGCAGTTGCACTTCAAAAAACAGTACAGAAAAAGACTCAGACCAATACTACAAGGGGCTTCCGTCAGTAGGCAGTCTAATAGCCTGATACCTTATGAGAGTATAAAAGAATACCAGAAACACTTCATTTTCTGCCCTTTAGATAAAGCTAGCATTAATTATGGGATTATTTGTAAGAAATACTACACCATAACTCTCATAAAAGAACTTGGAATTAATATCATGAACGGTAATTTTGAAAGAGAACAAAACCATAATGACACATATAAGCTGATTCAAAATGCCAATAGGCAAACAACCATTTTAAAGCATAAGTTTTCAAATATTAAAGCAGGACTCAAATTTGACATAGATTGTGAGTTACCCATCATCTACGCTTTATCGAACTGACATAAGGATCCCATAAAATTCAGATTTATTACGGGAGCAGGAAACAGCAGCATGAAACCATTAGCAGTAGAACTGCAAAAAATTTTCTCGTTTCTCAAGACACATTTTATTAATTATACCAATGTGAGTTACCAAAGGAAGGGAGGACTCAAGACCTATTGGTCTATCTCCAACATTAACATAGCAGCTGAATTATGTAGATTGAGTACCAATGGGGTTCAAGTTTATTCTGCTGATTTTACGGATATGTTCACTAACCTTCCACACAGTTTTATTCTGTATAACATGAAAGAATTTTTGAAAATTTGCGCCAAAAATGCTAATAAGAAATGGATAGTTACCAATGGATACAAAGTATTTTATCGAGATTCTGAGCTAGATAAAGGCGGTTACAGATATTATACCATCACAGACTTGATATATCACGTTGACTATCTTCTATGCAACAGTTACTGTCGTTTCGGAGAACTTGTGCTTCAACAGATGAAAGGAGTTCCTCAGGGAGGTAACTTCAGCCCATTGTTAGCCGACATAACAGTTTCCATGTTGGAGTATAGGTATTCTATTAGCGCGAAAATTGAAAATAACGTACTTTTCAAACCTTACAGATATATGGATGGCTTGCTTATAATCCATAATAAAGGTGAAACATTTGTGGACAGTCAAATTTCACTAATATACAAGAATGTATTGGAGCTCAAAAAGACGCACAATAATCCCTATAAAAGCAGTTACTTAGACATTGGTATAGAAATAATTAATAATAGAATACACCCAAAATTGTGTAATAAGACAGATGACTTTAATTTCAGAGTTAAAAGATTTCCTCATGCTCATTCTGATATCTCTATAAAAGTCAAAGCATCCACAATTTACACGGAGACCTTGAGATTAGCTAATATCTGTTCAAATTTAGAATCCTTCACGGAAAAACTCAAAGAAATGAAAACACTTTTAATTGGAAACCAATATACACCAGAATTCGTAGAAGTAAATATAATAACATCTATAAACAAAAATGATAGCATATAAGTTTAACCTAAGAGATGATAAGAAAAGTATAACACAATTGGTAAAAAGCATAACATGCTAAGTCTTCACTGTTGATAGGTCTGTGTTCTATACTGTCCTAAATAAGGACTGTGATCATATGGACTTCATTCTGATATTGATAGTATACTATAGCTTCTTGCCCTAATACCTCTTTCTAACGTTTCTAACACCACTTCACTCTGCTAGGCTCATGCTTTAGTATTCATCCTTCTTTTTCATCGACAGTTCTGTTCCTTACTGAGGAGCCCCGGCGGAGCAGTTTGATAAAGTTCGTCCGAGGCCAGGGGCGAAACGAAATTTGTCAACTTCTCTTTCTCACCTTTCCTCTTTAGATTACTCCCTTTTGTCTCCACTTCATTTGATTTGAATTTATTCATTCATGACTATTTGAACCAGCCATGGTAATTAACTCAGACACTCGTGGCCCCCACAAGGGACGACCCCCCGGGGTAGGAGACGTCTGAAAAAAGTTCTTCTGAGAGTTGGAGGATGGATAGAGTAACAAATATCTATGTTCGGTTTTTCTTACGGGCCTTCCGATATTCCAAAAAAAAACTGTTTGCAATTACCTGTAACCCCCCTACTCGGAGCAACTGGAGGGAGTTTGTTTGCTCAGCACACATTAAAGGCAGTGGTCGCGATAAAATATGCTTGTCTTCTTTTTTTCTCTGAACCCTTCTCTGGCTTTAGAGTAGTAGGACCTATAAGGGGAAATCGCGAAAAAACCGCTGTTCCGGGCCAAATTTCAAGCCTGAAATTTCTTGTCTTTTGATAATGGACGTGCCCACTCCACATTATCGACATCGATGATCTCCAGTATCAAGAACATCAGCTGGCTTGAAATTGAATTAAGTATATTTACGTACTTATCTTGTCAGAAACATTGACTAAAGTGCTTGCTTTGATTTGTCAACCATTTTTATTAGGTAAATTTGCATTTTTTTCTTCCTCTGAATGATAATGTTTTTTGAGTGCTCTTCATAAAACTGCGATCTTTTTGAGCGGCGCTGTGCACTTGTGCACAAACTGGCATCTTTGGGCCCTAGAAACTCTAATTCTAGCCCGTTTTTTACCGCGCTACCTCCATAGTTTTACAGCTGTTTTCGATCCGAGCCGATTTTCGTAGCTCTTTCAATAACACCTTCCATCGTGACCACCGCCTTTGAGTTACAATAAAATTGCCCTCTGCAAGGTTTGACGGTTTAATTCTGGTCCATTCGTGAGATATAAGTTGTTTCCAAGCTCACTGTGCATTTGATTCCTTGTATCAGTTGATTGATGTTGCCACGGCCACCGTGCAGGGATGGTCGAGAGGATAACGATGGGGAATGCTAAACTACGAAGGGAAGCTGGGTTGCGTGCTTGATTCCCGCAATGCATCTTCTGGAAAAATTGTTTTGCATTTCTTTGATTGCTTATCCACAAAGTTTCTCATTCACATTTAAACTTGCTTTTTTTCTATCTTACTAGATTTACAAATTCTATCGCGCGAATCCCTTTAGTACATGCGCGTTTCCTCACCTTATTCAAAAATTATTCTTCTCACCTTCTTGTGCTAGCATTTCGGGTAAATTGAGAAATACTGCAATGCAAACATCTTGTAACTTTGTTTTACTTCTCTCGAGTAAAGAAAACATCTTCCTTTAACACACAAAAGTCGTTTGCGAGTAATCGTTGAAAATGCGTTGCCATTGCAAGGAGCGAAGCCCTTTCTCAAAAATTATCATAATGGCCGCAGTTTCCATTTTCACAAAGCGACAGACAGGTTCCTAGTTCATCTGCTGACCCTTCATCGAAAACTACTAAAGTGGGCTTGCGCACGCAGAATTTTTTCGATTATCTGGAGTTCGAGGGTGAGGGAGCGAGTATATGGCGAGAAAAGTCAAAAATTTTTTCTCCATATTGATCCAAATAAAGCATATTGAGGTAGATGGGTGTTAGGTATAGTAGCCAGCTAGTTCTCGCTTCTGAAAAACCGAAAGCACAGCCATGGTGGACGTTTGAAGAGAATGCGCCCGCTAATTTTTCATGTTTTTCCAACTTTTAGCTCTACCGGATGGTTCATAGGTAAAACCTATCATACAGTAATGTTACCCTATTCAACCTCCACAGCTTTCAGAAGAACTTTTTTCATGACTTCTCCTACCGCAAGGGGCGTCACCTGTGAGGGCAAAAACACGGCTTTTTGTGAACCGTGGTCCAAACACAATTATTTAGGTGGAGCGCAGGTCATTTTTTATTACCATTTAGTCAACCGCCGTTCAGGACAATTTTTCGCCCACTGAATCTGTTGTGCATGTGGACCGCCGAGTAATTCGAAGACGTGGATGTTGATCACCGAGAGTCTCGAAGACGTTGATGTCGACCGCCGATAACGTTGAAGATGTGGTTAGCGACCGCCGAGAGATTCGAAAATGTGGATGTCGACCGCCGAAGTCCAGGAACATTTGAGTGTCTACCGCCAGACGAAAAGTTTTTTTTTTGAAGAACGTCAATGTGTTGGAACGAAGACGTAACAATGATGTTTGTATAAAAGACTCCTGATCTCACCGTGTGCCTCAGTCGGCTCTTCAGAGCCGGACTTGGAAAGTGGCCTAGAGTCTATTATAAGTAGACCAACCAAATGATGGAGGATAATTTTAGTTCCCGAGGGAGGGGGGCATCTCTCTATGGCCTGGGGAGAGAATTTCCTAATTGTGGGTTCATCTCCCCATGGTTAAAATGAAATGCACCCCAACGTGAAACGTGGCGGTGGGATCACCCCTTCTATGAGAACCTTTAATACGGGTCAACCGCGAGCACAATGCTCGTCGACCGCAAGTGTCATCGGGCGTCACAACCACAGAGCATCTTTTGAGGTCTACCGTCAGCGAATAGCGCTTCGCGCACTGATCGTACGGTTGTAACGCCCGACGACACTTGCGGTCGACCGGCATGTGGATCGGTGTCGACGCCCACGAATGCCTAGGTAATACTGTTAATCCTGATGTCAAATAGGGTGTTTTCGGTCTGTCAGCGGGAAGGCTTCCAAAGCTGCTTAGCACAATTCTCGATCCATCATTTATTTCACACAAAAACACGTAGCAAAAACAAACAGTCATCGAGATTAAGCACACTGTCTTTAGAGTATTAAGATGAACATCTCGGGGCAGTACCAGAGAAACTATATTGGCGACTAACAGAAAATTATTTCTATTACCTAGCTCTGGAAGATGCGGCACCAGTGTGGCAGCAGCACCTGGTGTCGGAGAGCTTTCGCACTAAATTGCAGCGTGTGCAAAACATAGTTCTAACAATTGATACTGGCTTTGCGAAAAGCTCATCCAAAGGAACCTTTACATGAGTAGAAATCCATGTTGCCAGTCAAAACGTCTTGTAAATTTAGCCACAGCATGTGTGTATTAAAGCTCTCAAGCAAGGAAAACATATGCTAAGAAGAATTTTGAAAACCCGTCAGAGGAGATCAACAAGGACAGCTTTAATGAACGTCTCTAGTGAAGTGCACGTACAGAGACAAGCAGATTCCAATTAGAACAGGCTTCGTCCCTTGCGAGAGAAGCTCAAAAGGCGGCTACAAACTCCATAACGAGTAGTGACGTTTTGAACTTGCGAAATTGAGTCTTAATTCGGCGACCATGCCAGATGGACATCTTGCCTCGCTGCGCATTGCCCAGTGTGTATTGTTCATGTACTATGTGCACAAAATGGATAGCAGCAGACCGGACTCAAGCCTGGACTGCTCAGTTTCGACATTTGGCATTTAATCATGAGCACCAAGATCCCCAAATCTTGAATCACAATTTCTTGAATCACATTGACATTGATGAGCTGAGATTCGATGGTAGGGACACTCAACGCTTAACTCTTTATCGATATCAACAGCCTTCTCCGGAGAAATTAGAAAATAGAAAACGGCTCGTGCTAGAAGGATTGAATGTGGACTTTATCAAGAAACTCCATATAATCAATAAGGCATGCCCAAAAAATCACCTTCCATGAAACAGTTAGCCTCAAAAGTGTCTGTGTTTTTGTTTCCTGTGTAGCTTGAGAGTAGTTCCTGGGCAACAGCCCCACCATTCAAACTAGTCGCTCCTGCAACAACGATTGCATCTTGAATTCTGGATGCAAATTCAATAAAATAGAAGCCGTGCTCAATAAATTTCCATGAAAGGCGTTATGGACGCTTTGTGAGCAAAACACATAAAAAGCTTAGTGGTGACCGTATTTAACCCTTGCAGCTTGATCTTGGTGTTGTAGCAACAGCCACACCAGAAGTCGCTCCTGTAAAAACGATTGCATCTTGGATTCTGAATGTAACTTTAATAAAATAGAAACCTTGCTCAATAAATGTTTCAAGGAAAGTGTTTGCGTTAATGGATGTTTGTGAGCAAAACACATAAAAAGCTTAGTGGTAACTGCATCTAACCCTTGCAGCTTGATCTTGGTGTTGTGGCAACAGCCACACCGGAGGTCGCTCCTGTAAAAACGATTGCATCTTGGATTCTGAATGTGACTTTAATAAAATAGAAACCTTGCTCAATAAATGTTTCAAGGAAAGTGTTTGCGTTAGTGGATGTTTGTGAGCAAAACACATAAAAAGCTTAGTGATAACTGCATCTAACCCTTGCAGCTTGATCTTGGTGTTGTAGCAACAGCCACACCAGAAGTCGCTCCTGTAAAAACGATTGCATCTTGCATTCTGAATGTAACTTTAATAAAATAGAAACCTTGCTCAATAAATATTTCAAGGAAAGTGTTTGCGTTAATGGATGTTCTGTGAGCAAAACACATACAAAGCTTAGTGGTAACTGCATCTAACCCTTGCAGCTTGATCTTGGTGTTGTGGCAACAGCCACACCGGAAGTCGCTCCTGTAAAAACGATTGCATCTTGGATTCTGAATGTAGTTTTAATAAAATAGAAACCTTGCTCAATAAATGTTTCAAGGAAAGTGTTTGCGTTAATGGATGTTTGTGAGCAAAACACATAAAAAGCTTAGTGGTAACTGGATCTAACCCTTGCAGCTTGATCTTGGTGTTGTGGCAACAGCCACACCAGAAGTCGCTCCTGTAAAAACGATTACATTTCGGATTCTGAATGTAACTTTAATAAAATAGAATCCTTGCTCAATAAATGTTTCAATGAAAGTGTTTGCGTTAATGGATGTTTTGTGAGCAAAACACATAAAAAGCTTATTGGTAACTGGATCTAACCCTTGCAGCTTGATCTTGGTGTTGTAGCAACAGCCCCACCAGGGTTATTTCTGGGTCACGAGTGGGCTAGAATCTAACCCAACTCGGATCGGCTGGTTAAGGTGGGTTTGATGCGGTTAGCCAGCCAGACGGGCAATTCCGTACAAATAGTGCGATTGCGCTAAACTTTTAATGTGACGCCATGTTTTTTCAATGCCCAAATCCTATTAGTTTCGCCCTAGCTCTTTTTTCTTACGAAAGTTCGACTTCCTGAATGCTTATCTTCATTCACATAAATAATGTTGATTACTTCATTTCACAACATATCACTTATTTTCTTTTCAGGCAACGTCTAGATTTCAGAATGACAATTGTAATCTTGGGAATCGACACAACTTTGCCTTTTTATAAATCACGTTATCTTTATCGTTAGGTCACTAATGGAGGAAGGTAAAAATCATTAAAAAAACTTAAATCGTTTCGATGTTCAAGCAGAATTTTAATTAATTCCAAAAATCGATATTATTTGGTTATAAGTAATAAGTTTATTACATTCGCGAGAGGCAATAGTGAGAAAAAAACCTTTATAACGAGAATCAATTGTGAAAATAGATGCTGCAACATATATCCATAACCGTGATATATTGATTGGTTTGATATATTTGGTAACAAACAATGGTCTAGAACTAGCAAATGGAGACAGCATCCAATTACACGTCGGTAGAAATAGCTATGAAAAGTATGGGTGGTTGGACAGCTTGAAAAATGAGTTTTCGTTTTTTAAATCAAAGTTTGTTCATGAAGAAAAAAAAAGCTCCGCTATTTTGTGAAAGAAATAATTTCTCTTCGAATGATGTTGAAAGACCAGGCTTAGAGGTCAAAGCCGCTGGCCAAGAAATTTCAAATATTGTGGCATGCAGTCATTAACTGTTCGGGAAGAAATCAAAAGAAGCAAAAAAAAAGCATCGACGACAACAGAATCGATCAGCTGGCCGCGACGCTGCATGGCGAGAAAAATTGCGCGCGGGAAAACGGGGAGAGAGTGGCAATTGTTCGAACGAATTCCCGCTCAGCTGCTGAGTGCAGCTATCTCCCTGTGAGACACCAATAATAGGTTCAAACACGATTTGACCTGAGTTGATCAACAGACACTGACTTACCAGTTTCAAACACGTTTTGACGAGCGGTTCGCAAGCCGAGCGGGCAAAATCATTCAAGAATCGTTGGCTGGCGTTCAGGATTGGTTTGGTCACGGGTGTGCTTGCTAACCAACCCAAACCCTAACCAAACCGAACCAACAGATGTGCGTTCATGAATCGCACCCCAGAAGTCGCTCCAGCAACAACGATTGCATCTTTCTCTGGATGTAACTTTAATAAAGTATAATCCGTGCCCAATAGATGTTTTCATGAAATTGTTTGCGTTAATAGACATTCTATGAGCATAAGCGTGTTGAACCTTGAATGTTTAGTATCAATACCCAATTGTGGCGTAGTATTTTTTTACAAAGTTAAATACAATTAGGACACTATATCGCAACATCTTTTAAACCACTGAGTGAGTTTCATACATCCTTGTCTGTTCATAGCTTCAGCCGCTAAGCCCTGGTGAAGAACCGTGTATGACTAGGGGGACACATCGCAGTCAACTTCTCCTTCAACCCATTCACCACCACGTGTCCCACAGGTGGGACACGCTTTTCAAAATCGATTTCTTGGCCGCAAGAAGGACTTACAAACCTACATATGATCAAAGCATCGACCTACCCTGGGTTTAAATAGTAACCTCTTGGCCCGCCGGTACGCCTAATGCAACAAGGTATTTGGACCTTTTCAGAACCGCCGTTGGTTGAGGTGAAAGAAAAAACGCCCTTGCAGAAATTTCAAGAGCACCTTATTTGCCGAGTTGCGGTTTCGAGGTTTTGCTCTTGTAAAACGGAAGGGTGTTGGGAGCTCAAACTGTGATCATGTTCCCTCATCGTTACTAGCTACAACACGAAGGGAAACGATAAAAAGCAGTCACCCGTATAACGCTATTCAAGCTGACGCGTCCCGACGGTGGGAAACGGTATACGGTGATACAATATTGAATGCAGTCGTGAATGGGTAAAGGCAGTGCTCACGATATACTTCAATTGTGAGATTATTCGCTATATTTTTTGAGTGACCCCCGGGTAGAACTTAAATGACGTAGAAATTGAGAAAAACGCACCAGTAAACGGAATCTCTTAACATCACACGGCCTCTTAAGTATCACAGAAAGTGTTTGTGGTAACACTTAAATCTTCGACAAACCCTTCCTTTGCATTTATGCGCTTTCTATTGCTCCGTTCTTTGCTTCAGACCCTAAGAAATACTTTTTTGCCTAAAACGTTATTCCATTTACGATAAGCCCCTTTTTCCACCGGTGACAACCACCATGAACATATTCATCCAACCGGACAACTAGTCCAAGTTATAGAATAATGTTACTCAAATACGACGTTTTAAAGCCTTTCTCGCCGTTTCATCGTACTCTTGGTAACACTTGGAGGCCACAGCATCGTTTTATGTGAAAAACTCGGGGACGAAAATTATCGTGAACCCTGCCTTTAAGCTACACGTTATCGAGTGGGTATCATCTACTTTGTCTAGAGCGAGAATTTTGTGGTGATTGTAATTTACAAGGTGCACGCGCCAATCGCCACACGGCGTGGTTGCTGCCGTGTATTTAAAGCAGAGAATAAGGGAATCATTGCGAAATTGTTCTGGTCCAGCAGTTTCCCAATTGCTTTGCTCACTCCTAGTCGGGTCCCACACATTTTTCCTGGCGCTTAACAAAGTTTGGCGCCTTCCTAGTTGAGTTCCATACTCATTCTTCTGCAGTTGGCGCATTCGAAGATGGGTCCAACAGTTTTCCCGCAGCTCGGCGCTGTCACAGTTGGGTGTCACAAACTTTCCCCGCCACATGGCGTACTTCCAGTGTATTCCCAACCAGACACATGAACTGACCATAAGGATCCTAATGCCGGGCATGAGCCCTGTCTGCTTTAAAGGAGTCCTCGGATCTGGAATGCTCCTCATCCAGGGTGTAGGTCGAACAGTGATGTTTAAATAACCTTTTACTCATATGGAAGCCTCTTTTATATGAGCAGTGATTGTCATATAATTGATAATCCAACTGTTTACATTTAATAAAGACATTTCAAAGACATACTTTCATATCATCTGTGTGTGCTGCACACAATCAATTACCCCCTTCACACCCGTATGGGGGTGCTGCACACGCTCCATAAAGTTCTTGGCTCACCCACTGGAGTCCTGCACGCATTTAACGACGTCCTGCACACTCCCGCTGGTTTACTGCACACGACTCCTCAAATCCTGAACAGTACTAGGTTAGGTCCTGCACACATTCCATGACGCCGTGCAGACTACTACTGGTGTCAACATGATCCTTGGCATCTTATAAGTGCTAATGGGGTCCTGCACACGTTCCCTAATCCCCTGGACACTCCTACTGGGCTACCGCACACATCTGACAACGTCCTGCACATCCTCACTTGGGTCATGCACACATTGCATGATGTTCCACGACGTTTCGCACACTCCTACTGAGGTCCTGTCCACATCCCATGGTGTCCTGCACACTCCTACGGAGCTGCCTCACACATTTCACGACGTCCTGCACACTCATAGTGGGGTACAGCACACATTCCCTGACATCTTGCACAGTACTAATGGGATCCTCCACACGTTCCATCTCAGGAAACCGCCGCATTCAAACGAAACGAGCCAAGGCTATAGATGCCACAGAGGGTTCGGTTACGGCCCAAGGAACACGGATGGCGAACGCATTCTCGACTACGCCGACTCACATGACCTGGTCATTGTGAATACGAAGTTCCGTAAGCGGCAGTCCCACCTTGTTACATATTACAGTGGCAGCAGCATGACGCAAATTGAATTTGTGCTTATTCGGCGTCGCGACGAGAAGATAGTCACAGATGCGAAGATCGTGCCATACGAGACAGTCGCCACGCAACATCGACCGCTGATCTGTACGATGAGCATTTTGCCGCCAAAGGGTAAGATTGTTGAACGGTGCGGACCACCTCGAATAAAATGGTGGCGTCTGAAGGAGAGAGAAGCTGCCGTCATTTCAAGTGTTCGGCTACCGCCAGTCACGACTGTGTGCGAATCTTGGCAGAAGGCAGTCAAATCGATGATTGATTCGGCGAGGTCTGAACTTGGGGTTACGAAGCCCGGACGACGGAAGATTGATAAAGAAACGTGGATTTGGACTGATGATGTGCGAATGATGGTTCAAGAGAAGAAGAAAATCTACCACGCTCACCTTGCTAATAAGACGGCCGATAATTGGCAGAAATACCGTGATGCGAAGAAGTCTGCCAAGAGGGCCGTTGCGAAAGCAAGGGCGACGCATTACGGAGAGCTGTATGAGAAGCTGGACACGCGTAACGGTGAACGTCTCGTGTACTGGCTTGCGAAGTCCCGTCAGCGTGGTACTGAAGACATCGAGAAGTTCCACAGTGTTAATGACGATGATGGTCAGCTACTTATGAACCGTTGTAAGCTGATGAGGAGGTGGCGCGACTACTTCGAGAAAATCTCGACGGAAGAATTCCCCCATCCGCACATCCCTGAACACCCACCCACAAGCGGTCCTGTACAGCTTATAACCACCGAAGAAGTGAAGATGGCGTTGGGACGTATGAGGCCTGGAAAGGTGACGGGGCCAGACGATCTGGCGGCAGAGATGTGGAAGTCACGATGCTGGGATTCCACTGAATGGCTTGCGCAGTTCTTCAACCAGGTCGTTGCGAAAAAGAAAGCGAAGGCAGGCAGCGAAGCACAATCATTCCGATCCGGAAGAAGAAAGGCAATCCAGTGGATTGTGCGAACTACCGCCCAATACGTTTGCTGTCCCACACCATGAAAGTATTTGAACGCATCATCGATCGTCGAATTTGTGAAATCGTCGAGATCACGAGCAATCAGTGTGGCTTTGTTACCAACTGTAGCACGACGGACGCCATCCTTGCAACGCGACTACTGACTGAGAAGCACCGCGGGAAACAGAAGCCAATACATCTTGCTTTTCTCAACTTAGAGAAGGCGTTTGATCGAGTACCGCATGGAGTGATCTGGTTTGCATTGCGGCGGCACGGTGTCCCAGAGGAGCTCATAGACTGGGTTAAGGTCCTCTACACTGATCCAAAAAGTCGGGTCCAAGCTGCTGCAGGAGCTTCGGACGAATTTCCCATCTCGGTTGGCGTGCACCAGGGATCTGCTTTGTCCCCCCTTCTATTTGTCATCGTGATGGATACTATCACAGGAGACCTGCAGAGACCGGCGCCATGGACGCTTTTGTATGCGGATGATGTGATGCTTGCATCTGAAGATAAATTGGATCTCGAGCGACAGGTGCAAGACTGGAGTGACCGATTGAATGTTTTGGTCTCCGCCTCAACCGTCAAAAAGACTGAGTATTTGACTACGGATAGAAAAGAGCGTAACCCCATCAATATTGATGGTACTGAGCTCCCGCGCACTGACGTTTTTTAATACCTTGGTTTGACCATTACGTCTGACGGTAGTCTAGATAGCGAGGTCAACACTCGGGTCAGTGCTGCATGGTTGAAATGGCGGTCCACGACGGGAGTGCTATGCGACAAGAAGGTTCCCGACCGTCTAAAGTCGAAGATTTACTGAAATGTCGTCCGGCCTGTTGCGCTGTATGCAGCAGAGTGCTGGTCTGCTACCAAGAAAGCAGAGCGAAGGCTCGGTGTAATGTGGACGAAAATGCTACGTTGGACAGCGGGTGCCACCCGCTTGGACCACGTCACGAACGACGACATCAGGAAGCGTTTTGGTGTCGCTCCGATCGCTGAGAAACTGCGCGGTTGCGGGATTGCGATGGTATGGGCATGTTCTTCGCGCTGGAAGTGGCACCGTTTGCAAGGCTGGGCTCAACCTCGACGTGCCTGGAAAAAGACCCAAAGGACGGCCAGGGCAGAGGTGGTTTGATACGCTGCACACCGGTTTAAAAATCGCCGGCCTGCACCCTGATCAGGCGCATGACAGGGAAAAATGACGCCAGCGCATAAGAAAAGCGGACCCTGTACTGGAGCGGGGTCTTTGCGAGAGAGAAGAAGAAGATCTTTCCTCCTCGACTTTCGGTGTTACGTCGAGACATCACGATATGCAGCTCAAAGAACAAAGAAGCTTTATATTGGAAAAATAGAGAGCGCGCAAGAGACACCATCACGCCGCAATTGCACACAGCATTTCATTCGACGCCAAACAATTTCATCGAAGCGGGGAGTCTCCCGGCGGGGAGAAAGAGGGGGTTCCTCACTAGGGCTCAAAAGCGTCGGGGTATAATAATGAAGATGCGATTTTGGTGGTGGGGGAGTTCCATTTTTGTCCGTCGGCCCACCATCGCCTGGCGGGGCGAGGGTGAGCTGCGGCAGTGTGGTGGGGCCGTGAAAAGTCGAATTGATTTTACTACGACGTATGTGAAGCTCATGTGTATAAGAATATACATAAAGTACGGACACTGAAATGATTGCCATTTTATAAATATATTAGACCCAATTTTCAAAATACTAGTAGTAAGTAAATCAAGAAAAGGAAGGGCATGAAGGAGAAGTTGACAAAGTTCGTTTCGCCCCTGGCCTCAGACGAACTTTATCAAACAGCTCTGCCGGGGCTCCTCAGTGAGGAACAGAACTGCCGATGAGAAAGAAGGATGAAAGCAAAAGTGTGATCCAAGCAGAGTGAAGTAGTGTCAAAACGTTAGAAAGAGGTATTAGGGCAAGAAGCTATCGTATACTCTCAGTAGAAGAATGAAGTCCAATTAAAAATCCATTAGAACATAACTCCTTATTCTGGATAGTCTCGAACACACTATGCCGTATATTCGACCCATCCAGAGCAAGGACTTAATAGGTTATGCTTTTTACCAACTGTGTTATACTTTTCTTATCATCTTTCAGGTTAAACTTATATGCTATCATTTTTTGTTTATAGATGCATTTAATCACATTTACCTCCACGAATTCTGGTGTATATAGATTTTCAATTAAAATTGTCTTCATTTCTTTGAGTTTTTCCGTATAGGAATCTAAATTTCAACAGATATTAGCCAATCTCAAGGTCTCCGTATAAATTGTAGATGCTTTGACTTTTATAGAGATATCGGAATGAGCATGAGGGAATCTTTTAACTCTAAAATTAAAATCAGCTGTCTTATTATACAATTTTGTGTGTATTCTGTTATTAATTATTTCTATGCTAATGTCTAAATAATTGCATTTACAGGGATTATGATGTGTCTTTTTGAGTTCCAAAACATTCTTGTGTATTAGGAAAATTTGACTATCCACAAATGTTTCATCTTTATTATGGATTATAAGCAAACCATCCATATATCTAAAAGGTTTGAAGAGTACGTTATTTTCAATTTTTGCGCCAAGAGAGTACCTATACTCCAACATGGAAACTGTTATATCGGCTAACAATGGGCTGAAGTTACCTCCCTGAAGAACTCCTCTCATCTGTTGAAGCAGAAGTTCTCCGAACCGACAGTAACTGTTGCGTAAAAGATAGTCAGTGTGATATATGAAGTCTGTGATGGTATAATACCTGTAACCGCCTTTATCTAGCTCAGAATCTCGATAAAATACTCTCTACCCATTGGTAACTATCCATTTTTTATTAGCATTTTTGAAGCATATTTTCCAAAATTCTTTAATGTTATACAGAATAAAGTTTGTGGAAGGTTAGTAAACATATCCGTGAAATCAGCAGAATAAACTTGAACCGCATTGGTACTCAACCCACATAATTCTGCTGCTATGTTAATGTTGGAGATAGACCAATAGGTCTTGAGTCCACCCTTCCTTTGGTATCCCACATTGGTATAATTAATGAAATAAGTCTTGAGAAACGAGAAAATTCTTTGCATTTCTACTGCTAATGGCTTCATGCTGCTGTTTCTTGCTATCGTAATAAATCTGAATTTTATGGGATCCTTATGTAACTTCGGTAAAGCGTAGATGATGAGTAGGTCACAATCTATATCAAATTTTAGTCCGGCCTTGATATTGAAAACTTATGCTTTAAAATGGTTTACTGTCTGTTGGCATTTTTTATCAGCTTATATGTGTCATTCTGGTCTTGGTCTCTTTCAAAATTGTCATTTATGATATTAATTCCCAGCTCTTTCATAAGAGTTATGATATAATATTTCATACAAATAATCCCGTAATTATTGCTAGCTTTGTCTAAAGGGCAGAAAATGAAGTGTTTCTGGTATTGTCTTATACTCTTATAAGGTATAAGGATCTTAGACTGCCTACTGAAGGAAGTCCCTTGTAGTATTGGTTTCAGTCTTTTTCTGAACTGTTTTTTGAAATGCAAATGCAAGTTATTTATTTTCATTATATCTAACTTATACTTATTTTTCGTATAGTTGATGAATTTCGTTGTAGCGTCATTGCTGGAGTGGTATTCTGGCCGATTTCTGAGGGATGAAGTTATTGGGGTGTAGTACAGTGAGCGATTTTGGAAGTGTTTCCGTGCAATGTGTGGCGAGGAGAGTATTTGCGGGAGGGGGGGGGGGGGGGGCGTGTATTTTTTGCGGAGGGGCACTGGGGGGGAGCGGGTGCCATTTTCAGAACCTTTTTTAGGCTAGCTTACGACAGTGAGACTATTGCGGCTGAGGACGTCTGGAACGGGCGGGAGGGTCCTCTGAACATGGCCCTTGGCAAAGGTCGCTTGTGAAAACTTCAGAGTCGGAAAATTCGAGGTTCGGAGAAACTACGATGTTTAATCAGAACGCAGGACAAAATTATGTAATCAGAAGGTAGCCCAGCGTTCAAAAATGCCTAACAATTTGGATTTCTTTACTCGGCTGAGTACTGAAAAATGGAAGCTTAAAAACGGGTAAATCACTAAATGCAGCTATCAAAGCTGTTATGCTACAGAAAATATTGATAGGAGCGTCTTTTGCTCTACTAGGGTCATCACACTTCCCCTGATTTGCTTATCTCGAACTTTATAAAGGCTTATACAAATGTGATAACGCTGAGAATGATGAAAATTTGGTTACGAACAGCTGAAAATTCGAGGTTTTCTAAAATCATCTGTCTAAATTCGCTGCGGTAGCCGGATGCTTGTCACCGCTTGGATGCTCCGTGAGGAGAGGAGTTCATTGAATACTTTATAAAACCTAGCAAACATATTTAACAAAAGTTATAATGCTTTGAAGAATTGGGGTTATGGAGGTCCAGTCATTGTGGGCTCTGGAAGCGCGTATAAAAATGTTCCCACAGAATGAAATGTATAATCCTAGTTAGAATATACTTGAGAGCTTTCTATTTCCCATTTCACACATCCGTCATGGCATGTTTTACACGGGAAAATCCGAAAAATTGAAGAAATTGGGCTGAAAATTCGTTTTTTCTAGAATAAAGGCTGACAATTCTCATAAAAGTTCATACTTCTATATACCGTTAGAACCCCCTCGTTCAAAAAGATTTTCAAAATTGATTTTGGACCACTCTGAAGCGAGTTACGACAAAGCGGCGCTTTGTGCGCGCAAAAAACGCCGCAAAACGCCGTTTTTGCAGAAAATATGCGCGGTACTGTATAACTTCTCGGAACCAGCGGCTCGGGACGAGGTACTGCGTAGTCTTACTATAGATGCTCGAGGGATACTATCAATACAGTTCGTTTCCGCAGATTCGACCTACGATTTGTATACTTTACTTGTGAATATGACCAGGTGACATATATTTCATCATACAAGCGGCGGTGTCAAGGAAGCACCGCACTGCTAGCGTCAGGATAGAAGGGGCGAGCGTCAACGTTGTGCGGGTTAGCGGATCCGGGCAAGCGAGGCGACCGACTTAGCCAGGTTTTGGTCTTACAAGGGAAGGATCATTACATGACGTGGCCATTCCAGATGAAATCATCGTTTCTAGAATCACTTTTTGACAAAGAGCTCAATTTTTTACATTGCGGCTGCGAGAAGTTTCTCTGAAAGGAGATACGAGCTTTTTTTACTGAAAAAATTGAAAAATGCACTGGGAGACTCGTAACTTGGGTCCGACGGAGGGGTACCATTTGATGCTAAAGTCTTCCGATTGCCGAACTTCATACTAGCCATTCTGGATTAATTGGTATGTTCGGCCTATACGGTAGTCTGGGTCCACGCATCTTCCGCATGCATCACGCTTGGTTAGTGGCATATTTGCAAAAGTCCCGAGCTTCATAGCAAGCAGCGCGCTTGGGATCCATCCCACATTCCTACAGGGCCATACGGTAGGCATCAAAGGATCACAGCGCCATCGCCAACACGAACAATTCAAGAAGTCTCATGGTCCAGCCTTGACTTTTTCTCGAAAGTCATTGCATACGTTGCCGTAGGCGCAGCTCGCCAAATAGATATAGATTTATATGGCGAAATGGCATTACACCTGTCGTAACCTACCGAAATCTTCAAAAAAATCGAAAACGGGTCTCATATTCATACTCAGCACCCCCAAATAACCACCCTGAAAAAATTCAGAGCAAAAAACATTCGACATTTGAACTCCCAAAAGTGGGACTGAGGTAGCACCTGCGTGAGTCTGCGAGGGCGGATTTTTTCGCACAGACGTCGTCTAGGGGCATTACCTGGGGCGCTGAGTGTAAATATGAGGTTCTTTATTGATACTCAAGTTGGTTATTGTAGGTTACGATAGGAATACGGTATTTTGGCAACTACAACTTAGAGTAAATCTCCAGAAAACGATCTTTTTTCCGAGAAACTAGGTGTTTGTTGATTTACCGTTAGATCAGCCCGATTTTTCGAGGCCGTGATCTCACGATCAATTGATTTGTGTCCGCCCTGGCTCACTCCAACATGACTTCTCAAGCGAGTAGACTGTTGATCCGGAAGAAATGAATAATGTTCCTTACATTCCGCATTTGAGCGGGAAGCGAACAAGTCAATATGTATGCGGACTGCTTAAGTTATGGAATAGCATTGACACGACGGCACTATCTAAGGAATAATCAGAGCAGTCTGCGAAATTCCCGGATAGGAAGTCTGCCTCCGTATTATCCATTCCTGGCCTGTACCGAGCTATGAGGTGTACTCTTCGCCTAGCTGCCCAGAGCGCGATGGTGCGAGCAATTACGTTTAGGCCGCCGCTTTTGGTACCCCCCGCGTTTGTTGAGATACCACACCGCAGAAGTATTGTCTAGCTCAACGCGAATTGATGTAATGCCGAGGTTCTTCGCAAAATATCATAAGCCAAAGTAACCAGCGGTTAATTCTTTCTCGTTTATATGCAGAATTCCTTCGTGTGTGCTCCATGTACCACCTGTGCCACCTAAATGGCATGTCGCTCCCCAACCTTCTCTAGTCGCATCTGAGCTACTGTGAGGATGGGGAAAGATAGTGTGATGGGCTCAGCACAAAACCTGGGTAATTCCGAAGTGAATCAACTCAAGTCTTCTCGACATTTAGGAGGTAGTATAGCGTCCACCTGGTAGTCGTCCGATTCGATGAGGTTGAAGCTGCTTACCCACATTTGAAGATTTCTTAAAAAGTCGGTTGACAGCCTGCAGGCAATCGAAAATGCTACTACTCTGCCCACAAACCCGGTGAGTTTCCCAATCGCACTTGGTCAGCTTTAAGGAGTTCCGACGCTTCCTTTCAACAACGCGCAATCTTCTGCACCGGAAACAGGAATTGGTATGAGGAAGCATCAACAGTGATACTCAAGAACTCGATTACCCGAAAAGGTATAAGGCTAGGTTTTTTACGATTAATCAGGAAGCCGATTCTTTCGAATAAGGCTACGGCTAACGATAATTGAGGTTGGAGAGTCTCTGCCGTATCGGCAACCAGGATCCAGTCGTCTAAATACACCACCAGCTTGATCCCCTGCTCCCTTAGTGCCTTGGCCACATGTTTAGTAAGACGCGTGTAAAGGTATGGCGCGGATGACAAAACGAAAGGGAGGGAACGGAAGCGGAAAGTCTACCGCCGTACTGAAAACAAAGATAGTTCCGGCAGTCTTTATGAATTGGAATCTAAAAATAAGCGTTCTTCATATCCAATATGACCATATATGAGCCGTGCTGAGCTACATCCCTGAGTAAATCAAGCGACTCGAGTTTGAAGTGAGCTCGTGCAATGAAATTGTTCAATGGTTTCAAGTTGATTTTAGGACGAAGTGAGCCGTCTTTTTAGAGATTAAGAAGAAACTGGATATCCATATTTTTTCATACCAGCTTATTTGCTCTATCGCTCCTTTTTCAAGCATCTTTTTCACTCAGTCACCCTGCGCTTGGACCTCTCCGCGCTTGTTGATGGTTTGTAATATTAGCTCTGGGGGCTGACCAAGAAAAACAAGCCTGTTGCCACGCAGGGTTTCCCAAGCCCACAGGTCTATACCCGAAGCACCCCACTCTTGGGCAAAGAAGAACAACCTGCCAGCTACTCAACCACTCTCTGAAGCGTTAGAAGAGGATGATTCGAATACAGGCGACCTTGCTTCCTGAATCCTTTCCTTCTTCGTGAGTGACCGCTGTTGCTTTCGCGGGGATTTCTCCTTCTTCTAGTGAGACGATTTGCGCTCCTTCAGTAGAGCCTCGGTGAATTCGTTGGCATTGGACTTTTCCACCACTCTGGTGGCCAGCTTGAATCCGATCAACCCTGGAGCATATTCGTTCCATGTCTGTCCGCCGAAGGTGTCGGCATTTTGATGGGCAAACGGCGATAGTTGGGCATTGACCTCATTGGATCCACTCCATAGTTCCTAAAAAAACTATTGTTGCAAACTGTGAGGCAACAGAAAAGAAATGGAGGTAAATATCTACCTGATAAAAAAAGATTCTCTGCGATTAACATTGAAATCGTGCAGGGCAATGCAAAGCAGTTCCATGACCTTCCTGGTGTACGCATCCGACTTGTCATAACGGCGCTCGTCGGCTTCATGACGACTGATGGCTGAAAAATTCAGCGTGTTCATAGCGCTTCCAGGTTTGGCTACCATTGATTGCTCATCTACTGGCAATCGAAAGTTGATGGACGAGCGTATTCCATCATCAAGGACAGGAATAGATGCTAATGGTGAAGCTACGAGTGGGAGGCGCTCATAATAGAACAATCTCTCCTCTCTGCTCACGTACATGCCAGCCGAGCATATGTCGAAGTGGGTCAACAATCCATCTGCAATCTTCACCCCAGCTCTCAGCTTCTTCTCTTCCAGACCGACGATTTCTGGCGCCTGAGCTACACTAGAAAGGAAATCAATCCTTTCGGGATCTTATCCTTTCCATCCTGCAGAGGCGAGGGCGACTAGAACTTTTTCAGATCCTCTATCTCACGGTCCTTCATCCTTCTGGCCAGCGAGGGGTGGGAGTCCTCCGAATCTGAGCTCTCGCAGGCCTCTGAAGACGACAGGTCCACTGGCGACTCGGTAGGCTGCGACGCACGAGCTCTCTTACGCCGGCTCCGCGACGCTTGACCGTGGTCTCGTTTGCGCTTGCTGAACGTCGAAAGCAGTTCTGCCACTCCTGCGTTACCATGGTCGCTTGACTGGCGATCCTTATACAAAAGAATCCTCACGAGTTCTTCCAACCGGTCGGTACCGTCGTCCGACATCTGGAAGAAAAAATGTGCCCGAGTGCCAGAGCGCTGAAGTCCGCGCACCACCCGTAAGGTTAGACTGCTAACTACCAGCGCAACAGCTTGTCATTAGCATTCTAAAACAGTCTGCCCGGAAAGGCCTGAAATGTTGACGACAATAGATTAGTAGATGAAACCATTTCTGGTCACCCTTTTCATGAATTTGTGACTACTCAGAAAACCGCCGCATTCAATGCGTGTCAAATATGCATTAAACTCCAGTGACCACACCCATCGAAAAGCTTCATTACAGGGGCACGTGTTCCAAACAGCAACACGTGCTGCAAAATTTTATAGCAGGAGCATGTGCCGCAAAATTCAATAGCAGGAGTACGTGCTGCAAGGTAGTCCAGCGCTATCGTAGCAGCACATAGACGCGACGCGACTGGCACACCGACGTGCGACGAGGCCAGCTCGCCGAGCACCATCTAGGGCCGTCAGCGATTGGATGAGGCTCTCAGCGGCCGGGCGGGTAAAGTACCGCAAACTTGGGTAATTGAACCGGCGAAGCTGCCGACCTCTCAGTTCCGTCTCAGGAGTGCATCGTATACTTTCCTTTTTTGGATAATCGTTTTGTCATCGAGTTGAATGTGTATCATGCACGCATTGGACGGCTTATTTGTTGGGGTGTGTGCTGTAATTTGAAACACAATAGGAGCACGTGCTCCCCTAGCAGCTCGTACCCTGACTGTGCTCGAAACCACCTTGTCTTTGAATTGAATTCATATTCGACACGCATTGAATGCGGCGATTGCCTGAGATAATGCTTTGCACACTCCCACTGAACTCACATATCACGGCGTCCTGCATACTCCTACTGGTGTTCTGCACACATTGCTTGATATCCTGCACACTCCTAATAGGGTCACGCAAATACTATATACCTACCGGCGCACTTCTACTGGAGTTCTGCACACACTCCATGACGTCCTGCTTACTCCTAATGAGCTGTACTTGGGCAAAAGTGTAAAAATTTTCGAATTTTCGAATTTCAAAGTTTCGAACGAACTCGAAAAAGATATTTTTCGAATTTCATATTTTCGAATATATTCGAAAAACTGATTTTTCGGATTCTCGAAGATTTTTTTCCATTTTTCGGATAAATTTTCTCGAATTCACAAATGATAGTCCGATTTCGAAAATTGGTTTTGTGCTGTCATTTACTGTGATTATCACTTTGTAGAAGTTACCACAATGTTAGGCGCTATTCATACGCCACGTGCGTGACGAGCGGACGTGGCGTTGATGTATTAATAGCCTGACTCCTCGCCCGCGCGCCACGAGCGTTTAGCACAAGACGCTTGGCCTCAGGCGAGACTTGACCACCACTATCCTTTCCATGTAAAGCGCCTTATCGCAATAAAGCGCCGAGACCCTAGCGCCGCTCACAAGACCTACTACTAGGCCACGACGCGGCCTAGAAAAATTTGCTGCCGCCGAGCTTGCCCGGCTTCAGGGCAGGGCTAAACACTCGAGCTTAAAACCTTTACTTTTTTTGCCGCCCCGGAAAATGCCGCTTTTGAGCTACAATGAAGCCAGTGTTCTGGATCACTCCTAATTTAGCCGGAAGTTGGCAACCAGCCTCTTTCCACATGGGAATGCTGGCGAAATCGATTCGCGATCGGAACTGGTAACGAGACAGTGAAGCGCGACAAATGCTGCTATAGCGGTAATAACGATCGAGAACGTTTTCTACGCCACCGCCGCGTTTGCCGCATTTTATCATTTTTCTTAAGGAGCGGAATTTTTACGCGGCAGCAAAGGCATGAAAAGGACGTTATTCCAATGGTATAGTTTTGGGACACGAGGTCGCGCCGCTCTGTACAGCGACAGTGGCAACGACAGGCAAGGGCACATTTGCAGCATGTGAGCCCTCCACGACACGTCGCTGCGACGGACACGCGGCAACTGTTCCTACGACGGCGAGTGCCATTGCTTCGATGCTGGTGCCGCATTTGTGCTAAATGCCATGACTGTCGCTCATGGCAGCGACATTTTTCCTTATGTGGTATGAAAATAACCCACATGTGGTCGGCCCGACCACATGTGGGTTATAACAGTGCCATTGCGATGCAAGTTTTCTTAGAGGACAGCTACATAATAAATGCGAGAACGAGTGAAAAACGGTTTGCGTTGGCTGGCCGTTCAACCCAGTCTATCCCATCGATGGGACACCTGGTACGGTGACGTAATATTTCACACGATCCAAGGGTGTGAGAACCACGAATCGGGCTTGCAGTGAATAGGTAGAGATGGTGCTTCAATAGAGTGTGGTTGACCTTTCAAATGTTGATAAAAATGAACTTCTAGTAAAATGATGAATGTGCATTTCGATCAGTCGAATTTCGAAAATTCCAATGTGCTCATAAAAATATTCGAATTTCCAATATTAATCGAAAGTCTGTTTTTGGAATATTCGAATTTCGATCACTATTTGAAAGTCTATTTAGAAATATTCGAATTTCGCATATTATTCGAAACCACTTTTATACGAAGTATTCAAAATTCGAATTAGTATTCAAAAGACCGTTTTCGAAATATTCGAATTTTGAATACTACTCGAAAACCATAACTTTCGAATTACGAATTTTGAATGATTTGAAATTCAAAAAATCATTCGAATATTTTTCGAATAAAGTAATTCGGTCCGAAGTATATTCTGCGCACACTTCTTGGCCTCCGGCACACTGCTACTGAGGTCCTGCACACACTTCATGACGTTCAGCCTACTCTTACTGGGATCCTTCTCACACTCCATGACGTCGTGCACACCCATACCGGAGTCCTGCGCACTCTTCATGCACACTTCCACTGGGGTTCTGCACACGCTCAAACTTTGCCCTTCGCGCTCACCACAATTAACCATACAGATTGGGCAGAACAAGTGGAAAAACATAAGATAGCCCGCTAGTCGGGGGGCTAAGGGAGACAAGCAATGATTCTGGACGTCTGGGAGAACTCTCAATTGATAGCCGGTTGTAGGTTAGGAGCTCGGTGGGCGGTTGGTCTTGGTCGTTTAACATACTATAGAAAGAGCGACCCTGATTTTTGCATCTAGGAAACCAACCCGACAACTTCGCAACGCGAGAGCACGACCAATGAATTCAGAGCTACTGGAGCCCTAAAAGGCAAGCTTTGTAAAATTTAGGTCGTTTGATGAAATCTATGGATGTGTTTGAGTAAGAAGTGCCACTCTCATGTAGTACAAAACTATAGAGTCATTTCACTTTTCTCAACTTTATGATGTTTCCCGCTGCAACCTGGGCTACAATACACGACATTATTTATGGTGGAAAACTAGTTGGGGGGGGGGGGGGGTGGGGGGGAATCAGAATTCAAATGTGGTATGGGTGATACCTCAATCTGATTTCATGGAGTTTTAAGGAAATTACGAGTGATGACGTTATCACATATGTGATATAAAATGAAAATTTCAGTTTCAAAGATGAATTCTGTTAGTAAACCCTTAGTAGCCCCACTCAACTATTTTAGCACCCACATTGTATCTTAAAAAAACGTGCGTTATCAGGTCAAGTTCAAAGGAATAAAAGGAGTGGTTGGATGGAATAAATAAAATTATTCACAGTGATTTATGTATTTACTACACACGTTCAAATGACGTGCCAACATCATGATTTGAAAAAGCAAATAACGGTGAATATATGAAAGGACAAAACATGAAACATCACCAAAGAAAACCTTGAGACATGTGCCTTTGGTTGGTCTTTCACATGTGCTGCGTGGCGGCAGGAAGCTAAACTCTTCACGAGCACTCCTTGCAGTGACAAATATGCCTCCATGTTTCATGGTCGGTGCAAAAGTAGTTGGGTGGGTTTACCGACAGAAACGTAAAGATTCACCTCTAAAAAAGAAAATTTCTTTCAATATCACATATGTATGTGATAACATCATCACTCGTAATTTCATAAAAATTTCATGAAATCAGATTTGTGATAATATCAGTATTAATTTGTGTTTGATCTCACCTAATTATTGGTAACTACGATATTGGAAAGAATGTTGATGACCACCCTGTGTACTTTGTACCCCCACCCCCGCCCTATAAAAGGCTACGATTTCGTTGTACTCACAGTTATTCTTCGCCTGCTGTTCGCCTATTCTTCTACATCAACTACTACGTCTACATAAAGGTTAGTACTGTATTCTGTATTCCAAAGTACAGATTAATTTTTGGAAGAGGTATCACTCATACCTGGTGTGAATTCTGAGTGCCCCCCCCTCACTAGCATTTCACCACAATGTGACGGGTTTTCACCCAGGCTGCAGCGGGAAGCATCATAAAGTTGAAAAAAGTGGGGTGACTCTGTAATTTTCTACTACTTGAGAGTAGCACTTCTTTCTCAAACACATCCGTATCTCTCCTCAAAGACCCAATTTTTTTAAAGCTTGCCTTCTAGGGTCTCCAGAAGCTCTGATTTCATTCTCAGACAGTAGCAGGCCCTGAACGCAACCGGCTCCTCCCCTTCCCGCCCACTGCAACCGAAACGCAAGGCAGTTGATATTACAACTTACGTCGCGTTCTGATTGTGATAGCAACGTGCAGTTCGTTCACGTTGCTCTCCGGATCACATGCGCTGACTGACGCGCGCATGTCGAAACTCAGAGACGACACCCAGTCCCCAAACTCCAGCGTTCTGGACCTTGAGTCGACACCAAAGTCGACACGTCTACCCCTACTTCTCTTTGCTGAATCTTCTCCATGGGTTTACCGAAAAGTTTCCTTTTTCTTGAACCTCGTCGACGTATCATTCTTGAGGTGATCAGTTCAACGTGCGCCTATCATGCAGTTTTGATTTTATTGAGCAAACGATGGCGTCTGAGCACACCCCTCTTGCAGGATCTCGGTTATGAAAAATATTCCCATCTTCTTTACAAGAATAGGGCAGTAGAGCAGTAAAGAGGGAACATCTGACAGATTCCTGCTGGGTTATACTTTTTTTCTGTTTATTTGATTTTTCCTTGTTCTTTCTGCGTGCTTGTCTAGTAACGTCTGTGGGATTATTCCTCTGACCAAACGATATTATTCGAAAATTAGCTGAGTGATTTTTCGGATTTTGATTCTTTTGAAATTCCGAAAATTTTGATCTTGGAGTACTATTCGAAATTTGAACGCTTTGAAAAGACGGTTCCGAATAGTATTCGAAATTCAAACAAATCAAAAATAGGCTTCCGAATATTACTCGAAATTCATATATTCCAAAAACAGACTTTTAAATAATAATCGAAACACAAACACTTTGATTTCAATTTTTTTAAACTTCAAATGCACTCAGAGGATAGCAGGCACTGAGCCCACCCCGAGTGTGCCCGGAGCCGCGTCCATGTTGCGCTCAGGGTGACAATATTGGCCATTTCCGGGCCACATATGTGGCGATCCAGGCCACACGCGTTGCGCTCCGGGTGCTACCGACGAGATTGATGCACGCAGCGCCATGAGCACAGCTATCAGCTGATGACGTCACAGTACATCATACAGCGTACATGGTTACGCCCCGGGCGCTTTCTATAAACCGATTTTAGCAACACAGTTGCAAAAATCGATACATCGGCGTGGTTCAGACGGTTCGCTGATCGATTATCGCACCATTCAAGCTAATTGATTTTTCAGGGAAGAATCCAACGATTTAAACACTTACACCGAATTCCCCCACCCTACTGAATCTTCTTGAAATTATGTGACCCTTAATTGTCCCTCTCCTAAGCTAATGATGATTATGAAATACTGTGCTTTTCTTGGCCAAATTCCGGTCTTTGCGGCCGCACGCGCTCGAGTCGGTCGAGTTCCCAGCGTCGAAGCCAACTCGATGATGCTTTCTTATACAGTTTTCTTCTATTTTTCTTAGTTTCCAGTTTCGGAAACCCTGCTTAGAATTTCGATTCCGTCACGATTTCCCTCACAACTTCACCCATTAATCTTCTGATTTCCATTGTATGCCATTTCATCCAGGAAACAACCCGCTAAGCATTGGAAGGCGATGCCTAAATTAGAGCGAGAGGATAGGCATCCTCTGGTTCCGAGCCAAATTTATTCTGTTCCCTCGCGCGCTTGTGCGGAGCGAAGGTAGAGACAGCGAGAAAGTGAGGGGAGAAGGAGACGCAGCATACGCGTGCAGACACACGCGATAAATGGAAATAGGTCTTCACTCAGAAACAGAGGGTAAACTGCATATCGTATTTTAGAACACTCAAAATGCGTATTAAATCCAATTAACCCTCCCAAATCAATTTTTTTCCGATTTACGACTTTTTGATTTTTCGGGGTAGATGACTAAATGCAAGAATGCGAGCGATTCGTTTTTCTCATTTTTTTCGAAGTGACTTAATAAATTCGAAAAAATCGCTCCATCAATATTTGCAAAATGCGTTCGGAAGGTCATCATAACGTTTTATTTTTTTAAGACAGTCTAAATATGGACTTCATTCTGATATTGATAGTATACTATAGCTTCTTGCCCTAATACCTCTTTCTAACGTTTCTAACACTACTTCACTCTGCTAGGCTCATGCTTTCGTATTCATCCTTCTTTTTCATCGACAGTTATGTTCCTCACTGAGGAGCCCCGGCGGAGCTGTTTGATTAAGTTCGTCTGAGGCCAGGGGCGAAACGAGCTTTGTCAACTTCTCTTTCTTACCTTTACTCTTTAGATTAACCTACCATGAATTATCCGAAGATGGGGTCTAATGTAACTATAAAGTTGGCGATCATGTAATTGTCCATACTTGATGTATATTCCTATACATATGAACTTTATATACGTATTAGTATAATTTATTGGTACTACTGGAGTCAAGTGTTTTCTTGAGGGCAACCCAGGAGCACTTGATCTCCAGCATCGCTAGCCGGGTTTTCACATCTGCTTCTAATATAAAGGTATCGATAATGAACATTTTCCTTACTTTATGAATACTTCAGTCATATCTAATCGCCATTTTTCTTGCTAACAATTCCTCTTTTTTCATACTTCATCATGTATGTTAATTTATAACTTATACTAGTAAAATTTTGTACTTCACAATACTATTCTCTTTAACATTGATCAATACCCTGACTTTTCTAGCTGTCAATTCTCATCATGTCTAAGAAAATAGTTGACATTCTTATCTAACTTCGATTCTAAACACATTGACCACGGAGCTTGTCTTCGTCCGTCACGAAATGTGACACGCACCAGTGGTTCAGCATCTAGTTGATGCATTTTCTTCGTATTAATTCAATTTTTGTTTGCTCAATGTAACTATAGCTTCGCCCTCTCATTTGGAGCCGGTCGAAGTAGAGCTCATCGGGTTGTCACCATGCTGAAATCTACTTGTCACGTGGGTTCCACCGTGGCTGACCGCTCCGCTGTTTCTCCTCCCGGACGTTTGTGAGCGGGTAGGGCTATACGTTTTAATTGTGAATTATCATACGTCTTTGTCAGTCAAGGATTATTGCGCACACCGATGTTGAAGCATCTACATGTGGATGCATTCTCTTCTTCTCCTCCTCATATGTATAATGTAACTAGTCTTTGTTTAAACCTCTTCAATAATGGATATGATTTGCGATTCGTTATTATTTTCCTTCTCGTTATAAATAAAGGATATTAATTGTAAGCCGGCAAATAGTTAATCCATTTCCTTTGATCATGACTCATCTTTTGTTGTTAGCTCTTAAAATACATTTTCGGCAAACCAGCCTTAGTTCTCTTTTCAGGTACACTTTGGGATTTAGATGCAATCCCAGTCCAATTCCTTCGCAGATTTATGGAGGGCCATACCTCCGAATAAAAATAGAAACTGGTACTGATGGGGTTGAAAGCGGAAAATGTCAAGACGGATCAGTTTTTCGCGCCACCCAGTACTAAGTCAAAACCTTGGGGATTGATAACCCCGCCAGCAGCCCTGGCAAACCCGTAAGGGAGATTATTCTCTGTAAGGGGTTTGGCCGCCCACTTACTTAGATTTTGGTCAAAAACTCAAGTTCCAAGTCAAGCAAAAAGCTACTTCTCCCTGTCTTCCTTCACCAAGTATAAGAATAGAGCTAACAAATATACCATAAAAGATTTTGGCAATGACAAAAAAGGTGAAAAATGTTCGGCTAAATGCACTGTTTGTAGACTTACAAACTTTGATAACTATATTGATTCCACCGTTACAGAATTTTGTATTAATACATTCAAGCCTAATGGCGCTAACTGTAGGTCTAGAGGTAATATATATTGCTTACAATGCTTTAGTTGTAATTTACGATATGTTGGAATGACAACTAGGAGTTTGAAAGAGAGAGTAATGGAACATCTACGCAATATTAACAACCATAAAATATTTACTCCATTATACACACATTATCATAATGTAAATCCAACATAATTGTACACATTTTTGACTCTTGTCCAGAAAATACGGATAGAAACATTTTACTGGAGAAGGAAGAGCTTTGGATAAAACTTCTCATGACACCATACCCTCTCGGACTTAATGATAATATTAAAGGATATGGAAATATCTCGGATATCAGTAATCCACTTATGCATAAAGTCAAACATCCCTTCTTTGCTCTCAAAATTACCAAGGAACGGAATAATAGAGGTCGAAGAACAAAGATAAATAGATTAAATTCTTCGGATGTTAAAAATATTATCGATTACATAGAGAAAGAAGGAAAAGATGGGTTGAATGCTACGAAAATATATAGTCTGATAAAATACAAGAATAAAAGAAATATACGAAGGCTTATAGAACTATCACGGTCGAATTCTTTCTTATCTAGTATCACCAACAAAACTAAGTTTCTGATTCTGTGCCTTCTTACTCATTTCCACTACCACTTGGAATGTAACGAAAGGCGTAAAGATGAACAATAAGATCACTACTACTTGAAAATGAATTTTTTCAATAACTTTTCGGATGGGATTAATTTCAATAGAATTTTCAACAGCATAGATTTGCCTAACCTTGTTCCTAACACTGAAATAGAACGTTATAAAAAAGTAAGAGTGGTTCATAATTATGATAATCCTGTATCCAGCATTGTTTTCAACTATAATAAAATGTTAAAAACTTTGGATACAAGTAGCATCCAAGAAATAATATCAGATGGATGCATTTGCGAATATGGTCGGGATGAATATAAAGATTATATTGATCTCCATCATCAACACATCATAACAGGGAATGTTGATATAATAAAAAATTCAATTCTCAAAGAAATTTTGAATAAAGGAACTAAATACAGAATAGAAAATATGAATAACAGGAGTGAAATAACACTAACTTATTTCGACGCTACAGCGAAATTCATCAACTAACGTCGGCATGGATCGTGAAGAGACTTCGCGTTCATAGTTGAAATCTGGCGCAAACTCGGTGTCATATCCTGTAACATAGATGCAGCGAGTTTGCGCCAACCTTCAACAGTGAACGCGAAGTCTCTTCACGACTCATGCCGATCATATATGGAAAATAAGTACAAGCTAGATGCTATGAAAATAAATAACTTGCAGTTGCACTTCAAAAAACAGTACAGAAAAAGACTCAAACCAATACTACAAGGGGCTTCCGTCAGTAGGCAGTCTAATAGCCTGATAGAGTAAGAGCCTGATAAGAGTATAAAAGAATACCAGAAACACTTCATTTTCTGCCCTTTAGTTAAACCCATCAATAATTATGGGATTATTTGTAAGAAATACTACACCATAACTCTCATGAAAGAACATGGACTTGATATCATGAACGGCAATTTTGAAAGAGAACAAAACCATAATGACACATATAAGCTGATTCAAAATGCCAATAGGCAAACAACCATTTTAAAGCATAAGTTTTCAAATATTAAAGCAGGACTCAAATTTGACATAGATTGTGAGTTACCCATCATCTACGCTTTACCGGACTGACATAAGGTTCCCATAAAATTCGTATTTATTACGGGAGCAAGAAACAGCAGCATGAAACCATTAGCAGTAGAACTGCAAAAAATTTTCTCGTTTCTCAAGACACATTTTATTAATTATACCAATGTGAGTTACCAAAGGAAGGGAGGACTCAAGACCTATTGGTCTATCTCCAACATTAACATAGCAGCTGAATTATGTAGATTGAGTACCAATGGGGTTCAAGTTTATTCTGCTGATTTTACGGATATGTTCACTAACCTTCCACACAGTTTTATTCTGTATAACATGAAAGAATTTTTGAAAATTTGCGTCAAAAATGCTAATAAGAAATGGATAGTTACCAATGGATACAGAGTATTTTATCGAGATTCTGAGCTAGATAAAGGCGGTTACAGATATTATACCATCACAGACTTGATATATCACGTTGACTATCTTCTACGCAACAGTTACTGTCGTTTCGGAGAACTTGTGCTTCAACAGATGAAAGGAGTTCCTCAGGGAGGTAACTTCAGCCCACTGTTAGCCGATATAACAGTTTCCATGTTGGATTATAGGTACTCTATTAGCGCGAAAATTGAAAATAACGTACTTTTCAAACCTTTTAGATATATGGATGACTTGCTTATAATCCATAATAAAGATAAAACATTTGTGGACAGTCAAATTTCACTAATATACAAGAATGTATTGGAGCTCAAAAAGACGCACAATAATCCCTATAAAAGCAGTTACTTAGACATTGGTATAGAAATAATTAATAATAGAATACACACAAAATTGTATAATAAGACAGATGATTTTAATTTCAGAGTTAAAAGATTTCCTCATGCTCATTCTGATATCTCTATAAAAGTCAAAGCATCCACAATTTACACGGAGACCTTGAGATTAGCTAATATCTGTTCAAATTTAGAATCCTTCACGGAAAAACTCAAAGAAATGAAAACAGTTTCAATTGGAAACCAATATACACCAGAATTCGTAGAAGTAAATATAATAACATCTATAAACAAAAAATGATAGCATATAAGTTCAACCTAAGAGATGATAAGAAAAGTATAACACAATTGGTAAAAAGCATAACATGCTAAGTCTTCACTGTTGATAGGTCGGTGTTCTATACTGTCCTAAATAAGGACTTTGATCATATGGACTTCATTCTGATATTGATAGTATACTATAGCTTCTTGCCCTAATACCTCTTTCTAACGTTTCTAACACTACTTCACTCTGCTAGGCTCATGCTTTCGTATTCATCCTTCTTTTTCATCGACAGTTCTGTTCCTTACTGAGGAGCCCCGGCGGAGCAGTTTGATAAAGTTCGTCTGAGGCCAGGGGCGAAACGAACTTTGTCAACTTCTTTTTCTTACCTTTCCTCTTTAGATTACCCTACCATGAATTATCTCAAGATGGGGTCTAATGTAATTATAAAGTTGGCGATCATGTAATTGTCCATACTCGATGTATATTTCTATACATATGAACTTTATATACGTAATAGTACAATTCATAAATATTGCACAAGTATGAGGAATGTAATGAATTTTAGGATGGTCGAATATTGAGCGCAAATGGAGCAGAAGAAATCAATTACAAGCCCCACAACATAAACAGCGAGAATCCCACTCAAAAATCGCAGAAAGCTCAGATGCTCTTCCTTGTTTCAATCGATTCATCTAATTTCGAAATGCGCGCGTCAGTCAACGCATGTGACCCGGAGAGCAACCTGAACGCACTGCACGTTGCAATCACAACCGAAACGCACCGCATGTTCGAATATCAACTGCTCTGCGTTTCGGTTGCAGTGGGCGGGGAGAGGCGGAGCCGGTTGCGCTCCGGGCTTGGTACTGTCTGAGTGATCAAAATGAGCAATAGTAATTTCAACAAAATTTTTGTCGACTTTTGGAAGCATAGTGAAAATTCTTTTGACTCAACCAACGTATCGTTGACCAGTCTCGCCTTCACGTTCAGGCTGTCGTTTTAAAACCTTGCTGTATTCCAAATTAAAGCACATAGGCACATATGTACGTTTGCCGATCGCCTCTACCCCTTAGAGGTTCCTTAGCACTTATACACTGAGTGGGGCGAGCGCAAGTCTACGGGGGGCAGCCTTCCGAGCCAGGGGTGTGCGGCAATTACCGTTTGCCGTTAGCCGTTTGCCGGCCATTTTTGGGGTTTGCCGTTGCCGTTTGCCGAAATATTCGTCTAAAACGGCAAATTTTCGGCAAAAAAGCGTCAAAAACAGGATTTTTTCTCACCGCAGTTTCCGTGTTGGTCAGCGATTCAAAGCTGCTACGAATATTTATTTTGACTAGTTCCAGCTACTAGTTCCAGCTTATGTAATGTATAATGGTACTCAATCGGTAACTGATGGAAACATGTTGACTGGGTAATCAGAGGATTTCGTTCGAGTTCTGAGTTGATTGGGAGCCCCCAAATGTCTTTTTTTAAATCATCAAATTCTTAACGCCCTATAAAAGCCAGAATTGTGAAAAAAAAACTTTACAGAAGCGTGTCGATTACTGCAAGTTCAAAGATTACAAAACCAAGTGATATCAAAGTTGTATAGTAAAAACAGCCTTTTTAGACGTAATAAACAGTTGAGAACTCGTGAAAATCGGTCCGCTTATGGTCGGTTGGTGGGCTTATGGAAATAGTTGGGACAGGAAGTTGATCTATTCTGAAAATGCTCTGTCCAGCTTTTGCTAAATTTAAGCAATTTTCACAGCAGCCACTAAAGGCAGTGTTCAATAATATTTTCGACTTCAAAGTGATTAGTAGAACGAAGGGTTCACTCCCTGGCAGAGCCGAGTTTGTTGAGAAGTGGTGTGAAGATGAAAAAAAGAAGACATTCTTGAGGCAACGATTTAAACCGCCTTTAACTTTTTACCATAATTCGATAGTTCAGAGGCCCATTGCAACAGCATTGTCGAAAAACGGCTGGAAACGAGCAACCAGCCACCCACTTCCTCGGTAGCCACAGAGGGTATGGGTGGGGCGTGCACACCACATTCAAGTTTTGGGACTGTATGGAGCGACTTATTGCTCGATTTTAGCAGACATTGTTGTTGTGATGGGCCTCGTGCCAGCTTGTAGGCCGAGTACACAGAAAAGGACGTGCCCGAGAGCAGTCTACCTGGCTAGACGCAGTGCACGCGGCGCTCCAGTTACGGCGTGAGCGCAGCAGCCTTCCGCCTCATGTACCAGTCGCACTGTCTTTGGGTGCCTCTCATTCGGTGCATTTGATCATCATGCACCTTGGAGTTCTTGCTTTCCGGCGGAAATTCGAACGCTGCTTTTACCGTGGACACTGCATTCAACTAGACTGGCCTCTCCCCATTCTTGTAGTCTCACAAGGAAAACCATTCAATCGTAGTTTGAGGTGAGCGAAATTGTGAAACTTGGGTGTACCTCTTGCCACTAATAGTAAAAGTTGTGACTCCGGTCGTAACCTAAACCGCGCGCCGCTAATCACGGTGTGGACTTTGTGTAGAGGAATTGACAGAATTATCTCCGGTGAAGGATAAGCTTACATCCTTGTTGATCCTTATAGTGACACCCTATCACCCTTTGCTTTCAAGTAGCTTTTGATATATGGGATTTCTTTTCCTGTAAAGGCAATTGAAACGCCAGGCACATACTAACTGGCAGATATTGCATGGAGTACGACATGGCTAAGCAATAATTGGTGTCCCACCCATATTGCGTAATCTTCTGAGGTCATCGAGACCTCACGAAGACCGAGGTGGCAGAGACCCCTCCTCCTACGGCACTGACGGTGAAAAGTTTGTCAAATGCGGTACGTCGTCTATAAGGTGCACTGTGAAGTCGGTGGAGAATCTTATATTGGCGAAACTGGAGGCCATTGCGATGTCGCTTGGACGAGCACATGAGGGCTTTATGCTCTCCACAGTCCTACCCCAACACTGCTTTTTCAAGACATCACACGCTCCGCCATGCTCACGAAGCTGCCCCAAGGTCGACAGTGGGCCTACTACACCGGATCACCTCGAACACTGCTGAGAGGGAAATCAGAGAGGCATTAGAGATCAAAAGATGTTCGCCCGAAATGAACAAGAGAGAGGAAATGAAGGAGGCACTACGACTTCTGACGTCAAATATCGAATAAGGAAAAGATATGCGACTCTTGTTGACATCTGGTCATACCATTTGTCGTTTGCGTTCAGCTCGAGTGGGCCGATTCAACACTTCCTTCTCCCGGCTCGCGAGCCAACACTCCGTCAGCATCGCATTCCGCACTATTTTTCTTCATCCTTTAAGGCACAGTCCAACCTAAGAATCCTTTTTCTGCTTTTCTGCCTATGTTGTAAATGGTCTCACGCTGATCCCAATGATGTCTCTGGAATCGTTCAAGACCCCTTAGAACCGGAGTTATGGCCCCTCAAAAATTGAGCTTCGGAAGCATGGTGGACGAGTGGTCCGAAGCCTGTAGCTTCCGTCGTTTGCAACCGATGTGTGCGAGACGATTTGAACGAAGAGAGAGGTCAACAATGAAGGGAAGGACGGTTTTACTTATCGAAAACCACCACTCATCTCGCCACTGTTGAGCTCGAAAGATCGTAAAAGGTGCGTGCCAAAGTGACTTCCCGAGGTGGGCGCCCCAGGATGGCTTCCTGATATAACTCGCTTATCCGGAGGAATTGAAAGCTCGCACTTGGCAAGTGGTATACCGGGTGGGTCTACTTCTTAATTATGTGGAAATCTCAGATTTCGTCCCTGAGCTTGGACTGTGCCTTTAAGTTGATGTGTTAAAATGATAACTATTTAGAGCCTGACGAAGGGTCTAAGACCCGAAAGGTTGCAAGTAAAGGGTGATTTATACTCTTTGTGCGTATGAGCTTCAACACGATTAATTGAACAACAGTAATTGGTGTATTATAGCACAAAACTGATTTTGCCGTTTGCGGGCCATTTTCGGGGTTTGCCGTTGCCGTTTGTAGAAATTTAAAAATCCTTTGCCGCACACCCCTGCTCCGAGCAGCGACGACGACGTCGTCGGTGTTCGGAGCAGGGGTGTGCGGCAAAGGAATTTCTAGTCCCCTCGAGCGGGGGAGCGGGCGCCGAAGTGATGATTTGGTTTGAACGGAGCCCTGCCTTCACTGCCTTGGAGCCCAGCCGTCACTGCCCTGAAAACCTGCCGTCAGTTCTCTGAAGACCTGCCATCACTGCCGTCGCCGTCTCGTCACCGCTCCGGTGCACTGGCGTCATTGCTCTGAAGCACTTTTTTTGTCTCAATTTTTCGTGTTATTCTTGCATGTATCTATAGTGAATGATTCTTGTCTTGCTATTGAAGAAAAAACATTTTCTTACAAAATCGTTTTTCAGGAGTCGGTTAAAAACTCATACGAGAATTTGGTCTGTGATATATTTTTCTCATATAGGACTGTAAGATTTATTTGCGTTTACAGAACTCCCTCATGTTGCTCAAAAAGAACTTTTCAACTCTCGAAAGCCATCAGTGACTATTGTGCATGTGAAAATCCATGTGTGCTTCTTGGTGATTTCAATTTTCCATCACTTCATACTGCTGTCTATTCCTCAAATAACTGTTCTGTCGGGGAAAATTTCAAAAACGTTATTCAACTGCGTGACTTCGATCAATATGTGAATCTCCCCACCAGGTGTCAATCGTACTTAGACTTGATCTTTTGCAACGAGACTGGCTTAATTGGGATTATCGATGTGAATTCGCCAATCGGGTTGAGCGATCACTCCTCGGTTACTTTCTCTATGAATGTGGGTGTTCTTCCCCAATAATGACTACTTGGTGAACGATTATAAAGCAGCCGACTACTCAGATACTCGCGGCTTAGTAAGGCAGCACGAGGGGATTACTAAGGCATTTACTCGTCGAGGTGTAAGCCCCTTTCGTTCCCCCAACTGCTACCCAGGGCAGCACGTTGCGTCCTCTTGCTCCGCTCACTGCCCCAACTGCTGCTCGTATAGTTGCCCCACCTGCTGCTACAGTTGCCCCAACTGCTCCTTTCCGCCGCCCCAACTGCTGCTCTTCATTGTGGGCCCCAACTGCTGCTCCTGATTGTGGCCCCAACTGCTGCTCCTCATTGTGGCCCCTACTGCTGCTCTTTATTCTCGCCCCAACTGCTGTTCCTCATTTATGATCTTTTCTTTTTTCCTATAATTTTTATTTCGCAGGTGATATGTCGCTTTCAGCAGCAGCGCTGCAGCGACCCATCAAAGATAAAGACCCCAGTGAGCCCTATTTATATCCCTAACGGGTGTTTCATCCTTGATTATATCCTTTGATCTTCGCCACCGATCGAGGAAATGATGCTCGCATTGCCGACTGTCTCATGCCCATGTAAGACTGTCTCGTATCTGGCACGAGTTTGCGAGGGCCGTTCAACACAGGCCTCGGTCGGTAGTGAATGTGAGTGTCCCAAAAACATTCTTCAACAGAGATATTCTCTATCCCTAAACAAGGATCCATTTTCACTCGGTTTTGTGACCGTAAAGATAGGAATTAGGTGCAATATTCTGCTTTTCTCGATTTCTTAAGACGAATCATGGTTTTCTTCGGGAAAAAAGTTATACCCACATATTCCAAAGATGAAAATTTTCTCAAAATATTCGTATATCACTGAAATTCTTCACTGGTTAGAGGAATGTCTAGGGCGAACGGAATTGCAAATATCAGAGTATCCATCATTTGGCGATCTCTCTACTATAAATGGTGATTCTTTCCTTCCGAAAAAAGCAATGATTCAATGAAAATGTTTTCTTCTTTCGAAACTACTGTCGTGAACTTTTTCAGGATGGTTTAAAATTGATGAGTTAAATGCAAAGTAAATTTTGAGGACTGTCTGCTTTGAATATTGTGAGCATTGTGTTTTTCGTGAAGAAAACGTATTGGCCATTTCGTTCCATTTTCGGCAAACCATTGCCGCTCAGCATTTGAAAAATACAAGTCCTCGTGATCCTTGTCCAAAATAAAAAAAATGTGTCATTGGAAAATGCGAGTAAAGTTCAAAGTCATGAAAACGAATTTTAAAGTAAGAATGTGATTTTCCAAAGGTTTCGACACATACCTTCAAGATTTGAAAAAACTAAAATTGTTGTCGAATCTTGTAGAGCACACTGAATTAATTATTTCAAAAGGTTCGAACATTTCTCAAACTTTCGGTTGGCTCCACACAACTATCATCCTATGAGAATGACGACTCATCATCTTTTTCAGTATAATTCATCAGCCTTTATCCGAGCTGAACCATTCACATTGCTCGCAAGGAACTATTTTACTCAAGTGTACCATCTCAAACCTAACGAAAATCCTTCTTTCCTAGACGGCGTTCGACTTGATGTTCAATAGAGTACCAGATTTTTTTGGAAGACCCGATGCAACGAAAATGTGAATTTTGCATAAAATTACCACCTTTGAGGTGGCCGCGCAGGTGAACAGGTAAATCGCTCACGCTTGGAGCTGAAAAGTGTACGGGCAAGTCCCCAGACTCAGACCGTGCCGAAAACTCCGCGTGTCCGGCTCCCGCCTAGCGCATGTTGCGGCGCCCCACCCTGCTTATCCGATCCGAAAGCTCACTTGAATGCATTCTTCCTGGATTTCGATGGGAATGATCAAAAATCACCAAAACATGTTTGGTAATATACAGATTTCCTAGTTTACTACAGATTTAATGTTTTGTATGCTCCCTATTTTTAGTCTAATGTGAACAACCTAATCTTTGGGGTACTTCTAGAGAGCTTAGGATTTCTATTATGGAAAACAGCGGAATACTGCGGCATGGAGAAATATAGCGGTGCACTTCCAATCATTTACTGATCTGCTTACCGATTAAAAAGGCAGTTGCGCCCTAATTCCTTGCGATGGCATACTGTCACATGAAAAAGGACGTTTTTGGTGGATCTTAGAATATTATTCGAGCAGAGTATTGGTGGGTAAAGTTTAGCGAGTAGGAGTAGGCACGCATCCCCCGAAATCTACGTACGCGTACAATACTTATGAAGCATTCCTCACACTTTCTTTGCTTACATAACTATTCCCCAATTTGATATCCGCTCTGTTTCTGTTCTGGAAGACGGCTGCAAAGATACTCGACTTTATCTGTGGTTTGCTTTCCCTTCATACAGGCTTCTGGCAAGCTTTCCTATATGCGACAGTACACTCTATACGAGTTCGACATGGATAATTCGTAATGCGTCGTCCCAGGAAACGCGTTGAGAACACCTAACCCCCCCCCCTCACACCCCCCACCAAACAAGCGGTTGTGTACCTTGAAGTCACACTACACCCTCAGATATAAATTTTGTGATTTTTATTTGATTGTCTAGTAAACCCCTCTTTTATAAGACGTGCCAAGTGCGAGATCTCAATTCCTCCGAATAAGCGAGATATAGGCGACCACCTTAGTCCCGACCTCCTTCGCTCACCACCACGGGTCACACCCTCACCAGATTTCCAAACTCTGTAGCGGCTAGATGAATGACTGAATTCTCAACAAGTCGTCGTTCTTCAGACCATAGCCAGACTGTCTCCTTATCCTGGCTCGCTCTCGGGCAACGATTGCAATTGAAGAGAAGAGACAACTCTTGTGTCTCTTCTCGCCAATTTTTCACCCTTTAATTATAGGCATCTTTAATAAGCCATAACTCTGTTCATAGGGGGTCTTGGACGAAAAAAAGAGATACCCTTGTGAACAGAGTGTGACCCTCCTTAAGACCAGCATAAAAACTAAAAAATCATCTTCTGGGTGTTCTGTGCCTTTAAAGGCCGCTACATTTTTTTAAGGCGGAAATCCGCTTTTGGGGTTTTCTTCTCACTCCAATGTTTGAACCAAGTGGAGATAGCGAAGCTTGAGACCTCAATGTCGCGCATTTATAATGCTATAAGCTCGTCAAAACTGCTCCGTGGTCTGGAAAGGCGCCATCTGAGATGAGGAACAGAAGCGCCACGACAGGTTCCGACAGCCCGCAAAAACTTCAAAAGTCTATTTTCTTTATTCCGAGAGATCCTCGTTCAAAATTCTGTATCCAGAGAGTCTTGTTTTAGAGAATTTTCGACAACAGAGAGGCAAAAAGAATTGCGGAACCTAAAAAGTTAAGGGGCTAAACCAATTCAGATGTTCAAATTTTCGACATTGGTGTATTACACAATACACACCGAACAGACGTATTTAGAGGAAGCTGAATGCTACGGGATTTTCAAACGAGTTTTTCTCCGGAGCTTGCGTATTTTGGGTGGCCTCTTTGCGATATATCACAACCAGGTAGGCCTACCTGCAGAAATTTAAAAAAAAGAATACGGTTTTTCGCGCGTACGCTTCCTTTAAAGGCATCGTACGCGGTGAAATCCACTTTCCATTTTTTATGCTCAATCCCTTCCTCGGGCCACTGTGAGAACGTACAACGAGCTTGGTTGCTCAAAAACGTACCATTGTGAGCATGGAGGAAGTGGAAAGTGAGGAATTGCGTCAAAAGGGGCCGGCCCTTCCGTCAGTCATTTGGCACTTTCGCAATATTTGAGCAGAACGTCGTGTCGCTAAGTACAGGGCATGCCACTGTACGCTGACGCACCGTCGGACGAAAGTGGCATTATCGACTGGAAATTTGTCGTCACACATCGAGCGATTGCTTCCAAAGCTGCGCCAATGGATGAATTGTAGAACTGTTCCTTGCGCCCTCCGCGTAACTATCCCGAGTCGATGCCGGCGCGAAATTCAAAGGATTTTCAGAAGTTTTGTTAAAACGTTTTTTCTTGAAAACTTAACGTTTTTAAGCGGGCTTTTCGCTACCTTTAGTCACTATAGGGGGCTAACATCTCAAAAACGCTTAAAAACGAGACATGGTTTTCAGCGCGTACGATGCCTTTAAGGTAGTCCTTGTGATATGGCTGGAGATCGATTGGTTGTGTGAACTCTGATTCTATTAGGTCTAGAAGTTAATTTCCGCGTTTTTGTTGTTATTGATATTTTGTAAAAAATAAAATTATTTTTATATAACGAATTTTATGTTATAATGCTCACTGTATTATCAGCTTTCTATTGATATATAACTTGCTTCACGTACCTTATAAAAAAAGTATTATTTTAGTTTCAGAATATGTCAACTTTTGTGCCGGAAAAACGCCATTTGCGGGAAGCTCTCCTTTTCCTTTTTCATCTCAAGAAGAAAGCCACTGACGCGCACCAAATGCTTGCCCAAGCTTACGGGGATGCTGCTCCATCCATAAGAACCTGCCAAGAATGGTTTCAGCGTTTCAAATCGGGTGATTTTGACGTTAAGGACAAAGATCGACCAGGACAGCCAAAAAAGTTCGAAGACGAAGAACTTCAGGCTTTGTTGGATCAAGATTCGGCTCAAACGCAAGAACAGCTCGCGGCATCTCTCGGCGTCACCCAAAAAGCAATTTCTATTCGATTGAAGGCAATGGGGAAGATTCAAAAGGAAGGAAAATGGATCCCCTATGAGCTCTCAGAACGCAACAAAGAGCAGAGAAAAACAACTTCACAAATCTTGTTGGACCGATTCCAAAGAAAGTCTTTTTACACCGCATCATAACTGGCGATGAAAAGTGGGTGTACTACGACAATCCGAAGCGAAGAAAATCGTGGGTTAGTCCTGGTGAAACAACAACTTCGACCGCAAAACCAAACATCCACGGGAAGAAGGTCTTACTGTGCATATGGTGGGATCAACGCGGTATACTGTACTATGAACTTCTTCAACCTGGCGAAACAGTTACTGCGAATCGCTATCAACATCAACTAGCGCAATTGCGGCATGAAATCGAAGCAAAGAGACCAGAATGGGCGAGTCGACACGAAAAAGTCATATTGCTTCATGATAACGCTCGACCTCATGTTGCTCGAACGGTAAAGGATACGCTAAAAGAGTTCAAATGGGAAGTCTTCCCGCACCCGCCGTATCCTCCAGACCTCGCCCCGTCGGATTATCACCTTTTCCGGTCAATGGCGCATGGTCTAGCGGAGCAGCGCTTTCAAGATCGTCAAGATGTCAAAAAATGGCTCGATGAATGGGTGGAGGCCAAACCAGAAAAATTTTATTATGATGGAATCCATAAGTTACCCAAACTCTGGGAAATGGTTGTTATTAATGACGGAAATTATTTTGAATAAAAATTTTGTTTAAGTATGTCCAGTTTTCAATAGTGTAAAAAGCGTAAAAAAACGCGGAAATTAACTTCTAGACCTAATAAGTTGTACGGAAGTAGAGCATGTGCACGCCTAGAAGCGAAGAACTCTTCATGCTGATTATGACTGTGCTTGTAGCCACCCGAGTGGACCATTTTGAGAAATGTTGCCACGCGGTGCTGGTCACAAGAGAGAGCAGCAGCTGAGGAGACGAATGGAGAACGAGGGCAGCACGTGCTCCTCAAGCAGGAGCTCGTCCACTTGTGCTGCCCTCGTTGTTCTTGAGGAGCTGAGTGCGCCCCATTACAACGTTTAAGATGGCGACCGATTGTTTTGCTTAAACTCTGTACACATTTTTAGGAGAAAAACACAAGATGTCAATTGATCCTAGTAACTATATTTGGCTATGTGTGTGTGACCGTCTGTGTGTGTGTGAGAGAGAGAGAGAGTGAACGGAGATCAGTCATCGTCACTCGTTGTTAACAATTGCCACCCGGCTGTCACACCCACTGTCCACCTATGCAGCGGCGGTCATTGACCTCGCTTCGTATCAATGGGCAAAGAAGAGAACAATCAGTTCTGAGTACTGTTCTACTGCTCATTTGTGCCTATTGCTTCAAATGTTCATTCATAATCACTTTTTGGAGAGACAGCTTTCTGGGATGAGCTCAAGAACTGAGCAGGACATCAATGTAAACCATGGAGAAGTGTGACATAACTTTCTCCGCAGATTCTCTTCTTTAAAATCTGTGTCAGACTGTGAAGGGTTATGCATTGCGATGCATGAGTACCCTTTGTAAGCTTGATTAAGTACAGTGTAACTGATTTCCTTGAAGACATACAGGAGTGCGCTAGTTTTCTTTTATCGCAAAAAAAAAGCTTTTTGTGATGTTTTTTGCTCATACAACTCAGAGATATATTGCCGCAACTTCGCCGCAACTCGTCCGGTTTGACGCCTGCCGGAGGAGTTGGGGGGATGAGAGGCAGAACCGCGGACGATTCTTTATTGACGGAATCGCGGTAGGGTCACGGAAGAGTTCCGGGGGAGTCCCAGTAGAGTAGCGAAAGCGCGATCCAAGGGAAAGAGTCCAGGGTCGCTTGGGAGTAGCGGGATGGTCCGGGATCGCGAAGGAGTCGTTGGGCAGCAGCGGAAGAGTCACGGCAATATTTCTTAGAGAAAGCGCCTTATCGCCATATCTCGCTTCAAAATTGACGAAATAAAATTTTGAGGTAGTTTTTGTGTTCCTCTCAGTGAGGCAAATGTAGAGAGTCATTGCGACTCCGGTATCCTGTTAAAAAGTTGTTTTTCCTTCATAAATTTATGTCGACCACAGATCAGAAAATGAAAGATTTCTGCTATCATGATCATCTGACCAATTCATAATGAGGGATTTTTTGGTGCAAATATGCATTTTTCGATGCACTTCTTGCGTTCAATCTATCGTTTTCTAACACTATCGTATAGTACTCAATGAAAGCAATTTAGAAATTACTTCAAAATTGAAATCGGACCGTTTTGAAGCAAGTTATAGCGATGCAGCGTTTTGTGAGCACAAAAAAACGCCGCAAAATGCTTTTTCTGCGAAAAATTGTGCGGAACTCAGGGTTTAAAATTCGATATTATAGTCCGTCCACCGTGTGTAGCAACCCTGTCAAGCTCGAGAACTCAATTCGATCAAATAAGTGAGAAACTACACGGAAAAGTCGACCCCGCTCACAACACCCTAAAAGCATAATCAAGCGTTTAGACCCCGAAAAGGTAACACAAATTTTTGCAAACGGAAAAATTAGTTTGTGTGGCGATGCTCAAAAGGAAAATTTACAATAGCAGAGCTCTTGGTTCCCTTTCCGGGGCGATGCAGTTAGGTTTTTGGGGCGGAGCCGACTTTTTCCTTGAAGTTTCTCACTTATTACAGCGAATTGAGATTTCACGCCTGGCAGGGTTGCTATTCACGGTGGGCGGGCTGTATTATCAAATTTTACTCCTGATGTTGCACTGTGTCTGAAAGGCTGTTTAGCGCAGCGAGGCACTGCTCTGTTATTCAAATAATCCATAGATCTTAAAGCACGCCCGCAAGTACGCCGCGAAGCGGCGTAGGTGTGCACCTTGTATACCGATATCCAGAAGTCTAAATGTACATGCTCAAAAGAAATAACTCTCCAAACTGGTTATGAATGTCCTTGTAGCTGCCCAAATGAACCACTTTGAGCAAAGTTACCACACTGCGCTGGCCAAAACGGAGAGCAGCAGCTGAGGCGACGAAAGGAGGACGAGGGCAGCACGTGCTGCTAAGAGCAGCACAAAGGCAGCACGTGCTGCTCGAGCAGCAGCTCTTCCCCTCGTGCTGCCCTCGCTATCCCCGTCGAGGTGAAAGCCTAGTGTGCTCCATTACGACCCCGCGATCCTCTGAGTACGTGGCAAATCGTGGGTATTTGGATACTATTGAGTTGTTGGGTTCATTGAATGCGGCTGGGATTGTTGATCAAATGTACGAGACTTTCTTCGCGGTTTTGCAACACACCATTGACATTTTTGTTCCGGTTAAGAACTCAGAACTTTTTGGATTACTTGATTTCCAGCAATCACCAGCAAAATCAACTTTAATTCGACTAATTTAGCTTGAAACCACTTCATCTCAACTAAGGATCGACTTCTGCCAGAAACTATCAACTATGAATTGGCTTCAAAACAACTGTTTCCCCACATAGCGCTCATCCACAGAGGAAAGCAACTTGAAATCCACTTTGCCGGCCGATTAGAGATCATATAACGGTAGAAACAAGCTTCAATTCACTTAAAGTACAATTCGAATGCCGGCGAGCGCCGGTTTCGAAACATGGAAGATTCTCGATTGCAATTTTTTTACACTCTCACATTGCTCCTGATCTTCTGTTTCCTCTTTTTTTCATATTGCCCTGTTTGGTTTCTTCTACTGATTCTTCTATTACAGTTTGGCAGTGCTAATCCTTTTCTATTCGACCTTTTTTTCGAAGTCTCAGCCAAAAATCATAGACAAACTATTTAAAAGTAGTAGTTTGGCGGTCAACCATAGACAAACCATTTAGATGTTGCAACAGAGGAGGGATCGGATTTTACAAGCTTCTCCGTTAAACTTATCCAAGCAATATGGATTGAAGCGTTGCGTTTACCTACCTTGACCTACGCTGATTCCCTTATTACAGCTTAAAAAAACGGCTTAATGTTTTTGTTGCCCGCTTGATTTTGCTTCGATAAGTTTAACGGAGAAGCTTGTAAAATCTGATCCCTCCTCTGTCCCTACTTCTCGATAGCTGGTCTATAATTGACCGCCTTATCGTATTTTTAGTTATTTCACTTCATTTCCTAGCCTTTTTAATACTCAAAGCTATTTTACGCCAAAAAATTTTCAAAGATTTTTCAAGATATTTTTGAAACTTTTTTCACTTCTATATGGTGTCGCCAAATCGTTAGTCTTGCGAGGAAGCTAAATTTTCAGGAATTTCACATTTTCCGAAGGTTTCCTTTCTGACATGAAACTTGTTCCGCGATTTCCGCTTTTGAGAGGTAAATCCTCAACGGGATTGCGTGAGATTTTGCTCGCGAGAGAGGAGAAAATGCCCGCCTGGAGGGGAGAACTCGCCCGCGAGGAGGGGAGAAAATACCCGCATGGAGGGGAGAATTTACCCGCAATCAGGAGAGAAAGTACCCCCAAGGAGGGCAGAAAATTCTCGTCGCGAGGGCGAAATTTCGCTTGCGCTAGGAAGCATCATGTTAGCAATGAGTGGTCAAATTGCAATGAGTGGCCACGCGGGCATATTCTCCACGCGCTACGCATCGGGCAAATCCTCCGTAAACCAAAAATTTCATGGGAGTACCGTTACCTTGCCGCCAGGCTTTGAAAAACAGGTACGACTTTTCTCAGGGTGGTTCTAGGCAGCTGGGAAGATCTTGCCCAAGCAGTTTTCGTGCTCCACGGCTAATTTAGTGTGTAAACCCACGATTCTGAGGTACGCTTCAAGGTTAAGGTATCAATTCCAAATTGGAATAGGAGCGACCGCGCAATCATTTTAGTCTGATGAATGGACGGAGCTGCGACGGCAGATCACCCCGCGCGAATCGAAACCCCATTCTCCAGTGAGGCTGCCGGCTTCTCGCGGCCAGCCGCCTGCATCATGCGTCGGTCGGACTATAGGGCTACGCATAGTCCGGCGGGAAAAGTCGCGCCGCAATAATGGGGATTATTAAAGAGCAGACTTCTAAAGCTGTGAAGGCTGTGAAGGTGTGCACTTTCGTACAAGAGTTTCGCACACCCTGAGGTTTCAATTCCTGTTCATAATCCACGGATAACACGTGCGTGCGTTTGGACGAGTTACACCCCGCCGCCGCCGTGAGGGTTACCTGCGAGTCGACAGAACGGTGTTTTGTAGGAGTTGCGATCCGTATCTTACTAGGGACTGCTTCAAACTTCCCGCGAGATTTGGAAAACCATGTTGTCGTTGCTGTAGGTCTGTGACAGTACATAGACAATCCGTGCTTGAAATTCCCTGAATGGCTGCGGGGTTTCCGAAAAATGGCCTTTTCATTGCTTCACAGAAAGGTAAGGGTAAGGTAAGGTACAGCCATCAGGGAATATTTGGGGTGTTAAGAAAACAGTTCCGGATTCGGCTCAAAACTTTCATATGGGGGTGATTTAGAGCGCTGAAAAGGGTCTTGTCCTCGCCAGACTCAGGGTTACTGTAGGTTACGGTAGGCATAAAGCTTTTTAACTGCCGTTGCTCACCCTCTAGAAACAAGTTTTCAGCCCCAACTCATACAATTTTTTTGAACATCCTGAAAATTGCCATTCGTGTACCCCTTTTATCAACGCAAAGCTAAAAAAAATGCCCACATTTGGAAATCTCCTGTAAATTAAATCTCTGAGGCATTTAGGGGATTTAGAAAATGGATTATCAATGCTGTGTCCCATACCTACAACTATCAACACATGGTTTTATAAAAGGCCAACAGAAATGTAAGGTAAGCCCTAGTTAGTGTTCTACACATGAGATAAGGTTTGAGCCAACTGGGGAAAACTACTTTATCCCTTCATTCATTCCTAGTATTTCTCACTTGTAGAAATCAATGCAGCGACAGAGTAGTGTTTGGGTGGATGGTATAGTTGTGCTCGAATATTCGCAATCGAATAAACATTCGAATAAATTATTCGATTATTTATTCGATTATCGAGTAATCGAAAAATCCCGATTTTCGATTATTCTTCGAAATCGACTATCGAAAAAAGCGGATATTCGATCATTATTCGAAATCGACTATCGAAAAAACTTCATATTCGATTATTATTCGAAATCGACTATCGAAAATACCAGGTATTCGATTATTATTCGAAATCGACTATCGACACTGACAATTATTCGAACATATTCGATCTTCGAATATATTAGAATAATCTAACACAACCATTACCGTATCCTACACAGAAATTTTTCGAAGGGCCAGTGCACCAGCACTAGTGTGAGTCAGGGCTGAGCGTAACTGAAATTTTGAATTGCGCAAATCGTAAGTTTCAAATCCTCGTAACTCGTTATTCGTAACTGATGAGTAATTAGCTCAAACACAGCCTCAAACCTAATTAAACATGGAAACGCCTCAACTTCCGAGTGATGATATGTGTTTCAAAATAAATCTGTTTTCGACGAGTACTAGAAAAAGTGCTTTTATCCGAGCGAATCTCTGGTCCGCAATCGCAGACACCCGCCGCGACACGATGAAAATACTGGTGGGACCATGTATTCCCGGCACGATCAACCTTCGTCCCAGCACGACTTCATCGCATTACGTGCTGCAACAGCGTTTGTCCACAATTGCGGGCCGGAATTTTCTTCTGCTAAGGGCAATACTGGTCGAAAGTGTGAATCGTCTTCTATCCAACGCTTTTTTTGGTTTTCAGCAAAACTTGGCGGTTTCCAGAGTTGAAACGGAAATTTGATGGAGATCCAGGGTACCGACTGACCATTTATCAATAGCCAAAGCTAAAGCCGCGAAAATTGGTGAGGCAGTCGAATCCACGACATATGCGCTAGATCAAAATGAGCACAAGATTTTTCAATAGAGCGAGATTTGTATATTTTTTCCCAACTTCTGACAAGGTGCTTCTATGGCTGTCAACGATGGCTAATTTGGATTTTGTTCTTTTTTTATCGATTTTTGGAAACGAAATAAAAACGAATAGGTGGCAAAATGAGCAATACTCAAAGGGAAGGAGTAAATATCAAATAGCAGCAAGTTTTGCGGCTCATACTCGTTAGGGCAGAAAATGTCGAAGTAACAAATTCACGAAAAGCGAAAAAAAGCCAGGAATCACGCCTTATCCAGAAATTCCGCGAACACTATCCCCAACTCAGACAGTAACACTAATGGAATTGCTGGCGCGTGGCGGGCCGAACAACTCCCATCTCGCTATACGACCGCTATCGTTCTAGGAGAAAGCGCGTAATTCCGAATGTATCGCGCCTCTTCACTGTGGAAACCCAGCGAAGACGCGACGCGACGTAGCGTGATCGAGATGTAAACTGATTATAACATCGCGTCGCGACGCGAATGAACTCTGAACGGGGTCGAACGAAACGCCCGCTCGTGACACGCTGGTGTTGTATGAATAGAACCGCCGTGGGTGGCATCAGGCAGCTGCTAGTGTAGAAACGATGCTTATCGATTTTGCGTGCCCCCACTCATGAACCCTGCCTGAGCGGAATATTGGAAATATTGAGCAGTTCAAAAGCTTTCGATGCCATTCTTAAAAACTGCCTCTTCAAAGTAGTAGCGTCGCAAAACTCTTCGATGCCAGTCTTAAAAACTGCCTCTTCAAAGCAGTAGCGTCGCAGAACTCTGAATTTGGGTGGCCCGTAGTTAAATTAATTCATTTATTCGAAATTATTCGATTTTCGATATTCATTCATTCGAAATAGAGAATCGAATATATTCATTCATTCGTTCATTCGAAAAATTTAAAGTCGAATATATTCATTCATTCGTTTATTCGAAAAATTTAAAGTCGAATATATTCATTCATTCGTTTATTCGAAAAATTTGAAGTCGAATTTATTCATTCATTCATTTATTCGAAAATGTTGAAGTCGAATATATTCATTCATTCATTCATTCGGTCCGTTTAGTCAAAAAGCACAACTATAGTGGATGGCAAAGTGTTGTTTACAAGGTTATAGACTATACTTGTCAGCTACATTCTGCTATACGGTATCAACAACTAGATAACAGCATTAGGCTGCTAAATTGTTATAGAGTTGTTCTTACAGTAAGAGCAATTGTTGATCACAAGTTGGTGAGTCTCAAGTTGTTATCCACGTAAGAACAACTATACCGTGGTTCGTTACGGCGACAAGCAGAAAGTTGTTCTCAAAGTCGAAGTCAAGTAAACAAAAATGTTCTGAGAAGTGCAGTCGGGCACAACTGCATCTTTCTCGATATTTAGGAAACATGTTAGATTATCGATCAATACTGTGGGCTAAAGCAGTATCTCAGAATGACGTAGAGAGCTGGAATTCTTATAGATCTTATAACGAGAAAACATAAAATGCTTTAAATCGCTATAACATTTTTTTTAAGAAAGAAAATCGAATGCAAGCATAAATCCGCCTTCTACAAATGCGTGGGTTCCAAGAGTGTAAAAAAAGCAGTTCCAGTTCTCGAGTCAGAGACGGGTAATTCTGCTCCCACTGATTCAGAAAAAGCTGATCTTGTTGCCAGAATTTTTCAGAAGGTTAACAACACGTACCCGGAACCTTTTTCTGCTTCTTTGCAAGAGTGCTTCCCTGCCAGGGAGGCAACTCTCTGGTTTTATAGGGATGATATTTTTGAACTGCTCAACATGTGGTCAAACTCCTACTCTAATTCATCGGATTTTATTCCACTAATTTTCATCAAAAATGTGCTGCATCACGTTGTTCGACCACTGGAATACATACAATACCCGCACTAATTTTTTCAAAAAACGAGCAAAAGTCGCGAAATCGCGACTTTTGCGACTTTTCGTCATAACACGGTTCAAAGGAACCTGATCGGGGAGCCAGGGGCATATTTGGAATCAGCATCGAGAGCTCTTCATTTTGAGCACAAACATCTCTTAACAGGATTCCTTTTGAAGCGAGAATGAACTTGGCACATGTGAAAGGGATGAAAAATTGACGTTTCCGGATTGGGCTGACGCAGTGCTTATTTGAAAGAGGATCATAAGGTAAAGTTGCAGGCCAAGTCCCAGGTCGATTGGTCTCGTTTGAGCTGAGAACGGGACGTCGGTGGTGTTTTCGTTCACTCGATTTTTCTGTCAAAACCTACATGCCTTGTTGGTAGGTCAACAGATGTGCGTACTCAAGATAAAGAGCTCTCAATGCTGGTTCCAAATATGCCCCTAGCTGCCCGAACGGGTCACTTTGGGCCGAGTTATGACGAAAAGTCGCGAATTCGCGACTTTTTTTAGTACATTAGTGCGGGTATTGTATTTAATCTGAGCCTAATGAGGAGTGAGGTTCCCATACGTTGGAAGCACGCTTTTGTAACGCCTATTCCAAAGAAACCACCTTATAGCGATCCGTCTAACTACCGACCCATCAGTATAACCTCCATATTTGCAAGAACTTTTGAGAAAATAGTCAAACGTCATATTTTGTCTCACCTTGATAAACATGATATTATTTCCAGCGATCAATTCGGCTTCTAGAAGGGAAGGTCGGTTGGAACATCGCTCCATTCTTCGCTCAACGATTGCAGTAGTGCTGTTGACTCAAAAAAGCGCGTCAACGTCGTTTTCTTCGACTTTTCCAAGGCGTTTGATAGAGTCCGCACCGCCAAATTGTTAATTAAGTTGAAATCGAGTGGTATACATCCGCAGATTTGTTCTTGGATCCGGTGCTTTGAAAAAAACTTACCAAGTAAGCGTAGGGAAGACTTACTCACCAGTTTTCTCCGCTCATAGAAGAGTACCACAGGATGGTGCGCTCTCCTCATTACTTTTCTTGATATACACTTATGATTTGCCTACTCTAATCTCTAGGTTTGGTGTCAGCTGCAAATTGTACGCAGACGATATAAAAATTTACAAGGCTATCGAGAAACCAGAAGATTCTGATGACTTGCGAAAAGCAATTACCGTAGTGGGAAACTGGGCAGAAGAATGCAAATTACCTCTTGCTGCTGAAAAATCAAAAGGGATGACGATTGGGAAGGCAAAGGATGAACCACAATATTACGTCAATAACAAAATCCTCGACCATGTTTCAGAGACTAGGGACCTCGGAGTGATCATAAACCAAGCGCTTGATTTCAGTCCCCACTGTAGATCTATAGCCAACAAAGCTCAGTATCGTATTTTAAATCTTTTCAAAATAATCAGAACAAAAAATCCTCGGCTTCTTCTGAAGGCATATAAAACCTACGTCCGTCCTATTGTCGAAAGTGGGACTACAGTTCTCAGTCCATATAAGGAAAAAGACATTGAGTTGCTTGAAAGCGTGCAAAATAATTTTACACGCAAACTCTTTTAACCCATTCACGACCGCGTGTCCCACCGGTGGGACACGCGTTGACTACCACTTCGGACCGCGTGTCCCACCGGTGGGACACTGTTTTCAAAAATCGATTTTTCCACTGCATGAAGGAATTTCTAAACCTTCTTATGATCAATGTATTAACCTATTCGAGAGTCGACTATAAACTTCGTGGTCCGCTGGCAGCTTGGCCACTACAATATATTCGACCCTCCGAATGCAGCGAGGTCAAAAACCGCAAACTTGAGTACAGATCGCATTTTTACAAGCAATTTCTGGTGAATTTTTTATTTTTCCCATTACTCGAGAAACAATCCTTACTTCTGAGAGTGGTCAGATCGTATAGCACTATTTAGGATATCACAGAAATATGATTACTGACTGATACTGCGAGCCATTCCCGCGTAGAGAATCGACTTTTCTTTCGCCCGTATTTTGTTCACAGAAATTATTTTATGTGAATATCACCAATGTTGAGATCATTAGGGCCTTTTTTGAAAGTCCTGCTTGGTCATGGTTGGTGTACCATCGTAGGCCGGGGCTCCAACTTCGGTTAAAGCTACCTTGGAGAGGAGCGGACGAGGAAAATGGGGACGTCCCAGAGCAGAAAACGAGTGAAAACCTATAAAACGGTTTTTACACTAATCACTCTTAGTAAATTTGTAATATTAGAACTATTTTCTAGATTTGACTGTAAAAAACAAATATGCTTTTTACAAAAAATCTGAACCTTGAAGGCGCAGAACCGGAGGGGTGAGGGGGGTGGTCGAGAAAAAAATGGACGAATATCTAAAAAAAGTCATTTCCATCAGTATTACCAGCCAATATGAAACTTGAGGAGTATTTTCTACGTCCAGATGTCAAAAAGAATGCTAAAAATGTTCACTACAAAAAACTCGGGTCGGAATGCAATAGACCGCAAGAGCGAGAGAGTACCCAAGTCAAAATTAGTGCAAATATGAAAAAAAATATCATTTTTCTGAGCATTTCCTGTCAACTGAAGAACAGAAGAATGCTCATCATGGTAATCTTCAATGATTAATGTTTCAAACCGCAAGAATTCAACGAACTCACGTGATTTTGTGGATTGTCTTAGCTACACAGTTGAAAATTTAGGAGGACGTTTCTCTGGAAGGAATGAGTTATGGAAGCTGAAATTTCGGCATCATGATTTTGACGTCGAAAGTCGTACGATAAACAAAAAAAAACGAAAATCGATTTTTTAGTGGCGTGCCATTCGAGCAAAAGTGGCCCACCGGTGGGACATTGTATACGGTAACGCAATATTGCACGCGGTCCGAACGTGCAGCCACCCAAAATTAGGCGTGGTCGTGAATGGGTTAAAGGTGTTTCGGTCTCAGCTACTCATCAATCCCAAATGGTGCTGATAGGAGAAAACAATTGGGGCTTCCTTCTTTCACCAGTGGGAGGAACCGATATGACCATTTGATGATGCACAAAATAATGACTGGCAGGGTTTTCAACGTTTCTGGATAGATAGGGCTTGAACCTCTTGATTTCCGGTGAAAACTCGGAGATTGATTTTATCGTGGAAACTGCCTTTAAATCGCATGCCTCCGCGACTCCAGCGTCTCCGGCCCCCGTCCCGCCATAGCGGTGCCTCTTGATTGATTCATACTTCACTCGAGGTTCTATTACGAAAAATTAAACCTTTCCAATATCAGATTTCTGATAGCATTATCAGTCACTGTTTACCTAAGAATTTCGCAGAACACTTCTATCTCTCATGCCCGCGTCATAGTCGGCCGAAAACCGGCCTTCCTAGTCCCACCCGGTCGTAATGTATGTATGAGAAACACACAAAACTTGAAGGGATGAAGTGATAAAACTCATCCTCAACTGATAAAATTCAACCATCTGTACGTCGTCCGAGGTCGTATCAGGTGGATTTTTATCACTCGAGACTGTTTTTATCAGTTGAGGTCGATTTTTTTTTCAGATCGTAGGGCGATTTTTATCATTCGAGGACGACTTTTATCAGTCGATGATGACTTTCACCACTTCGTTTCTTCCTGTTTTGTGTGTTTCTCATACATATCGATCGGGTGGGACTAGGACGGTCGGTTTTGACCGACTATGACGGGGGCCTCGAAGCGGTATTATTCATTGCTCATTTGAATTCTGAGTGAGCAGCCCCGCTCCTTCCACTCCGCCATAGCGGTGGCTCTGGAGCACTCATACTTCACTGGCGGAGCGGGAGCATAAGTTCGTTGGGGTGGAGACAGTGGTTCGAGAGGTGGAGGTTGTTCAGGATACCTGAGTGGGGAATGGTGAAAGTTCACTTTAGACTTGCAACTTCGAAATGTGACGTTTTCTCAATCCTCGTGTTTTTGCATTCAGTATACTTTTCTTCTTATCATTAATTTTGAAACATTTTTTTTCGTTAGATGACCTCCTTATGAAATTCACTATTCTCAATGAAGTGATCTGCCTAGGTCATGAAAAATTTCCTTTGAGCTGTCTTAAAGTCAACATTTTTCGGAAAAATTTTCCAAGCAAGTTTCGGAAAACTACCACTTCTTCGCTCATAAAAATTTTGCTCTTAAAGACGAATCTCTGAACGGAGCTGTTTCCAAAGTCTCCATGAAATTTTGCGTCGAATAATGTTTTCATATTGAGAAAAATACGTTTCCAGTCTCGCAGCCAATTTCAATTTATGAAGTAACGTTTCTTTCACCAAAAGCAATCAGGTTTTCGTCCATCACTTTTTTACCCTAAAAGATAGCCCTTTGGTAAAGGTTGTTTTTGGTATCCCCATAAAATTCTGCATCGAATAGCGTTCTCAGTTTCAGTAAATACGTTCCCCTTCTACCAGCCGATTTTAGTTCATAAAGTGCAGTTTTTCGCCTGAAATTATCGGTTTTTCGTCCATAGCTTTTTTGTGTTTGGAGGAAGACCTCTGGTAAAGGTTGTTTTCGGAATCTCGATGGAATTCTGCGTCGACTAGTGTTTCAAGTTTGGAAAAATATTCTCTCGATCCTTCAGCCTAATTGAATTTACGAAACAGCGATTTTTTGCCTATAACTGTTTAAACTTTGGAGACAGGGTACCGGTGAAGGTTGTTTTTAAAATCCACGTAAAATTCTGCGTCGAATGATATATCGGGTTCCTAACTTTGCTTGCGCCATAAGTCAGCCAGGTCGGTGGAGCCGAGCGCCGCTGTAGGCTCCAGGAGAACTCTGCGTCACCTACTTACACCATAGAGGCGAGAGCACCCTATGGAGATAACTATTCAGGAACTCGAGGCTCGCGACCCGCGCGCATTTCAGGTCGTGCTCGCCACGCGCTCACCCCTCGTCTCCGCTCGCCACCCGCTATGGGTACAGCGGGTCGCAAGCAGGGGTGTGCGGAAAATTTCAGAAAACAGAAAACAGAAAATCGAGTTTGTCAGAAAACAGAAATCAGAAAACAGAAAGGCCAAAACGGCCAGAAAGCAGAAATCAGAAAACAGAAAATTTTCAGAAAAAATACTCACTGCATTTGAACTTTTTTTTCAAGTGAAGAGAAGATGTAATTTTAACTGCCTTTGTCATGTTTGTAGTATAATATCTACGATACTGCACAGATGACCTATAAAGGCACAGTCCAAGCTCAGGGACGAAATCTGAGATTTCGATAATTGTGGAGTAGACCCACCCCATATAATACTTGCCAAGTGCGAGCTCTCAGTTCCTCCGAATAAGGAGGAAGATATAGGAGGAAGCCACCCTGGGGCGCCCAACTCGGGAAGCCACTTTGGCCCGCCCCTTTGACGATCTTTCGAGCTCACCATTGGCGAGATGATCGATACTTTCCGATCAAAAGCCCCGTTCTTCCCTTCATTCTCAGCCTCTCTCTTCATTCAGGCCAGCTCGCATTCAGCGATTGCAAATGGCGAAAGTTACAAGCCTCGGACAACTCGTCCACCATGCTTCGGCAACTCAATTTTTGAGGGGCCATAACTCCGTTCCCAGGAGGTCTCGAACGATTCCAGAGACATCATTGGAATCAGCGTGGGACCGTTCTCAAGATAGACAGGAAAACAGAAAACCGATTCTGAGGTTGGACTGTGCTTATAAGGCATTGATAGTAGCAATGATGCGTCAGTGACGGATACAACATCATTAAAGACACGCTGAGAGTCTTGGCCGAGAAATAGCCCACCAGGCTCAAGAACTAATCCTGTCGAGTATTTCTCGAGTATTTCTATATTATTTCTTGGTTGCTAGGTGGCTGCGACCATGTTGTTCTCGAAATAACCGAGGAATAACCGAGAGAACATGGGTAGTTGAACCGGCGGCGGTGTTGAATTCCAAATCTGCCCCAGCAATGCGTCTTACACTCCCCTTTGAGAGCATTCTTTCGCGGCTGTTTCTCGACGACCATTATTTGACGCCTATTTTGTGGCAACCAGCTATTTTCCAAACACGACCTTGTTCTCGACTATTACGCGAAAGTCAGGCATTTTGTGGCTATTTATCGACTATTGCTCGGCCAAAACTCAGAGCACTCACCCGTATGGTAGAACCTCAGCGCAAGGAGGGTTGCATTCTAGGACAGATATCGGGTGGAACCCCTTGCTGTCAGCAGCAGCTGCTGCGAACGACTAACTACAGCAGCTGCTGACAAGGGGAGGTTGAATTCGTGCTGTGCCCTGGGATGCTACCCCTATTGTGCCAAAGAACTACCCTACGAGTGCGTTAGCAGGGTTTGCGATAGAAACGATTGTTGACTTTTCTTTATAAGAGTGCAGGTCTGGTCATCACAAAAGTGAAAATAAGGAAGAATATGCGTAAAAACGCACAAAAAAGGTCTCCGGAGCATTGACAACTCGGCATGCGGGGTGTTCGAGTCAGTATTATGAGCGCAGAGGACGAAAAGAAAGGCGCTGCCAGCTGGCCTGGCACTCTCTCGGCCGGCCAAAGTGCAAACTGGCTATATCTGCGTCTCCGCGGAGAGGGTCATTTACAGCTTTTTTACTGTGCAGTACAGGGATGGGCGCTATCCAAGTTTTGAAGGGGAGAAGCACTCATAATTTCAGAAAGAAGTGAAAGATACAGCTCTCAGAAATCGAAGGATTTCGATGGAGTCCCTAGGGAAGCAATGACTGTAAGGTATGTGATTTGGAAGAAACTTTCTATTTCATGATTAAATCTTGAGTGCTCCCGCCATCAAAGTTTGCGCACAGGGCTGGATCTCTGGAACATTAGATTCTTAAATCAATCCGCTGAAAGACAGTGTAGGCTGTGCTTTTTTGATGGGGTGGGATAGGGGAACCGGTAAACAAGTTGATTACTTACTAATTATCGAATGGATCTTTGATATACCCTTTCTTTCCTCGTTACTCGCAGTCGTCGATGCGGAGCGGTTGTTTTTCAAAGAATTTAACTATGAAAATGTAGAAATCGTTCTCAAAATCACACTACTATCATAATGTTACAGGAAACTGCAAATAACAGCGGAATGGAGGTTAGATTTCCAAATCAAATCGCTAAAACACATTGCCAGCCGTGCTTTTTTGATGGGGTGGGATAGGGGAACTGGTTAAGAAGTTGGTCACTTACTGTTTATATTAAACGATACCGATCGGCTAACCGTGGAGATTTCTCGTGGGTATTACTATGTATTACCAAGAAAAGTGTACAATTCTAGAAAAATGAGTTTTTCCAAGCACAAGCGCTTTGGCACCAGCAGAAACGCTCCAACCAGAAGAAACATAAGGAAAGTGGACTGGGCCAGTCTACAGAGAATTAACATTATTTCTGGAGAACCGATTTCTGTGGTTAAAATTTTTAATTCCATGGAACAAACCGCTGTGGTATTTCACAACAAAGAGCTCTAGGGTTTTCGAAGAAGGACTGTTGCTTGGTTGAAAAGGTTCTTGTGTTAGTAATTGAATTTGGAACAGCTTTCACTAGTTTACCTTTCTGAACAGGAAAATGAAATCGTTTGAGTGAATTCGCTAACATCATATTTTCTTTTCAATAATAAGTATTGAGTGCACGAATTTTCTAATGGAACCGAAGAAAAAGAAGTCATTCTCAAACCAGAGGGTACTTCAGTGAAGCATAGCAAAACGGGCTGTTTTCACGAGAATATTTATACTTGTTTTGTATACTCGTCCACTCCGCTTCTCTATTACTCTTTTTTTCTCATGGAACGTTTCGTTCAGCACCAGACCACATTTGCTTGGTAGATCCCCTTTTTGATAGATTTTCTTGGCTTTTTCTTTTTTATCACATGTGTAATCAGCAGCGTTAGCAAAGAATTCAGTTGCTCCTTAACTTTGTTAAAGAATTCGCATGGTGCTATGAGAGAACGAGCGTCAGATTTATTCCCGATCAGTCAGAAATAAAAATAATTAGGGAATTCTAAGACATTGTTCTACAGGGAATACATTTACAGGTGTAATTGTGATTACAGCTCCAGAATCCACATATACGGAGTTCGTGGCTGATGTTTGCCAAAATATGCATCGAGACCTCAATCATCCTAGAGATGCCAGTCGATGGCACAATAGTAGCCTCTTTTTCTTTGTGTCTCCAGCGCAAGAGGTGGAGTGGAGAGCACAGCAAGCACGGGATAAAGTGGGCGCGGCATGCCTGGTTGTCAATGGTACCGCAACCCACAAAAAACAGGTCAGAACGGCTAATTGGTGGGTTTACGCACACCCCTGACTAAAAGGGCTTTTTACGAATGCGTATTTTCCCCGTTCTATTTTGCCGCTCAAAAAGTTAGCAGTGTCTCGGTGTTCAGCAACTACTTTAAATGCAGTATAAGAGACGACAAAACAAGCAATTGTAGATATCTATTTGATTGGGGGCTGGCTGAGACCCAGCAATAGCTTGTTTTTGAGCGTTTTTTTTCTCCGACTTTCCACTTATTTTAAATTTTGCGATGACCAGGCCCTTCTCAAAAAAATACCACAACAAACTTTTTTATCGAGAACCCTACCCTTAACAGCAATCGCACCATTGAACACAAATAAAACCTCGTAAAACACTACATAAGCTGCGCTGTTCCACAGATCCGGATTTCGTTGATTTTTTTTTCTGATTTTTTTTCTGTTTTTTCGCAGAATTTTCACAAAACAGAAATCAGGAAACAGAAAGGCCGAAACGGCCGGAAAACAGAAAACAGAAATCAGGAAACAGAAATTTCCGCACACCCCTGGTCGCAAGCACGAGTAGGGCCCGGATCATACTACCGTCGCGGCGATGTATGAGAAAGGGCAGTATCGATCAATCGCGGCAATTTTGCGCTTCTGAGGGAATCGATTCTTTTGACGAGCAGAACAGCATATCGTTGAGTGAAATGGGATGATGTAAACATTCGAGATCGGTTGAAATCTACGTTTCCATACACATCTAAAAATATTGAGCAAATATGCATATTGCAGCGATGACATCGGCGCCGCTCTCCATTGGGCAACGTTGCAATAAAATCGCGGTGATATGCATATCTGCTGAAAATTTCGGCATTGTGGTTGAAAACGCCGGTGCCAACCATTCTCGCATGAATATCTCATCCCATTCAACCTCACGAACTGCCTTTGTGCTAATCAAAACAACCGATTTCCTCTAAAGGGCAATATCGCCGCGATTGATCGATACCGCTGTTTTCCATGCATCGCCGCGACGGAAGTATGATCCCGGCCTAGAAGTGGTATAGCGGGTCGCGAGCTGATTGCGAGCCAGTCGTCCGCTGTGTTTTCAAACATCGCAATTGGCGTCTCTTACCTTGACTTCGTTTTCTTTTTCTCTTTATGCCTCCGCTTTGATTTCTTTCGTTATTCAGAACATCATATGATCATACAATATAAATTACCTACTATTCAACGTGATTGCTGTTACCCGTTAGCTAGACCCTTTGTGCGACCTCGTTGTCATTAGGCGAGGCAACACATAATTATCTAATGCCATATGTGTACCCACAAATACCCCAGATAGGTGTTAATGGCTTGCATAGGGTATCCCGCGCAATCACGCCTCTATTATATTATTATCCTTATTTCCATATTATTATCCTCACGCCAACGTGACATTCGGAACGCTTCCATTTTTTAATTTGGAGCACCTCAAATTATTCCAAAAATGCTCACTCAAATGAAAAAAAAATCGTTCATCTCTTTTTAATGAATTCCGAATGGCCCTTTTAATTCAGGCATGCGACATATAATTTATGAAAGTCAATAATTGTATATTTATCCGAATACCCGGGTGAGTATTCGAATTTTCGAACGGTTTTCAGATTATGTATTCAATAATATAGTTATTTTTTCCCTTGTTCAATAATTTTGACCTGACAGGTGACCTAATATGAAGTTTTCTTCTTACGCATGATTCTTGATTTTCCGCTATACCCTGCTCCTATACATTCTAATATACTTTTTTTCAGATGAAAAAAATCTTCCGCTGACGCTTATTCTTTTATTCTCGAACCTGTCCACGCGGAGCACGATATGGGAGTGTGCGCCTATGGAGGTAAGATGCTCCTTTAATTGCTTGCAATTCATTTTCCCGAGCATATTTTAGGCGACAAAAGGATAGTTTCAAATTTTGGAATAGGGGCTCTATTTTATTTAAAGGGTATAGCTTAAAAGTCGGGAACAAAAATATACTGCCGTTGTGAAATTTTTCTCAAGAACCTGAAATTTTCAAAAATTCAGGGCAGTTGGAAGAGCGAAGTACCCCTTGAGTAATTTGAGCCTTTTTTTCTTCGGAATAATCGTTTGATTTGTGCCTTTCAGCTTCTACATTGGTTTTGGTAAAACGGAACGTGAGGGCAGGACGTTGTTTGACGGTTTGATGATAGATCCAATCCAATGGACGCAGGATTTTAACTAGTCGCTGTAAGTTATTTGAAGATTTGCTGTTACTTTTCGTACACTTTCCATTTTTTCACATATTTAATTTTTCCACTGAAGCGTTAATACAGTATCATTTCAGAAGAGATTCGTAGCTATACATTCCTCGAGGACGAAGACAATTTCCAATGGATTCTCGTGTTCTGGTACTATTTATATTTACTACTTTAGTCCACAAAAAATCCTTTTTCTTCAGCGAAATCGAACACGGGAAAGCAGTCAATTTGCAGGAATGGAAGCGCGAATGCTGTGTACATTGGAAGAACCATGGAGCCATGATGCCACGTGGATTATGTAATTATTTGTTTATTTCCTAAATGATTAAATTGCCATGTTCTGAACTCCTTGCTACAAAAACATGAAATAGTTCACAGGCGATTCGATATACAGATGAAATGTAATAACTTAATGCGAAAATGATGTCGTAATAAGTAGTGTTAGAATACTATATTCATATACTGATATTTAACAGATTCACGACCACGCCTAATTTTGGGTGGCTGCACGTTCGGACCGCGTGCAATATTGCGTCACCGTATTACGTGTCCCACCGGTGGGACACGCTGGCTTGAATAGCGTCCCACGGGTAATTCCGTTTTCTTTATTTTGTCCATTATGAAGCTAGCAACGATGGTCGGACAGTGTCAGAATTTGAGCTTCCGAGACGCTCTCGTTATCGAGAAACAAATACTCAAAACCAAAACTGGGTCGACTGAGCTACAACGCTTTCAGAAAAGTAAACGAGTTTCAAACGATAGGTTTGTACTAAACAACCTAAAAGCTAGCAATAGAAGGAAAAAGAAATCACTACGTGCTTCTTAAGCTGTTTTACAGCAGTTTTTTGCTCTACTTCAGCTCACCTGAATTTAGAAAGTTCTAAATATGTTGTTGCATTTGACCTACTGATGGACCACGAGGTTTTTATTTAGGTCTTGGGTAGGTCAAGACACTGATCACATGTAGGTTCGAAAGTAGTTTCTTGTGGCGGAGAAATCGATTTTTGAAAAGTGTGTCCCACCGGTGGGACACGCGGTCCGAAGTGGTAGTCAATGCGTGTCCCACCGGTGGGACACGTGGTCGTGAAAAAAGGAAGGTTCGAAAATATTTGGTACTATCTTGAACAAGAAACCAATGATTATCTAAGAAATTTTGTAGTTTCTACAATGACACTGTTTGATAGCGATTACAAGTACCTTTATACTGTTTTTATGAACAAAATTCGAGATCTCCTCACAGTCTACAGTAGATCCACTATGCGATTATATATTAGTGACCAATGAGACTGATATGGATTTTACATCTGAAATCACGATTTCGACCATTGTATTGATTGAACGACCGCTTGTGAAAAATGTTGATGTGAATTTATATTGATTGCCGCAATAATATAATAATAATATATAGATTTGATTCAACTGTAAATAAATGTGACTGGAAAATTAGAGTTAGAGGTGGGAAAATAAGATTTGTTGGGGTATGAAAATTTAATAATCGGGGCGTAAGCTAGTGGTAAGCAACCACGGAATAGTGCTCGTCACCCGCTACCATTTCATCGGCCACCAGGGGAAGGCCAGCGGGTGGGTGTGATATGGCGAGCGCGCCGCCGAATTAGAGGTGGCGGGCAGCGAGCCCTGACTGGTGAGTGCTCGCCAACCGCGAAAAGGGTTGCTTGCCACCGGACTTCTGCTTCGCGGGTGGCGAGCGCCAACCTTCTGAGTATGGAGCTCGGATCCACCGACCTGGCCGGCTTATGGGGCAAGCAAAGTTAGGAAGCCGATATATCGTTCGACGCAGAATTTTACGTGAATTTCAGAAACAACCTTCACCAGAACTCTATCTTCTATGGTTGAAGAGTTAAAGGCGAAAAACCGGTGTTTCGTAAAATGAATTAGGCTGAAGGATCGAGAAAATATTTTTCCAAGCTGGAAACACCACTCGAAACAGAATTCCATCTAGGTCTCGACAACAACCTTCACCAAAGGTCTGTCTCCAAGCACAAAAAAGTTATGAACGAAAAACCACTAATTTCAGGCGAAAAAAATGCATTTCATAAACTGAAATCGGCTCGCAGAAGGGGAACGTATTTTTTTAAACTGAGAACGCGTTTCGATGCAGAATTTCATGGGGATTCCAAAAACAACCATTACCAAAGGCCTATCATACAAGATAAAACGTTATGACCGAAAAACCGGCAGTGACACCCACCCAATTTTGAAAATGACTTGCATGAGTGTTGGGTCACTTTCATTCTTTTACGGAGCGTGTCGCCGGTTTTCCCAATGGTAAAGGTTCCCCATTTCACCTGCCCAGGGGTGAAGGTTGGTGGAGTACAAGGCTCCACCCAACGAAGCTATGAGCGGGAGACGCGGAAGACTAGAAATTTTACTCATACTTCACCTCTTCGTCCGCGCAGGCCGCTCTGGCAGAGCGGGAGGTTAGGAGAATGCATAGCACTTTAGGTTGTCGACTCTGTGCAGTCAATCGAACCATTTTCAGAGCAAATCCTTGAAGCTCAACGGTTTTTTGGATGAAGTAAGTATCGAAGACAAAATAGTGAGATATGGCATTGTCAACTAGCACTGCATTTCTGGACTTGATTATACGGCATGATTTCAGAAGGACAAGCAGATGTTTCCTAATGCCTTATCTGTGCTACGGGATGAATATCAGCCCATATAATATTTTTTTATGTGTCACAGGTCCTTTAGTGTCTACTGTTCTTGCATAAATCTTGAAAGTGATTCTTATTCGAATCATCGAATTGATTCACACGGTGCTCTTAAAGTGGTTCGATTGAATGCCCAGAGTCGACAAACCAAGGCGCTATTCATACTCCTAACCTCCCGCTCTGACAGAGAGGCCTGCGCGGACGAAGAGGTGAAAATGAAAAAAGTCTTGTCTTCCGCGTCTCCCGCTCCGCCAGTGAAGTATGAATGCTCTCACCGCCATGGCGGAGCAGAAGAAGCGGTGCTGCTCACTCAGAATTCAAATGAGCAATGAATAATACCGCTCTGAGGTCCCCGTCATAGTCGGCCTAAAACCGGCTGTCCTATTCCCACCCGTTCGATATGTATGAGAAACACGCAAAACAGGAAGAAGCGAAGCGATGAAAATCATCTTCGACTGATAAAAGTCGTCCTCGAATGATAAAAATAGCTCTATTATCTGCAAAAAAAATCGACCTCAACTGATAAAAACCGTCTCAACTGATAAAAACCCGCCTGATACGACCTCGGACGACCTGCAGGAGGTTGGATTTCATCAGTTGAGGATGAGTTTTATCACTTTATCCCTGCCAGTTTTGCATGTTTCTCAAACACATCGACCGGGTGGGACTAGGACGACTGGCTTTCGGCCGACTATGACGGGCCCTGAGAGACAGAAGTGTTCTGTGAAATTCTTAGGTAAATAATGACTGATAATGCCATCATATATCTGGTATCGGAAAAGTTTCATTTTTCGTAATAGAATCTTGAGTGAAGTATGAATCAATCAAGAGGCACCGCTATGGCGGGGCGGGAGACGCGGAAGGCGCGGAGGTATGTAGTTTAATTCCTACTCACCTCTTCCTCCACGCTAGCCGCTCTGGCAGAGCGGCAGGTTAGCAGTATGAATATTCCCTAAGGGTTTCATGATGTCCTGCACACTCCTATTGAGATCCTGCACTCATTCCATGATGTCCTGCACACATTCCATGAGGTCCTGCACATTTCTACTGAGGTTCATGAATAGCGCCTTTGGTTGTCGACTCTGTGCATTCAATCGAACCACTTTAAAAGCACCGTGTGAATCAATTCGATGATTTGAATAAGAATCGCTTTCAAGATTTATGCAAAAACAGTAGACACTAAATAACCTGTGACACATAAAAAATATTTTATGGGCTGATATTCATCCCGTAGCACAGATAAGGCATTAGGAAACTTCTGCTTGTCCTTCTGAAATCATGCCGTATAATCAAGTCCAGAAATCCAGTGCTAGTTGACAATGTCATATCTCACTATTTTGTCTTCGATGCTTACTTCATCCAAAAAACCGTTGAGCTTCAAGGATTTACTCTGAAAATAATAATTTATAATAATTTATTAGTCAATCACAAATGATAAACAGAACGAAGGAAGTAATCAGTATACATTCAGATTGACTTTGAAAGATCTTAAAGGCAAACTGAAGTTACCGCCTGTGAAAATAGTGGTTCTGTTTGGAAGATCTGATGTTTTGATACTCCAAGAAAGTTAGTGGCCATTGATTGAGGGAAAACAAAAGAATAGTTATGGCTCAGACCCACAGCGGCCAGCAGTATGTGCGCGCTTAGCGATTGGGTGTGAAGGGTATAGCAAAACGGAAAAAGATAGATTATTGTTAGAAATAATAGAATTAGATAATTTTCTGTTTCTCCAAAAGTAAGAGCATTTGTTGACCTCCCTCGTTTACATCACTTCCGCCAAAAAAGGAGATTCGACCATGTTTTGACCAGTGTGCAGCCATCTGTGGAATAACCTTACCGAGATCCAGCGCAACTGACAGGAGGTCATTCACGAGCGGATGCAGGAGCACCTCTTTGATCTAAATACGAACTCATGGAACTGACTCAGGAGTGCCCACAGTGTAAGCTATTGCACTCGTCAAAAATGGTCATGGCGGATTGACGTGACACGAGAAAATCGAACGACGGCGTCATTGATCGCATAGATACACAACACTGATGTCAGTAATGAAATAAAATTATGGGCTGTGACGTAGGCATGTTTTGAAATTCAACCATTGAAACTGTAGTTGCGGTATTTATTGAATATTGATAGAATAGAATCTAAGGGTTCCTAAAGCCCACATATTACTGGCCGCTAGAAGGATCATGAAATTTGGGAGGGAAAGTTGGATAAATAAATTATTTGCTATGGCTCAAGTTTTGGCTCACAAATATCTTACTTGGAGAATGGTAGAGCTTCAATTCGGCAGAGACACATTTTCTTTTCATTTAGGCGGGCATGGTAGAACCGTTCTGTGGTGAAGCCAAAGAAATAGCACAACCACACAGGGTTCAATATTCACGAGCATCTGCGAAGTTTCGCCACAGTGGGAGCAAGTCATGCACATCACGATTTTTCTTCAAGCACTCTTCAGACCCATGATAACCAAAATCCTGCTGCCATGATGAACCATAATAATCGAATTCTTGTAGTTCACCTCAAACTAAGAGGAGTGATCGCAATCCCTGGAACTACACACTTCAATTCAATAGGTCATGGTTAAAAATATTGCTTTTGTTTTAGAAAGGCCTCGAGTTTGCGGTTAAAAGATGCTGGAGAAATCGAATGCAGTAAATCTGATGGTAACTGGTTCCAAGTTTTTGTAGCACGGATTAAAAACGATTCCAAAAAAGCACGAGTCCGCACCGTTCCTGTAGAAATTCGAAACGAGTGACCTCTTGTTCTGTTGATAAACCTCGAAAACGTGAAGAGTTTGGTTCTATCTATATCTATGCGATTTGTCATGATTTTAAACAAGAGATTCTGATCGTATATAATCCGCCTAAGTAGAAGCGTTGCACCACTTAGACAAGATAAACGATCTTTGTAGCTTGTTCTAAACAGTCCATTTCTAGTGAAAATGCGTTTTGTGAATCTTCTTTGCACGTTCTCAATTTTATTTATGTCTGCCAGTCTTAGAGGGCACCACACAGGAGTGCAATACTCAAGTAGTGGCCTGACGTAGGTGACAAACAATTTGAAAAGTATACTCATGTTACGAGTCCGAAAAGCTCGAAAAATGAAATTCGACTTTCTATATGCTAGTGCAACCACTTTACCAATATACTCTCCGAATGAAAGAGCATTTGAGTAGTGAATGCCGAGATCACGCGCCGATGTAGTAATACGGAGCTCATTTTCGCCTAGGTGATAGGTTAACTCACGTGGGTGAGTATTACAATGGTTCGATTGACTGCACAGAGTCGACACCTTAATGTGCTATGCATCAGGGCTGTGCGTAACTGAATTTTGTTATTTCGTAAATCGTAAATCGTAATTTTTCAAATTCCTCGTAATTCGTAAATCGTAATTCGTAATTCGTAACAGATAATGAATAATCACACACATGGCTTAAACCTCATTCGATATGGAAACACCTCATCACTAAAGTGCCGAGTTATCTTCAAACAAAACCTCAAGCCCTACCTTTGATGTGGAAACACTTCCGGAGCATTTACGGCGCTTGGCGTTCAAAAAATCTCAGGCATGGAGTCGGGCTAGAGTTACCAATGCAGCAAACGATTGGGAGGTGTATAGGGCTATGTTTCAGATTTGACAAGCAATTGAAAAAATTCAACAGAAATATTGAAAAGAGGATCATTGAATCAGGTGAAAAAAATGCGTTCTATAGGCTGTTGAATGCTAGATGGAGGGACAAACCCCGGTTAGGGCCTATTGAGTTTGATGGGTCCATAATAACAGACCATAAAGAGAGGTCGGAAATCTTTGCATCTGTTTTTGAAAAGTCTTTTTGCGAGGAGGATGGGCCTAGTGGCGTTATGAATACTGCCCAGGAATTCAATACTATGGATGATTCTGTTTGGTTTTATCCAGAGGATGTTCACAAGTTCCTTTCTAGCTGGCCTAATTCATTTTCCGACACACCAGACCATTTGCCTTTAAAATTCATTACACATGTAGCCCACCTCATAGTTGGACCGCTTACATATATATTTAATCTTTCGTTCATGCGAGCAGAGGTTCCGGATAGGTGGCGTGCAGCCTTTGTAACTCCTATTCCAAAAAAGCCCCCTCATACTAACCCTGAAAACTTTAGGCCAGTAAGCATTACCTCTATTTTCAGTAGGTTGCTCGAGAAGATCCCTAAGGTGAGAATATGCAAGCATTTGGAGGACCACTCAATAATTTCGGATTCCCAGCATGGTTTTCAGAAGAAAAAGTCGACGGTTACGGCCATGTTGCATTCACTTAACGAATGGACCTCACTCGTGGATGAAGGAAAAGGGGTTGATGTCATCTATGTTGACTTTTGCGAGGCTTTCGACAGGGTCTCTCATTCCAAACTCGCCCTAGTTGGCATTCATCCTAGAATTATAGCATGGATAAGAGCCTTTTTAAGCAATAGGTCGTTTGTTGTTCGAGTCAACTCAACTTTTTCTGATCCCAAAGCCGTTTGCAGTGGAGTACCCCAGGGAGGAGTTCTCTCTCCAATTTTATTCAATATATTTACTTATGAGTTGCCACGAATAGTTACGTTTGGTAAGGTTAAATGCTGTGCTTTTGCGGATGATTTTAAAATTTTCTCTCCTGTCCAGACGGCAAGCGACAAGCGGTACTGGCTAATGGCTTTGTATAAGGTTGTAAGCTGGTCTAGAGAGTGGAGTATGTTGCTCTCAAAGGAAAAACTAAAGTCTTGCACATTGGAAGCGATAGTTCAGCTGCTGTTTATACCATTGATGGCCAGCAGCTCGAGGTTGTCGACGAGATATTGGATTTGTGTTTCCTGGTACGCAGCGATCTCACCTTTGATGTTCATTGTGCTAAGGCTGTGTCTAGAGCTAGTAAAGTTATGTATAGCATGTTCAGAGCCCTGTCCAGCAACAACGAAAGGGTGCTTCTTAATGCTTATAAAACGTATGTTAGACCACAACTTGAGTATGGGACTGTTATTTCCAACCCTCACAAGGTCTCGACCAGGGGTGTGTTGGAAAAACTCCAAAACAGCTTCACACGCAAGGTGATGATCAGGGTCAGGGGTCTCAGCTATGATGAAATGCCCTGCAGCATTGCTAGGAATAAGGAACTACAACTTGAATCGCTGGCTTGCAGAAGGAAAAGGTTCAATCTTCTGATGGTTTATAAGATCTTGTATGGGTATGTTGGACTCAAGCCAAATGATTTCTTCCAGCTCAGGGCGTCTACCACAAGAGGCAGCAGCTTCGAACTTGTCCGCAACAGAGCCAGGAAAAGTTTGAGGCACCACTTCTTTGTTAATAGAGCAGGAAGTGAGTGTGAAAAGTTACTCAAGAGGGGCGACCTCCCTACAACTCTTTCCGCTTTCGAACGTAGCTTGGATCAGTACTTGATGACTGAGGATGACTGAGCCTGTTTCAATTCATATTGGTACTATATCTGTTTCTTGTCCTTTTATATTCGATGTTTTCTCTTGTTTTTCTATGTAACTTAACTATGCAGGCGTGACCTGCAATAAACAAATACAAAATACAAAAACACTTTAGTGATGAGGTGTTTTCACATCAAAGGTAGGGCATGAGGTTTGGTTTGAAAATAACACGGTTCCGAGCAGTACTTGAAAAAAATTTCAGTGAACGTACGTGGGATAGAAACAACTTTACAGAACAGTAAAATTTTAAGCTTGACCAAGTACCGAACCTGTGCCACGTTTTGCCCTACTCTTGAATTTGGAAATATAAAGAATCATCGCTATATCAAACACAGTTCGGTGAAAGCCAAGGAGGGAAACACTGTGTTAGGGAAAAATGCGGTGTTCGTGAGTTGAAGGCCATATCTGTCTAGGGAAGGATACACACTTGATACAGGCACTGTTCACGATAAACTTCATCCTCGAATTTTCCCAGGCAAACGCTTCTCATGGCTCTCAGAAGCAGAACAGCGTCGAAGAAACAGGACGAAAAGCTACCCAGGAGCCGCAAAACGGCTTAGAAAAGTGAGCAAACCCCGCCGCTCTGGGCATGTCCGGCCCCTTTCCGCCCCGCGACGTGAACAATGGAACAATCGAGAACGTGAGATGAGCGATGGTTTCCGATCAAAAGCCCCGTTCTGTCCTTCATTCTCAACTTATCTCTTTACTCAGGCCAGCTCGCATACATTGGCTGCAAAAGACGGAAGTTACAAGCCCCGGACAACTCGTCCACAATGCTTCCCTAGCTCAATTTTTGAGGGACCATAAATCCGTTCCCAGAAGGTCTTGTACGATTCCAGAGACATCATTGGAATGAGAATGGGCCCGTTTTTAAGATGGGTAAAAAAACAAAGAAGATATTTTCCACCGCTCCACCGACTTGGCTCGTTTATGGAACAAAGAAGGGTTGGAACCCAATAACAAATTAGAGGCGGTCGGTGTAAAAAGCGGAGCAGTCGATCGTTAGGGAATCTCATTATCAACAACTATATTTTGACATAACCGACCTCTCTGCTGTTAACTGCGCCCACCTGAAAATGCCAGAGAAAACTTTCACAGCATGTTGAAATTGGAAAGAACAATCAAATGCTGGAAATGCAAAAAAGTTAATTCTAACCATGTTGTAGACAGCAACTTTATATTCTCTGAAGATTCTCGGCTCTGAGCCCCATCGAACAGAATCGGGGCCGCTTGACAGTTTGGCTCTTGCTCTCAATTTCTGCTGTTGCTATTCGGGCGAACTACAGGAGCTCGGACAACAACAACAGTGGCCCGGAAAGCAGCAACAGTGGCTCGGACAGCAACCGAAGTCGATTCGCAGATTGAGAGAACGAGCCGAGCTGTCAGTCGTCTCGAGGCCGAGAATCGTCCGAGTTGTTCTCCTCAGTCGCATTTTCACGATTTGTTACGATTTGTTACGATTCGTTACGATTTTAGGTCGAAATTTCGTAAATCGTAAATCGTAAAAAAATCGCCAAAAACGGCCGTAATTCGTAAATCGTAAACCGTAATTCGTAATTACGCACAGCCCTGCTATGCATACTCCTAACCTCCCGCTCTGCCAGAGCGGCCTGCGCGGACGAAGAGGTGAAGTATGAGTAAAATTTCTAGTCTTCCGCGTCTCCCGCTCATAGCTTCGATGGGTGGAGCCTTGTACTCCACCAACCTTCACCCCTGGGCAGGTGAAATGGGGAACCTTTACCATTGGGAAAACCGGCGACACGCTCCGTAAAAGAATGAAAGTGACCCAACACTCATGCAAGTCATTTTCAAGATTGTGTGGGTGTCTTTACCGGTTTTTCGGTCATAACGTTTTATCTTGTATGATAGGCCTTTGGTAATGGTTGTTTTTTGGAATCCCCATAAAATTCTGCATCAAATCGCGTTTTCAGTTTCAGAAAATACGTTCCCCTTCTACGAGCCGATTTCAGTTTATAAAGTGCATTTTTTTCGCCTGAAATTATCGGTTTTTCGTTCATAACTTTTTTGGGCTTGGAGACAGACCTTTGGTGGAGGTTGTTTTCGAGACCAAGATGGAATTCTGTTTTGAGTGGTGTTTCCAGCTTGGAAAAATATTTTCTCGATCCTTCAGCCTAATTCATTTCACGAAACACCGGTTTTTCGCCTATAACTCTTCAACCATTGAAGATAGGGTCCTTGTGAAGGTTGTTTTTGAAATTTACGTAAAGTTCTGCGTCAAACGACGTACCGGGTTCCTAAGTTTGCTTGCTCCATAAGCCAGCCAGATGGGTGGAGCCGACTGCACACTCCTATTAAGGTTCTGCTCATTCCTACTGAGATCCTGCACACATTCCATGATGTACTGCGCCCATTTTACGACGTCCTGCACACCCTACTACGGCCCTGCACATTCCTACTGAGATCGTGCACACATTCCATGACGTCCTGCACACCCCTACTACGGTCCTGCACACACTCTACGGCGTCCTGTTTACCCCTACTGAGGTCCTGCTGTAGTTCCATGACGCCCTGCATACTCCTGTTGCGGTCTCGCATAGTCAACCGACACTTCAGCACACCCTGTGACGCCTTCTCATCGATGGTGCATGGTACGAACACGCGCAGCTCTTAAAAACATCTTCCGATCCTGGCCTTCAGAGTACACCAGGGGTGTGCGTAATTACGGTTTACGATTTACGATTTTACGATTTACGGTGTTTTGAACCGTAAATCGTAATCTTTCGTAAATATAAATACATGCAATGGAAATAAATCACAAGGCATCTCCAATTGACCTGCTCTAATCCCACTTTGCATATAAACTCTGGTACCGCCGTAGTGACCTGTTGATTTCGATTATCACAGCGCGGAGCGGTGGCTTTTTCGTCGGAACCTCCTTATCACTAGTTATATTTCACCGAGGCCCACCGCTCCGCTGCTGGTATTGATCGAAATCAACAGGTCACTACGGCGGTACCAGGGTTTACCTACTAATGTTTTTGGTCAGGATATGGGGCCAACCCAGGCGTGTGACTACAGCACGATCCCACTATCATTCTTTGACGTCATTCTATCATTATAACGCGGGACACACGGTCGGAGTTAAAGCCGCTATATAGCAGACCCGCATTGCGCGCGCGCCGCTCACGTCTCACTAGCTGCCGCCAACGACGCAATGCAATATAAAAGCTCTCTTTACGAAAAGCTTCGTTTTCGAGTTTTTTTTTCAAGGAAAGATCTACTTCCCTGATTCCTATCACTAAATTTGTGTCAAGACATCGAGCGAAGCAGTCTAATCAATCATAAAATTGTTTCAATTAGTGCTCCTGGTTGAGTAGATTACGTCTACCCAGAGTCCACAAAAATCAACAAGAGGAGTGTTCGTTTTTTACCCCAAAAGTTTGGAGCTAATAATTGTTTCCTCTAGTTAATTTTTCCTCGTCCGCAGCAAACGAACCCTCAGAAAAGGCGTGAGCGCTAGTTCAAACGCTCATCTTCGCCCTTATTTCTAAAACCATTATCTCTCACAAATGCGAGCGTTTGGTGGGGCGCGTTGGCTATATTCCTCAACTATGAGGACTAAACTACACAAAGCGGCCGAAATTGGAAAGCGGTTTTTTGTGCTTACGTTTCCTTTGAGAATCTACCATATCGTCACCGTAAAGCTACGATTCTGCAAGTGATTTAGTGGATATACGAAAAAATAGCCTGTGCTGGGCGACCGATACTGTGCTCTAGATAATATAGAGTTCGCCAGGATCGGATTGATACTTTTCGATCTCTATTAAAGGTTGGCGCAAGCTCGATGCAATACTTATTTAGCGTACATGCACCGAGTTTCAGCCAACCTTCAGTAGGGAATTAGAAGTACATAATGTCAGAGAAATACGGGTAAGACGGTCCCATTGGGCCAACTGCATACTTTTGCGACACCCGGTCTCGTCGCTCTGCACAGAGACAGCAACCGCTTCTTGCCCCTTACATCTGTCACTGTCGCAGTGCGCTGCGAAGCGACAGCGGCAACGACAAGCCTTGGCTTATTTGCAGCATGTCAGCCCTCCGCGACACGTCGCTGCGATAGATACGCGACAGCTGTTCCTACGACGACCAGTGCCGTTTACCCGATGCTGGCCCCGCCACGATTTGTGTTAAATGTCCTGTCTGTCGCTCATTACAGCGACAAAGTGTGCCATCCTTCTTAAACGTGGTTAGCTGTGAAATACTGAACGCAACCTAATATGTGTGTATGTACTAAGTACGTGAAACGGTGGGCAGTAGGTAATTTCTCTCGTTTCACCAGAGTAATACTATTTTTAGCGGTTATTGTTATTAGTTGCTGTTTACGATTTACGATTTACGGTTTACGATTATCTGTGGTTTTGTCGTAATTACGGTTTACCATTTACGAAATTTTGTGGGGTGGAGAGCACCCAAAGCGGCGCCGCTACTGAGAGGTCAGAGATTGTGGGCGGTCACAGATGATCAGGTGGCGTTGACCAACGGTCGCGCGCCAATGCAACGCGTATAAAACGCGCTTCAGTTATGGACTGACAGTCAACTACTTGTACGTGTCTCCAGGCTTCCTGCCGTGCTCTCCAGTCCCGTTCCAGTGCCCTCGTTCCCGTCGTCGCCTACCTCTGCCCACAGATCACCCATTTTCCATACATCCGCATATATTCTATTATTTGTGTTATAATAAATTGTTCATTGTATCCGTGCTCATACCGTCTAGCCACGATTCGAGTGTACAATTCGGCTTACAATTTGAAATTTCATTTACGCACACCCGTGAAGTACACCACCGTAGAGAGCAAGGTATTTATATGGAGTCTCTAAGAAAACAATAACTGATAATGAAAAAACCCGTCCTTTTCATGAACTTATATTGAGAGGCCGGTTTCTATGTTTGAACCGCCTGTGAGTGGTCCAGAAGCGAAAATGGTGAGTTCTGCGAATTAATTTTGGCATCCTCGTACCCGATTACCTCTGGCCACCAAGCTTCAAGGAATTTGGTCCACGCGGTCCAAAAAAATGAAATTTGACGGACGGAGGCAGAGGTGAAGAAAATTTTTGCGTTTTATTTTTTGAAAGCGGTGACCGATTGCAATGAAACTTAGCTCAGATATGTGTATCGATTAGACTCTTCGAATGATGTACAGCTTATTTTTTCTGGTGACGGTATGAATAAGTGATCTCGGTGTAGGACATGCACGCGGTAAGAGATCAAAGCCCAATCTGGTAAGCGCTTCGCGCTGATCACAATTACTTGGAACGGCCCTCGAATAATACTCCACACCGATTAAGCTATCATCGATTATCATTTGTTCGAAATTGTTACTTTGAGTTGGTCGGATCAACGAAAAATGAAATTTCTGTTTAGAATTTGTTGTTTAGGGATTTTTCTCATTCTTCGGGGTATGCTGGATAATCGAAAATTCGAATTCCAGGATGAAATGAGCAAACAAGGCTTTTCAAAAATCCAAACAAGACATCAGTTTTTATATCAAAAACTTGGATCAAATTTCAGGAGTGAACAAATGCATTCAAGAACCAACTCTCTACTTACATAATTCACATAAAATCCCTCGAGCGAAGATACGGATACGTATTGGAATTTTCAAAGAATTATTCGGGTTTTTAAATGGCTATCAAAAAAAGCTCGAGAAGTACCGAGCAATTTTTGATCATCTTAAGAGAAAATATTCTGGCTTTTTTTTCGATTTCTGAAAAAGTGGTTTGCCACCTTACCAATTTTGGATTCATACGCGAAATTATTGATATTTTTTTCTGATTGAATATTTGTAAGCAGTTTCCTGAATCTGACCCAACATTCCGAAAACTTCATTTTCAGGGTGAACCAAGTCTCAAAAACCAAGGTCCGTCCATTCTTCCGTATTATTCAATATTCGAGAAAGTAAATAATTTGAAATCACGGTTTAATCGTATATTCGGAAACATTAATATTCGAATGCTGGATTTGACGTCAAGGCTTTTTCTATCGAAAATTGACTCAGTAGTTGCGTTCCGCCAGACACCTGTTGTTTGTGCTTGTCTCGGGGCAAATGCCAGGGCTTTCGGGTGAAACAGAAGGTGCTTTGGGGAAAACTAGGTGTTAAGGCCTAGTGCATACTTGCGGCAATGCGCGACTGCGGCAGTGCATTTAACCAGAGTCGATTTTCTGTCGATATCTATCGTAAACACGATTTAGCGTCGCTCGTCGCGAAAAGTATGAACTAGGCCCAAAGAAAGCGCTGAAGAGCGACGTCTTGGGATAAATGACCGACGTTTCGGGTCAACGAATTCGGCCTTTATACGGCAGCGGTCTGGCGGAACACAGTTACAAGTGTCTGTGGAGGGATCAGTGGCAGGTGGATTCACCTTCGTGTTTCAAATTACGCTGCAGGAACCCAGAGACTTTTCCGGGAATCTGTTTCTGTGAAATATGCGTCCAGTATCAATTCAAACACCAAAAACGAGTCAAACACCAATGTTGTACCGATAATTTTCAAAGTTTTCTTCTATTACAACGCTTTACATTAGACGATCATAGGAATGCCTCATGTTACGCTCGGAGTGTACTGTGAAAACTCGTTAACATGACTTTAACATGTTAAGATGTGTTAGAAGGAATCGTCGCTCCACGGCAAACACGCGCGCGTGCAATTGCTGGCGCCGCAAATTTTAGAAGCCTAGCCGACACAGTTGTTGCGAGTGTGAAAATTCCTCCGTTTTGTTACACTTTCCACTAGTTGTGGGTGTTCGCTTTTCATTTTGATGACAGGCATTTGTTCATCGTGACACCGTATTTTTCGTCGCTGTTTTACTACTTTATTTACTAGGCATTGTAGCCTTTCCATGGCTTTCAGTATGTTACTAGTTACTTAGGTTTTTTGTAGCTTTTTATTTGCGGTAGTATTGATTTTTTGGTTGAACTCTTAAAAAAAACCCCTATTGCGTTAGGGAAAATGTACTCATTCGCAATATAAACTTTGTTTTTCTACACTAATTTCACGTTTTTTTTATTAAAAAGAGCAGGTTTCATGTCGTTTCAGTTAAGTGGCGAAGGGTTAAAGTTGAGCGAATTTTTTTCTTGCTCCTCCATTGTTATTATTCTAGTCCACTCGCTTACGTTTAAGCCTAGCATTTCCATTTTGGGTCGACTTGAACACAGTTCAATTTCTATTTTATACTCCACACGTGTCGTCCAGACACCGAACTCTTCCAATTTTTTTCGGCCCTGGTCGAAAAAAAATCCCATCGCCGTAATAAATTTCACGTTGGTCAATTTGCTTTGACCACTCCAAATAGGGCGTTTACAAACGAGATATATTTATTTTTGAAGGCAATTTTGAATCAATATTACCGATTTTCGGACCAAAGGACACACTTTTGGGCCGAGTTTTATTATCACGTTAGTCGGAAAGTTCTGTGCAAAAAATACGGTGAGCGAGTTTCCCTTGTCGTTCTGTGATCTTTTGATAAAGTGTCGGAAAACTGAGTGTGATAGGGTAATTCTGCTTTGTCTTGAGGTCTTATCAAACCTGACGCGACACTTTCCAGGCCAGTCCACCGAGTTGACTATTCATATTCCTCATCGCCCTCCCCGCCAGCGAGTCGCTCTGTCGGAAAAGTGAGTATGAACCATTTTCCGCTCCTCTAGTCGACTATGAATGGTCCACCGGAGCCGCCGTGGCTGAGCGGGGTCGGTGAAAGCCATTCAAGATTCAAGTGAGGAGTGAATGATACTGCTTTCAGAAACCGACGTTTTTTAAAAAAACGTTGGCTGATAGCATTATCAAGTATTTGATAGACGAAATTTTTCATTTTCAATGCATGAATCTTGAGTGGAGAATGAATGACTCATCGGCAGTGTTGCGGGGTGGGAGGGCGGAATGAGGTTCATACTCAACTCTCCGCCAGAGCGGGCCGCCCTGTCGCGGAGAGCGCTGAGAACTATGAATAGCTCTCAATGGGATAGTGATGCTAGCAAAATATAAGCCATATGCTACTTTAAATTCAATCTGTAGCCTACGGCAACGGAAGAAGAGGGGGTGCGGTAGCGTATTCCCCAAGTTCGCCCGCTCAGGAACGAAAGCTGAGATTCCTAGACCTAGCCCATATAACACCTGCCAAGTGCGAGCTCTCGATTCCACCAAATAGGCGAGATATAAGAGGAAGCCACCCTGGGGCGCCCACATCAGGAAGCCACATTGGCACGCCCCTTTTTCGATCTTTCGAGCTCAACAAAGGGAAGATGAGCGATAGTTTACGATCAGTAGCCCCGTTCTTCCCCGTCATTCCTAGCCCCTTTATCCATCCAGGTCGGCTCGCATACATCGATTGCAAATGACGGAAGTTACAAGCCTCGGAAAACTCGTCCGCCATGCTTCTGAAGCCTATTTTTTTGAGGGGTCATTACTCCGTTACCAGGGGGTCTTGTACGATTTCAGAGACATCATTGGAATCAGCGTGGGACCGTTTTCAATATAGGCAGGAGAACAGAGTAACGATTCTGAGGATGGACTGTGCCTTTAATCGATAAGGAGCAGCCGATCGCGCTTCCCTGGTTCATGTTTTTTTTTAAATGTTTCTTTCGTGTTATTCCCGCTTGTATCAATAGTAAAACCTTGAGCTGTATGGGTATTGTGTGTGTGGGGGGGGACATACCGGTTTAACCGTTTCCCGTTTTTTTTTTCAACAAAAAAAAATTTGGAAATCAGTCATGGACTAGGGTCCTGGGCGCGCCTCTGCGGACGTCCCGTCAGAATCGACGGCAAGATTTTTACCTGACTCAGACATTCGCGGCGTTGAATTTTGGGGGAAAACGACGTTCGAGTTGAACTACTGAGGCTTGTTGAACTGATGAGAACGATACGCTGAACTGCTGGGCTTATCGCCGCGCTGCGTGTTGCGTCGCGTGCGCAGTGCCGACAGACGACGGCTTCGACGCAACGTTGAACGCCGAAATCAAACCAGCTGCACATACGAGCCGTCTCGAGGTGGGGTTAGACCGATTCATTTCTTTATCAAGTGTTCATTCCTCCGGCTCTGCCTTCGAGTTGAATGGGAGTGCGAGTGCACGCACTTGTCTGCTCCAGCACCAACACGGGCGCTCTATTGTGGGAGCAGGCAAGAGACAGAGCATTTGCAGTTCGATTGATTTTTTGTGATAACAGAAAGTGCACACCTGGTTAAGGGCCAGGTGGGCTCAGATAGATTGAAAGAACATTCAACCGTAAGGAGAAACTGGGTAAAACGTGTTGGAATAACCATGCAGAAATTATTTGAATATCCCTGCAATCAGCACTTCTGTTCAACTTTGGTGGGAATCCGTATCAACTACCAAACAATTAGTGTTAAACTAACGGGGAAATTCTGCTGAGTTCCAGTGTGGATATTAATGTATAAATATATATGTTCAACGGATTTTCCACGGTAGTTGAACGTTACGAATGTCGGAGGAATCTCGGAGAAAGACGTACCGTAAATGTTTCAAACAGGAGTGCGTTCCAAGAACATTCCCATGGCGAAACGCGTCCATGGAAACGTAGCCACGGCCACGTGGGAGCAATTTTCAGTTATAATTCGCATCCATGGAAAGCAAATTAGTCCATGGTGAGCTTGCTTTTCCTCCCACAGCGGAACGCACCCCAGTATGTCCTTAGAGATAGCACGAATTTCATAATTTTTCTTCACATCTTTCCCCTCCTCCCTTCTTCTTAATCCCACCGCTGCGAGTACTCGTGGCTCTGCATTCATCGTAATGACTGTATTCCTTTGAAGAGCCTCACAGACCTCGCTGACCCATCGGCCGCCTCGATTGGAGACCGACCCGTGTGGAAAACAAGGTTGCTCCAATCGCCCCATTTCCCAACTTTGCAGGTCAATCTCAGCATTTTCCCCGTGAAATATGCCTTTTTAGGCTAGCTCGGGTTTTATTTGGGCCGAATCTTCGTACTGTACATAGGATGTTAAAATTCTTGGACAGATTTGTCTTTTTTTCACACCGAATTCAACTTTTTCCTAATCGGGTCGACCGATTCAAAATCAGGATGGGGCTTTTTTAATGTTAAAGTGGGTCTGGGCGCTTTTGTTGTGTAATCGGGCGTTTTTTTTAGCGGTTTCGACACCTTGCATGCCTTTTTCGCACCGGAATCTGGCCCCTTTTGGGCCGAGGTGGGCTTATTGTCGACCAGGTTTCGCCCTTTTGGCCGAAAATTTGTAAACTTTTAGCATCAGTGCTTGGATTTATGAAGGGTTGCCTGTAAAATCCATCCGAGGTTGAATATTCCCCGAGAAAGTTTGTTCGACTTCACGTTCAAACCCGTCGGAGTTGTTCGAAATATGTCGGTTTGTCACGAAAATGGAGTTGTGTATCATTAAGGTCCTAGGGCGGTCTGAGGTGAGGCACGAAGTGACGGGATCGGATGCCTCCGTCCATAACATCAACGAAGGATACAGATGAAGCCATTTCGTGAGTGCAGCAGTTTTGATTTTAAACAGTGATTTTTTATGTTTCATTTCGTCGTTTTTTGTTTTTTTTTTCGACTTGTTGAATGTTTGAGTTTTTATCTGGTTTGTTGTCATGAGTTCCTTTGTTCATGATAGTCTCTCAAATTAGATATTTGATGAGATTATGTCAATAAATTAAGACACCTTCCCATTTTCGAGCCAATAAGGTGGAAAAGTCATCTGCAGCAAACTTTTTCAGGACCGTGGGCTAGGGTACTTTACCCAAAATACTGAATAAATTATCTAACCCAGAAAATAAGCACACCAAATACACTGCCTTTATTCAGGAGTGCACAAGCCCCCTTTTCACCCGCTTACGCTGCTACAGTAATGGACCACGGCAGCGCGGTCTGTGGTGAGCCCGTTCACTCTCACCCCACTCAGACAGGACGTGGTAATCACCCGGCTGTGCGAAGGGGGTATCACCAGATGCAACGACCCACGGGTGACTCCCCCATGATACCCTCCGGGTGACCCGAATAACCCCGGGTGACCCGAATCGCTACCGGGCGTTATTATTTACCTCAAGCATGTCGCCCCGGGTCCACGACGGAGAAACGCCCCGCCTCGGCACAAGGACGTAATCTTCGGCGCGGCCCGCGGTGAGGAAACACCCTCCCCGCAGATCGCGGCGAACCCCCCCCCCCAGCCGAGAGGATACCCCTATTCCCCCAGCGGTCAAAATTATGCTGGCCTCTGGAGAGTGGCTCGAAGTCACCTTCCAGGGCCGGCACTAGAATGCCGAGTGAGGACTCTAGTGAGATGAGGCGCCTTTTATACCGGCTGTGCACGTGATAACCACGTTACGACGTGATCATTCGTGATGTTGTTAAACACCGTCTTTCGATGGTCCCCCGGGTGATCGAAAACCAACTCCAGCCAGAAAATCGTCGGGGGAATCACCCTGGCTGCAATCGCAGCGGCGAAAAAAGACAAAAACCGCCCGGGTGATCCGACATCCCTGTCTGAGCATGCGACAGGCATCGACTTTCGCATGACCACCGTCCAGTCGTCCGTATGACCGGCGATTATACTCAGATACGGTGAGTTTCTCCATTTTTTTCTCTGCTGTTTTAAGTTGTTTCGGTGATCAATCAAATGTCATCGTATAGGCTAAAGGTTAGGGTATACATGAAGCTTTGCAGAATCCTGCGCGTTACCAAGAAGTTTGGAAAATACCTGTTCTCTTTTTACCAAAAAAAAAAACTTCCTTCTTGAACATTTATCTACTGTTTCAAATCCTTGGGTCATTTACCCGCATCCCATTACGACGACATTTAAATTATCATCGAGACAACATAAGACGGCAAAAAATTCAAAAACTCACTTTCTCTGAGCATGATCGCCGGTCATGCGGACGAATGAACGGCGGTCATGCCAAAGTCGATGCCTGCCACACCGGGTGGGGCAGAACGGGCTCACCACAGACCGCGCTGACGTGGTTCATTACTATAGCAGCGTGTGCGGGTGAAAAGGGGGGGGGCTTGTGCACTCTCGAATAAAGGCAGGATAGTTTTGCTGAAACTATCCTGCCTTTATTTGGGAGTGAGTCAAAATTAAGGCATTTACAGTCAATTTGATACCTCATCTATTTCAAGAAACATTGGAACTGTTGCTGCTGCTGGATTTTTTATCAGCATTGCTCCGCTGAGCAAGGTTACAGCAGATCCTTGGACTTCTTATAACGGGTGGAAGTGAATCTGAAAAAAATGAGCTAACGAAGCAAGAGCGCACTGCCGTTTGGGACCGATTCTTCGTTTTCACCATGATATGGCATCCCCGACGTCGTCAAATGTGAGCCTTCTGACTAATAACATTATAGCTTGAGCTACCAACAAGGGAAGTATATAAAGCGTAGGTCAGGTCTGCTAAAACGACGAGTATCGTTAGTATCTCTTGTGGCTGAATAGTAAAACTGCGCAGCATCCCGCCCCGAGCTGCAGGTTCCAAGAAGTTACAAGCTTGAAAAGGTCGTTTTTTGTGCTTTTTGTTTAGGGTCAAGCGGGGTGTTGCGTATTTTTTCGAAATCGGAGCGACCCTCCATCAATTTTTTTCCAAAAGGCAATATTTCGCGACCCACCCCCAGAGGCGCGATTTCTGGGCAGATATTTGATTACCAAAACTGTAGGACGCCGAAAAATCGTTAAGAATGCGGACGCAAGCGTCTCAAATCTGAGAAATGCTACGACCCTTCCCTTGGGTGACACAAAATATCGGGAATTCTTGGGATATCTTCACCAAATTTTCGTTTTTAGAGCAAAATTTTTGCGATCCCCCACCCCATCCTTCATTTTCGGACCAAAACTTCTGCGACCCCCCCCACCCGCCGTAGCGAAATTTCGCAACCTCGCTGGATCCTGTTTTTGTACCTTCCAGAAAACGCATTAGTCTTTGGAAAATCCTGAAATGGACCCCATAAATGCGTTCAGCGCCAAAATTTACCCCCCCCCTGGGCAAAGTTTGGATGAAGGCTCATTTTCCAAATATTGTACAGATTGACAGCGTTTTGGACTTCTACGGAATTTCGGTGGGGCGTTTATTAATACCAATTAGAGGGCTCTGGAAGCGTTTTAGAAAAATGATCAGACTCGACTCAAAATCTAGCAAGGTGGGTTTTTTGGGGCGCATCCCAGCGAGGGGAAAGCGCCACTTTTGAGATTTCCGGATTTCTTCGATAGATAGGTCTCAAAGTTATACTCTGAGGACAATTTTATGTGTTTAACACCAATCATAGATTCAGTCGCTGATTTAATACAGATTACGGTGGATATACCGTAGCTTGAGCAAAGTCTCAGATTTGACTCAAAATTTGTATGCGGGGGTTATTCGGGGTGGTGAATACGAATTTGATGTCCATTTGCCGATTTTCATGCTACATATTAAGGTAGGTTTTGCCTCCCAAAGGCATATTATCTACCGTAGCTTACAGTAAACATCAGAATTCTGACAAACAGACCACAAATTTGTTTTCAGCGCATTAGATTACCCTTAAATACAAGTTTTGAGCAAAATCTGAATTTTTTTTAAACACCAAAATTTTTCTGATGGCTAACCATACCTTTTCGTGAAACTTCAAAAACGCTCTGAACTTTTTGGAACCATCTGCTCGCGGCGGGATACTGCGCATTTTTACTATTCAGCCACAAGACATACTAACGATACTAGTCGTTTTCGCAGGTCCGATCAACGCTTTGTATACTTCCCTTGTAAGTTGCAAGGATTAAGGATCGATATGAGCCGATAAGGATTATGCGGATCTGGTGTTTCAGAGCAGTTCTCTCTCGACCCAGTTTGGCGGAAAACAATAGATAATTGGAAAACACTTCAGAAACTGAAGCAACGGGAGATTTTCAAGGATAAACCGCACGTGTTCAGTGCACTCCAAATTTAACTTCTCATGAGATGAAGTTCTGTCATTTGGAGTTCTGATAAATTCCACATAAAATCAGTGTCGCCAAATCGAGTAGTTTGCGAAAAGGGAATCCGTAAAAAACTGATTCGGAGAACCTAATTCGGCGCCGTAAACGCAACATCGCACACCATGCGCGAGACGCGCTATCGAAACTATATATTGTACAGTTTGCACTGTTCGCACTGGTACTATGCGTTCTTCATAGAAGGTTGGCACAAACACGGTTACTGGCGAACTATGTGCACCTAGCTTGCGCCAACTTTTAATAGGGCACGTAAAGTATCAGTGCGATACGTGCCGACTGTAATCGACACGGCATCTTAATGCAAGAATGATGGTGCCATGATTCTAACCCGATATCGTGCGTACGCCGCATGGCATTCTGGTAGTCCCTCCGAGCCTTTGAAGACGGCGTATTCTTTCTCGAAAGTTCAAGTGAAGCATTTCAAAGATCTGCAGTCATTTATAGTCATCGTTAGATGCCCGCAGGCAAGAGCCTACATTGTAAAAAAGTATTCGTTTCCTTATGTCCACATAAGGAAATGTTTGGTAAGGCAGAAACGTGTAGAGTTTACGTAATAAATTTAGTTTGATGATTGGACGGGGCTGCGACGGAAGATCGCCGCGCGCGAACCGAAACCCCGTTGGCCAGGAATACCGCGAACACCGCACGGCCAGCCGCCTGGTCCATGCGTCAGACTGAATCGGAGGCCGGGAAGCGAGCGTTAGAGTTCAAACTACGATCATAGCGACGCCACCGCTTGTACTAGATCACAGCTTCCGTGAATGGCTCCAGCTCAGCCACTCATGAAGAGAACTGTAACTACCCAATGTGTGTGACCAGCATTTTGAAGCTGTGAAGCATTGCTTGATATTGCAAAAAAGTGCGATTTCCTGAACAAGTCAGAGTTTACGATTCTGAAATCAGTTTGTGAACGCAATGTTTTTTTTTTCTTATTGATCGCTTCATCAATTTTGTAGGCCAGTTGACCTAACTGTTGATTTTAAGCGATGCCTTCTGCGAACGACTGTGCTATATCGGATGTTTTCGCTTAAATCTCAGAGCAATTAGCGGATCTTGGGGCTCAAGTTCGCATCTTAAGCAGAGAGGAAGAGACTATTCTGTACTCGTCTCGCCGTTGTTCGAGTTTTTTGGCGCTTCCGCTTATCAGGGTAAGGCGCAGCGGTGTGATCGGCCGGTGAGAGGTGCGGCCCCCCTCCTCCAGCTTTGGATCCGGTGCGGCCCCTCTCCCACCGAGGTTGTGACTTAAACCCATTGTGCAAAACAATTTGAGAGGTCTCTTCCGAACGATTTTCAGCAAAAACGGACGTTATAGGTCAAGTCACTCCGGCCGTAATCCGCTCAAAATGGTCGGATCGACCTGAGATTCGGCCGACAGCTTCACTTAATGGTCCTTCATGAAACAAACTTGAGAGCAGCTCGATCCAGAAAAAAATTGTTTTTTCGACCTCTACAGACGTCAAGTCCAAACAGCGGGTTCCGATTTTTCAGCGCCCCGAATCACACACTCATCGTCAACTGCTTGGCCTCTGGAAGGACTTACCAAGTAGTTTTCTAACTTGTCTATCTGATGAAGCTTCGAAAACTGATCTAGAGGTCTTTATCGCAAAAATCACACGGTGTGATGAGGCCTGTTTTTAAGGCTCAAATCACACCGTCACATTTGCAGCCGTCACACCGGTGGTGATCGCCTCAAAATGTTCGGATCGACCTGGGACTCGACTGACAGCTTTTTTGATGGTCCTCTTCAAAATAAACGTTGCAACAGCCCTACCCAGAAAAATTATTTTTTCGACCTCTCCTGACGTTAAGTCCCGAAAGCCGTTTTCCGATCTCTGGTCAGTATCTCGGATTTGGCTGAAATCTTGACTAGCCGTGTAACTCAGGGCGCTGAAGACGAATCTAACGTCCGTTTCACAATTTTCTACCTGCTACCTCAGTTATACGATGTTTTGGGAAGGAAGTAATTTATGCGATGATTTTACTGTTCAATTCAATGGCGTGTATCTTCGCGCCGTACGTTCTTTAACTTACTACGGACAACAAAGTGGTGAATTGGGCCCCTGAAGTGGAGCCCGCTCTCGAGAAAGCAGGAAATCGAAGGGCTTCTAAGGATTCATGCAAAGCCTGTGAGGGATTCAACAACTTCGTTCTGATTTGGTTCTGAGTTGATGTCTCGGCAATCAGAAACCCAGAAAAAATCTCGAAATTCTGGATTATTTGTCGGTCAACATATTGGGATCACTCAGAGAACTAACACTTGGGCGAATAAGGAAAATGCTTCGGTTAGCGACCAGGTTGCAAAACTGTGCGAAATTTCTTGGGATCAGAATGCGGTCCTTCGTTTCGGATCGAGTTAAAAACGCGTTGATGTTGCAGGACCTAAATCATCCAATGCTTCGATTAAGACAATGGTGTGAAAGACAACACTAGGAAGACAACGCTCTCCATTACTTCAAACTTTCCTGCAGCAAGCTTTGCGACAGTCGTCAGACCGCGAGGATTGGCATACTAGATCAATTAGATGAGGCTCCAGGTCAGAATCGATCTAAGTAGAACGAAGAAAGCGACAGACTTACCCTAATTTTGGAAAGCACGTAGAATACAGAACCAACAGAGCATGGCAAGGTACAGAGAGGCCCCGCTCCCACAGCGAGGGCCAAGGGAGGGTGAAGACTGTCTTCGACAAAGCTCACTTTGACTATGACAAGGTGTCCTGTCTTTAAAAAAACTATCTACAGATTAATGGGAGATCTACCTAACGATCTGTAGCAGAGGAAATTAATTTCGGGTTCCTTCAAATGACGCCGTGGCTGATGGGTTGCAAATTTTCAGTCATGAGTACACAACATTCTCACCAGCCACCTGGTGCTGCATTCAAGTCTCAGACGACTGGAACAGAATTTAGATCACACCGCAGGTGCGAAAGCAAGAAAATGTCACGTAAAGGGCAATAAATGACGCCAGTACATCTGTAATTGTGGATCACGTGAACGCAAGCCTCCACCACTTCGCTACATTTATTTGAAAGTCTTCCAAACGAAGAGAGCCTTGCAGTAGATTTCACACGCATTTGCGAGGTCTGAAAAAGAAGTACAGCACCGCGTCAATTTTCTGCAAAATTTTGTTGCATTTTTTTGCTAGCACAGAACGCTCCTTCGCCACAACTCACTAAAAAATTGGCGTAATGAATTTTCAGAGTTTTCATGTTTCTGTGAATGAGGTGAATACAATGGTATGTTAAAAGTCTTTCTGACTCCGGTGTTTCATCGTAATACTTGTAATTTTTTCTGTGATTCCCAATGACCACAGGTCTAAACGTGTCACATTCCTCTTATGGTGACGGCCCGATCAGTTAACAATGAGGGATTATAATGTGGAAATATACAATTTTTGATTGATCTTGGGTATTGGCTAAGCTATTTCGCATCACTATTGTATGGTACTCGTTGAAAGCTGTTCAAAAATGGCATCAAAATTGAATTCGTAGGACTCTGGAACAAGTTATGGCTATGTGGCGCTTTGTGCGCGCGAAATGGCCACAAATGGCCGTTTTTTGTGAGAAAAAAATTTGCTCGGTATGGTAGGAGGGAAATTTTTGGCATGATGACGGACCGGGGGCCTGCCTGCGCCCCTCCCCACCCGGCATCTAAGGCTGCTGCCCTCCTTCTGTGATCGTCACACCGTACGCCTGAGCCTGCTGCTTATGCTTCTGGTATTACACCTCAGTGCCGGGAAAGCGCAACTTTATTCTTGTGTTCTACCCTCTCGTGTTAAGTATGGTTAGGTCCGTAGCTTGTTCCCCCAAGAAAAAAAATCATTTGATTTGAAACCGCGGCTGGCGCGGCGGTTTAAATCCCAACAGTGGCTGGTTTGTAATTACCAGCCAGCCGCTGGTAAGATTTAAACCGCCGCGCCAGCCGCGTTTTCAATTTAAATGATCTTTTCTTGAGAAAACAAGCCACGGACCTAACCGTATGTCTGTCCTTTTCTAATCTATTCTAAAACAAATAACGAAGTTGTCAGTTTAAAGTTGAGTGGTCAGAATTCAAATTACAATATTGTCACGACGAGGAAGCGGTTTTGAGGATAGAACTCTAATGACCCCATTTGTAGTATTTTCTCGATAAAAGGTTCAACACCTTGACTTTGTTAGTCACAAACGCTTCTGTTATTGAATATGGGGTTTCTCAAGGAGAGCGCAGGAGAAGCGTAAAAAATTCATCTAGTGTCCTAATTTATTGATTTATATGGTGTCCTTGTACGGAAATGCCTGAATTGTACATAACGTCGGCATGGGTCGTGAAGAGACTTCGCATTCACTGTTGAAGGTTGGCACAAACGCGGTGCCATAATGCTATATCACAGGTGCACCGAGTTTGCGCCAATCTCCAACAGTGGACGCGAAGTCTCTCCACGAACCATGCCGATGTTAGTTTGCTCGCTACTGGTAATCCCAAGCTTCTCACGCTTATTTGTTCTCACTAAATCCGGAGTACAATCTTGTCCGAAGTTGACCGTCTAGTTAAGAGCATGAGCGGACGCGCCACTGTTGGCATCTAGAAATTTCCCTTGACAGACTTTCCTAGTCTCTTCGGAACAAGTTAGTTCTTAGGCGATTCTCTGCTCCGAGCCGCCTGACAGTTCGGCTCGGTTTTCCAATCTCCGAGCCGTTGGTGTTGCCGGTCAGGTGAACTGGACGAGTCGTCATGGCACCAGCAGTGGTCTGGACAGCAACAGAAGCCGACCCACAGATTGGAAGAACGATCTGAACTGACCACATTTATTATTTATTTATTTATTATCTACGCCCATAGGACGCGCCAAAACATATTACATTAATGAACCAAACAGTAGTGAATATTCAAACGAGAAAATTAAAACAAAAAAAGGGAAGCATCTAAAAGGAAAGGAAAGAGAAGGAAAACAAAGGTCAAGGATTTGCGCAAAGCCGGTATACAGTCCCAGCCACTAGCAGTAATATACATGATGTGTAAATACTTTTTTCTGTTGTGTGGACATTGCAGAATAATCGCGATACAAAGTCGATGAGGCTGGCTTAGGCAGTTTCAGCCAGCTCTGACACCTATATTTAATACCGGAGCTTTGGGACATGGGTTTACTGGCATCCCACATGGAACCGGTGAAAATAGCCAAAGCCACCTGTGACTTGTAAATGAATTGCAGAAAGACATATCAAATGGCTACTCTCGCTTCATGCACAAAACCACTCTCTAGCAACTGTGAGGAAATACAGTGCGTTCGGAAATGATAGGGACACCTCTAAAAAATGAGATTTTCAGAAAATTTCTGGGAATGGTGATGAATACTGTTCATCAATGAATTCAGCGTGATAAAAATCCTCTGTTCGCCACTTCCTTGGAACCGCGCCTAATTTCATAAGATTTTTCCTTTACATTTAGGAAATTTCACCGTTCGGAAATGATAGGGACACTTTGCAAAAAAATGGAATTTTTCACTTCGAACAAAATTTGCCGTTACAAGTTCACTACATGAACGCAACACAAGGACACCCAACATCTTTCTTCCAATCATGGGCCGTGGTACATCGCTTACTGTTTCCGAACAAGCCCAAATACGTGCCCTCAACGCTGCCGGGCTGAGCCAACGTCGAATCGCCTCCCAGCTCGGACGTTCCCTCAACTGCATCACCCAGTTCCTACGAGATCCAGACTCCTACGGCTTGGCGAAGAGTCCTGGACGCCCAAGAAAGGTCAGCGGCAGGGATGCACGGAGGATAAGCCGACTCTGCTCAAACAGTAGTCTGTCTCTCAACCAAGTGAGGGCTCAGTTGTCGCTCAATGTGTCGAAGACTACTGTTTGGAGCGTCGTGAACGCAGACGAAAACATCGTCCGCCAAGTGATGAAGAAGGCTCCATCGCTCGCAGAAGCCCACAAAGTAGCTCGACTCCGGTTTGCAAGGAACAACATGGCAACAGACTAGTCAAAGGTATGGGATTCTCTAAGAACCCGATAAAATTTTAAAAGATAAAGGCGACATGTTCCAAGTAATTTTCTCCGACGAAAAGAAGTTTAACCTTGATGGACCTGACGGTGTTCGATGCTACTGGAGAGATCTTCGCAAGGATCCGATGGTATTTAGTCGAAGAAATTTCGGAGGCGGTTCGCTGATGTGTTGGGGAGCATTCTGCAGCGAAGGTGATTTGGAAATCGCCTTCACTTCGTGTCGGATGGATTTGGAGGAGTATGAAGAAACATTGCGTGCGCATCTTCTGCCGTTCTTCACTGGAAACAGGCGTCAACGCTACATTTTCCAGCAAGATAACGCTGCGGTCCATGTCTCCAGATCCACAAAAGCGAGGCTTCAACAAAACCGAGTTCGCGTGATGGAATGGCCCGCGTGTAGTCCTGACTGCAACCCGATAGAGAATAACTGGGGCATAATTGTGCGCCAGATTTACGGGAATAACAAGCAGTATGGGACCGTATACGAGCTAAAGGCCGCTGTACTCGAAGCCTGGAGAAATTTGGATAAAAATGTGATATCCAATTCACTTCTATGCCGAATAGAATTTTTGAATTGATTTCCAACTCTGGAGGTGCGATATCATATTAGATTTCATGTATGTGTATATTTGTTCATTCCTTGTTTGATAATTTTTGTTTTTTAATAGTGTCCCTATCATTTCCGAACGACGAATAATGTGACAATTTAAAATAAAATATTACATTATTATGCTATTGTTATAGAAACAAGTGAACATAGGTTATTTACCTTGCTGAATTCATTTATGAGCATTACCGAACGCCGCACGCAATTTAAACATAAAGACTGTGGTTTTCAGGGGTGTCCCTATCATTTCCGAACGCACTGTATACCTCTGAAATGGCTTGGTGCATACAACAGATGAGAATCAACCGAAGGTGCCTATGATCAAAGAGATTAATGAGAAAGATTAATGGTCAATGAGAATATGATCCCACACTACATCCAGAAGGTATTTTGACTGTCAGCAATTTGCGTTGCGATTATGCGGCCTCCAGGATCTAACGTGCCTTGACCATATTGCACTAACCAAACGGTCCCTCACAGTAGAGTCCACAAGCGAGTCATTTGGCAGAAACTGAGCGAAAGTCTGAAATTGTACTCTGCATCACATCGTCAACTCCAATAATTCTTAGGAAATCCATTTTTCCAATGTTTTCTTAAACACGCCGCTGTCTCTCAAAGCTAGTATTTCTCCTGGCAAAGACTGGAACCACCTAGCCGTTCGATAAAATAGAAAGTTTGACATCTGTGATCGATTTTTGCTTCGGACAGGAGTGTAATGGATATTAAAAGCACATCTTCTGAGACTGCTAGGCCGAAAAATCCAATATTTACTTGGGGAAAGCTTAATTTCCTTGCGCAGCATGCGAAAACTAAAGACAAGATCAGAAAGACCCCTTCGATATTGCAGTGATCGTAAGCCCAGAGTTTTCAACCTATCTCCGTAGCTAGGAAGGTGCCTCCAACTTATACCCTTGTGAGTTCTTGAAAATACCAGCCTTGTAAATGTTTGTTGAATTTTTTCAATCTTTGCAGTGCTTTTTTAAGGGTAGGGCTCCATACCACGGAACAGTATTCTAAGTGAGGCAACACATATGTTTTGTACAGTCGGGACAGGACAGCTCGATCGTCACAATGAATAGTTCGGAAGATAGAAAACAGTGCAGCATATGCTTCCTTAACCAAAAGATCAATGTGACAGCAGAACTTCATTTTTGGATATACAAGAACACCAAGGTCTCTTATGTAATCGCAATTCTTGAGAACAACACCATTGATTTTATACTCATGTGACGCTCCTTCACCATTATGTAGGATAAAACATTTGTCTAGATTCACAGTTGGATTCCAATCGTATGCCCATCTAGTGAGCTTCTCAATGGAGGACTTGAGGGCGGCATAAATTTTGCTAGAGCTTTCCTCATCGTAGGCAGCATATATTTTAATATCATCCGCGTATATATGTAGCTTGATATCCGAAGAAGTCTTCAAAATTCGTGGAAGATCCATAGTATATATCAGGAAAAGCAAGGGTGACAGGACTCCACATTGAGGTACCCCACTAGTGCACGCGTGCCGATTGGAGAAACCACTCCACACCAGGGATGTGCGTAATAGACATTTTGTAATTTGTTAATCGTTAGTCGTTAAAAATTTATGCTTTGAAAATAATCACAGATGAGGCAGAAAAAAGCCCCTATGAATAGAAAAAAAGGAAGGCATGAAGAGATGTATGTTTTCCAAAGCACTCATGGCCATTAAAGAAAGAAGTCATTCCTTGTTAGAGAACCTAGTTCAAACTGCAAACCTACACATATATAATTTAAGATTCGCACGAAAGCCTACTACAGTGTGTTTATCGATTTTTGTATTTTTTTAGGTAAGAAAAGAAACAATATGGGAAACCGAGAAAATCTTAACTCTTTGCTTCTTTCCAGCTCAAAATTTGCCATTCTGCGTTACATTATGTTATTTGAGATCTACCCGGTGGTGACTACACGGAGAATTGCACCGATTTTGCACTAATTTTTCTTTGTTCAGCGTCGCGAGCGGAGCGCTTGCGTGGTTTAGAGCTCGTTCCCATAATGGGGAAAGGTCGGAAGGAATTATCACCCAAGTTGAAATTTAACCCCTGAGAGGTCCCAGCACCACTTTATAGAAACTCCATATCTCTAATTTATGACTGAAAATCGAAGGACGGCACCCTCCAATCATCGAATACAGTTCCCGTCGTTGGGCAGTTGTGGCGTGCAGGCACCGCTCCATATTATCACCTCTGATAGTGTCCTCTGCACAAATCTCTGCTGGAGCCGGTCAGTGCAGGAACCGGTTCAGTGAGCCTACGATAAAGTATCGCCACCGAGGCGAAGTCGCATAAAGGCTTTGCCTAACATTGCGTAACGTTCGGTTGGGGTTTTAATGGGGGGTTCTAGAACTGCGAAGCAGTGTTAGTAGAAATAATAAATACTGAAGGCTATGGTTAATTTGTACCATCCACCTCGAACAACCAACAGGGCAATATGTATCAATCCTGGAGTAAGCCTTGGGTTGGAGCGCGATTTGAATGACTATTGGCTTCTAACGAATTTTGGGACTGCTTACGAAAATATTTTAAATTTCGTTAGTCGTTATTCGTTAGTCGTAACACCCAAAGTTCCCGTTAGTCGTTAAATTCGTTAGTCGTTAGTCGTAATTACGCACATCCCTGCTCCCCACCCTAACAGTCATGAATCTCTCACATAGATATGATTTGAACCAGTTTAATAGATTCCCACCTAAACCTAAGGATTCTAGCTTGCAGAGTAATTTGCTGTGGCAGACTTTATCAAACGCCTTAGATAGATCGACGTATATTACGTCAAAGGATTTACTGTGGTTGAGAGCAAGGCTCCAGTCATACAGGCTGTCTACTAGAGTGTTGGAACGAATAATTTTTTTTGAATGTTCGAATAAACGAATAATTCGAATATTTCACTTCTTCGAATATTCGATTATTCGAATAAACGAATATTTCACTTCTTTGAATATTCGATTATTCGAATAACCCGAGTAATCCACTTCTTTGAATATTCGAATATTCGAATTATTCGAATATTCGAATATTATTCGAATAAACGAATATTTGGGGAACACTATTGCGTACTATCCCATCCAATCCACTCGGGCAAACTGGGGCATCGACAAAAGGTTGAGAATTTGTCATCTCATAAACTGCACCCTCTTGAAAAGTCAAATCGCTCGCATTGTAAGCCTGACAACTGCCCGTTGCCCAGCGACGTCCGCCTGTTGTCGGTCTGTTGACATTTTGACCTGTCACGTTGAGCGGCCTATTTAGCAGCGGTTCACATCCCGCAAGACTTTTATGTGGCTTAGGAACTACTTTGCACCGACCCGCGTCGCGGTCGGCGCATCGATACGCATCGCGGTCAGCGCACCTACACGCATCGCGGTCGGTAAACCGACACGCGTCGCGGTCGACACACCGACACGCAGCGTAGTCGGTAGACCCACGCGTCGCGGCTGGGTCGCCCAACCTCCACTGAGGCCGCCACCGGATGGGCAGGGCTTCCAGATGCTGGGCGGGGCCAATGTGCTGCATACTTGGGTAATTGAACCGGCTGCACTCTTATCACTTAAAGGCAGTGTTCACGATAAAAAATGTGTTTCAGTTTCCACTAGGAATGGGTAGTGGAGGGGCACACTGTAACGTTTAGGTCGAAAGAACGTATGAAAACGAGCCAGGAAAAGCCCCAAAAGAGCCCGAAGTTGCCACTTCGAGCGCATTGCAAACCTCAAAAGCGCAACACACGCCCACCGACGTGAACAAATGAATGCTCGAGATCGAGAGATGAGCGATGGTTTCCGATGAAAAGCCCCGTTTTTCCCTTCATTCTCAACTTCTCTCTTTATTCAGGTTAGCTCGCATACATCGGCTGCAAAAGACGGAAGTTACAAGCCTCGGACAACTCGTCCACCATGTTTCCTTAGCTCAATCTTTGAGGGACCATAACTCCGTTCCCAGAAGGTCTTGTACGATTTCAGAGTTATCATTGGAATCAGCATGGGGCCGTTTTCAAGATAGGCGGGAAAACAGAAGAACGATTTCTATCGTGAACACTGCCTTTAAGTTCAGCATACACGCTCGTAAACGTGGTTGAGATACTAACTACGGAAGTTGAATGGCATGGCTCAGAATACAACGCCTACGCATTCTGAAGCGTCGAAAACGACCACAAGTGACGCTACACGACTGAGGATTCGGCCCCGCACCTGTATTTGCGTCCTCCCCCAAACAGGAGTGCTGGGCCATTCCCACCATTGTCGATGTGTATGGCTCACTTATTGTACTCATTGTACCACCCACAAGCGTCGCCGATGGTGGGAATGGCCCAGAACCCCTTTTTTGGGGGAGGACGCAAATGCAAGGGCGGGCAGATACGGGGCGGGGCCAACTTCTCACACGTGTAGCGTCATTGTGGGTCGTTTTTGACGCTTCAAAATGCGTCGGCGTTGTGTTCTGAGCCATACCATTATATTTCCGTGGTTATCTCAACCACGTTTACGAGCGTGTACTCTGAGTTTTGGCCGAGAAATAGCCGCGAAAGAGACGCAAAATGCCTCTTTCCCGAGTAATAGCCACGAAATAGCCGCTGAATAATGCTGGCTGCGAAATAGCCGCCAAACAATGTTCGCCGTGAAATAGCCGCAAAATAGCCGCTAAATAGCCGCCAAATTTGTGGTCTGCTCCGGTCTAATTTGGTTTAGCTTAGTTGAGTTCAGTTGAGTTATGCGCGGTTTATGCGATGGCGAACTTCCTAGTGCTGCTTAGCCGTGCCCTACTCCGGAATCTCAGCGACAATTCGAAAAAACTCAGCGACAATTCGTAGTTAGTCGTTGAGACCGACACCATGTCACTGGGAACTCGCCGTGTGATATTTCGCTTCCCAGCTCCATGAGACGTCTGGGCGAAAACAGACGTTGAGTGGCTTAGGATCTGGCACGAGCTTGAGACTACATCCAGCTAGTCGTCCTAGGTGGCTGGAAACCATCGAATTCCACGTCCAGCATTATGGAAGGAGAGAACTTGGGCTTTTGCGTCAGAATTCAGGTGAAGTTCACCGGGAAAGTAGACAAATAGCATCACCTCGAACCAGTTTCATGAAAATACACATGAAAATGGCTCATTCTGGCCATAATCGTGAGAAATTTCCATGTTGCTATACTTATGAGCCGCTCGAGATTTAAAATTTTCTCTATAACTAAAGGTGAAATGGGCATTTCTAGCGTTTTGAAAAAACCCTACGAGCGATTTAGTATATTGGAAATACCTGCTATACTGTGCTTATCTGGGTCAAACTCCGGTCCGCAATTGCGTCTCGACACGCTTTGCGGCCGCGCGCTTTCGAGTCGGAAGAGTTTCCAGCGCCGCAGCTGCGGATCTGTTGACTCTAGGTGGGTTTTAGAAACTGGAAACTAAACAAAATTGAAGAAAACTGCATAAAAAAACCCATATCCTGTCGGCTTTGGAGCTGGAAACTCGATTGACTCGAGCGCGTGCGGCCGCAAAGCGTGACGAGACGCAATTTCGGAATGGAATTTAACCCAGATAAGCACAGTAACTTTATATTTATGAGGTACCGAAGAATTGTGAGAAATTAGTAGTCACTACGCTAAGATGTTTGAAATTTAAAATCAGGGCAAAATGAAGTGCAATCTTGTCGAATGTTCAAATTATTCGTGCTGAATATTCGAATAAACCGAATATTTCACTTCTTTGAATATTCGAATATTCGAATAAACAAATATTCCACTTCTTTGAATATTCGATTATTCGAATAACCCGAATAATCCACTTCTTTGAATATTCGAATATTATTCGAATAAACGAATATTCGGGCAACACTCTAGTGGAAACACGCCTTGGTTACTGCGATTCCAAAGAGATCAGATTCACAGTTAGTTTCCGATCTCAGACCGATAAGCATTACCCCCGCACCTGTTAAAGTCATGGAGAAAGTTATTAGAGAAAAACTATCTGCCTGGTTGAACAAATTTAATTCTATACCATCTGAACAGCATAGATTTTGCTCGGGTGCCTCGACAACTACAAATCTCGTAGACAGTAGAGTGTTGCCCGAATATTCGTTTATTCGAATAATATTCGAATATTCGAATATTCAAAGAAGTGGAATATTCGTTTATTCGAATATTCGAATATTCAAAGAAGTGAAATATCCGGTTTATTCGAATATTCAGCACGAATAATTTGAACATTCGACAAGATTGCACTTCATTTTGCCCTGATTTTAAATTTCAAACATCTTAGCGTAGTGACTACTAATTTCTCACAATTCTTCGGTACCTCATAAATATAAAGTTACTGTGCTTATCTGGGTTAAATTCCATTCCGAAATTGCGTCTCGTCACGCTTTGCGGCCGCACGCGCTCGAGTCAATCGAGTTTCCAGCTCCAAAGCCGACAGGATATGGGTTTTTTTATGCAGTTTTCTTCAATTTTGTTTAGTTTCCAGTTTCTAAAACCCACCTAGAGTCAACAGATCCGCAGCTGCGGCGCTGGAAACTCTTCCGACTCAGCGCGCGGCCGCAAAGCGTGTCGAGACGCAATTGCGGACCGGAGTTTGACCCAGATAAGCACAGTATAGCAGGTATTTCCAATATACTAAATCGCTCGTAGGGTTTTTCAAAACAGCTAAAAATGCCCATTTCACCTTTAGTTAGAGAAAATTTTAAATCTCGAGCGGCTCATAAGTATAGCAACATGGAAATTTCTCACGATTATGGCCAGAATGAGCCATTTTCATGTGTATTTTCATGAAACTGGTTCGAGGTGATGCTATTTGTCTACTTTCCCGGTGAACTTCACCTGAATTCTGACGCAAAAGCCCAAGTTCTCTCCTTCCATAATGCTGGACGTGGAATTCGATGGTTTCCAGCCACCTAGGACGACTAGCTGGATGTAGTCTCAAGCTCGTGCCAGATCCTAAGCCACTCAACGTCTGTTTTCGCCCAGACGTCTCATGGAGCTGGGAAGCGAAATATCACACGGCGAGTTCCCAGTGACATGGTGTCGGTCTCAACGACTAACTACGAATTGTCGCTGAGTTTTTTCGAATTGTCGCTGAGATTCCGGAGTAGGGCACGGCTAAGCAGCACTAGGAAGTTCGCCATCGCATAAACCGCGCTTAACTCAACTGAACTCGACTAAGCTAAACCAAAAAAGACCGGAGCAGACCACAAATTTGGCGGCAATTTAGCGGGTATTTTGCGGCTATTTCACGGCGAGCATTATTTGGCGACTATTTCGCAGCCAGCATTATTCGGCGGCTATTTCGCGACTATTGCTCGGGAAAAAGGCATTTTGCGTCTGTTTCGCGGCTATTTCTCGGCCAAAACTCAGAGTACACGCTCGTAAACGTGGTTGAGATAACCACGGAAATATAATGGTATGGCTCAGAACACAACGCCGACGCATTTTGAAGCGTCAAAAACGACCCACAATGACGCTACACGTGTGAGAAGTTGGCCCCGCCCCGTATCTGCCCGCCCTTGCATTTGCGTCCTCCCCCAAAAAAGGGGTTCTGGGCCATTCCCACCATCGGCGACGCTTGTGTGTGGTACAATGAGTACAATAAGTGAGCCATACACATCGACAATGGTGGGAATGGCCCAGCACTCCTGTTTGGGGGAGGACGCAAATACAGGTGCGGGGCCGAATCCTCAGTCGTGTAGCGTCACTTGTGGTCGTTTTCGACGCTTCAGAATGCGTAGGCGTTGTATTCTGAGCCATGCCCAACTTCCGTAGTTAGTATCTCAACCACGTTTACGAGCGTGTATGCTGAACTTAAAGGCAGTGTTCACGATAGAAATCGTTTTTCTGTTTTCCCGCCTATCTCGAAAACGGCCCCATGCAATGATAACTCTGAAATCGTACAAGACCTTCTGGGAACGGAGTTATGGTCCCTCAAAGATTGAGCTAAGGAAACATGGTGGACGAGTTGTCCGAGGCTTGTAACTTCCGTCTTTTGCAGCCGATGTATGCGAGCTAACCTGAATAAAGAGAGAAGTTGAGAATGAAGGGAAAAACGGGGCTTTTCATCGGAAACCATCGCTCATCTCTCGATCTCGAGCATTCATTTGTTCACGTCGGTGGGCGTGTTTTGCGCTTTTGAGGTTTGCAATGCGCTCGAAGTGGCAACTTCGGGCTCTTTTGGGGCTTTCCCTGTCTCGTTTTCATACGTTCTTTCGACCTAAACGTTACAGTGTGCCCCTCCACTACCCATTCCTAGTGGAAACTGAAACACATTTTTTATCGTGAACACTGCCTTTAAGTGATAAGAGTGCAGCCGGTTCAATTACCCAAGTATGCAGCACATTGGCCCCGCCCAGCATCTGAAAGCCCTGCCCATCCGGTGGCGGCCTCAGTGGAGGTTGGGCGACCCAGCCGCGACGCGTGGGTCTACCGACTACGCTGCGTGTCGGTTTGCCGACCGCGATGCGTGTAGGTGCGCTGACCGCGATGCGTATCGATGCGCCGACCGCGACGCGGGTCGGTGCAAAGTAGTTCCTAAGCCGCATAAAAGTCTTGCGGGATGTGAACCGCTGCTAAATAGGCCGCTAAACGTGACAGGTCAAAATGTCAACAGACCGATAACAGGCGGACGTCGCTGGGCAACGGGCAGTTGTCAGGCTTACAATGCGAGCGATTTGACTTTTCAAGAGGGTGCAGTTTATGAGATGACAACTTCTCAACCTGTTGTCGATGCCCCAGTCTGCCCGAGTGGATTGGATGGGATAGTACGCAATAGTGTTCCCCAAATATTCGTTTATTCGAATAATATTCGAATATTCGAATAATTCGAATATTCGAATATTCAAAGAAGTGGATTATTCGGGTTATTCGAAGAAGTGAAATATTCGAATTATTCGTTTATTCGAATATTCAAAAAAAATTATTCGTTCCAACACTCTAGTTTCCACACATCCGGCACCTCACCAAACATTGGCGATACATTGAAAATATGTGCTAAAGGTTTCGAAAGCGATTTCGCGCATTTCTTGTACACAATCGGAGGAATTCCGTCATATGGTTCCGTTGGTTCCGTACCAAGAGGCACCCAAAAAGGGCTTGCCGCCAGTATCAGTAGGCACGTTTTATTGTGGGGAGGGAGATAATCGCACCGCGCTTCCCTACCGACGGCAGATCGCCAACGCCTCGTTGCGGCGAAAAGTGTCGCGCATGCGACGAGTGAAATGGAGCTCCGTTTCGAGCTGCTATCAGGGGCAGTGAAGCTGAAATTTGGTAAGTGAGCTCCAGCAGGATTAGGCTGCATCCTCATATCTCAAACCTTTTCATGTAAACCTTTCAAATCCACTCTGAAGACAGTAACGCTTTTTCTTTTTCCCAGTTTACTGACCAGCCAAGAGGCTGAATGTACCACTCAAGGATACCAGTTCTAGAATTACCGACTTCACGCAGAAGCTGAAATTCAAAAATTTCAAAGTTCACTCTGAACACTAAAATTTTCAGTTTTTTGGCTATAAGACCATTCATGGGATTTCAATTTGTCGTTGGTATTCTACCGGGTTCCGAACAAGTCGGCTTCATGCAGAAGCTGAATATTAAAAATTTCATTTTTCACTTTGAAGACCAAAGTTTTCAATTTTTTGATTCTCAGACCAGTCATGAGGTTGGAATGTGACGTCGGGATTCTACCAGATTCCGAAACGGTCAGCTTTATGCAGAAGCTGACATTTAAAAAATTCAATTCTCACTCTGCAGATTGAAATTTTCTAATTTCTCGTTTTAAGACCAGGAATGAGGTTAGAATGTGTCGTGGAGGGTGTACCAGGTTGAAACTGATCAGCTTCACCCAGAAGCTGAAATCTCAAAAATTCTATTTTTACTCTGAAGACTAAATTTTTTAGTTTTCTTGGTGAATTCTTTTTATCCATATCACATTATACACATTTTCGGTCAGAATCGAACTTTTCAGGTAAAACTCTCTAAATATTTATTCTGCAAATGCATTTTTTCATCATGACTACCATTCGATCTTCCGATTAATTAATTTCGTCTTTTTGTCTAAGCTTCCAGTTTCTTTTTTGAATAAATATTCGTTTGATTTCTTGGACTAATCTGTTTGGCTTTTCGAATATTCCATTCAATCGGGTATTAGAAAATCGAAAAAAAAGTACGATTTTAAAGTTTTGAAAAAGTATTTCTTCTGTTATTAGGTTCATTCAGAAAACTGGATACTTGCTTTTTTGAATAATCTGCCAATTTCGGATCACGAGATTCAAATATTCAGTTCTCGAGAGAAATATTAAATTTTTTTTCTAGGAAATGATTCAAGAAATCGAATATTCATTAGAATAAAATTCATGAACATTCAGTTCAATCGTGTAGAGTACTCGTTTTTTTAATAAAAAAATACTTCTCATTGCGAAAAAGCCGGAAGTTTTGAAAACGCCTCTATCCAAATTATCCATTCCGTCGGCAAATTTGAAATGAGGCTATATCCCAAAAAATCTTAAATCTTATAATTTTCGGAAGCGATTATCCGAATCATTCATTGTAACAAACAAGTATTTCATTGTTGATGTAGGACCATAGACCCCTTCAAATTTAAATGTCAAATTCGAAACCGTTTAAATTTCAATGAAACAGCAAAAAATAGATAGTTGAAAAAATTTCTTCAATCTTCTCTAGTCAATGTCCAGACAAAAGTTGAGTGAGATTGCGCCATGATGAAAAAGTGAA